>CM047874.1:15588547-15846306 GCA_026212405.1 Petrea volubilis
TATTTTTTTATTGTAAACTAGAAAACTATAGCTTTGTAACAGTGTATGCTTGTATTTCTTCATTCACATTGAAGCAAGTTTTGATGAGAAATCAATCCACAATTCTAACTTTGTTGCCAAAATAAAAAGTGGGAGAAAAGATGAGACAAATTCAAAGGCGGAAACTGAAAAGTGTAAGCTAGATGATGACATAAGCAGATAAGATGTGGTTTTAAACTTTTTTTTGAGGGTATAGTGTCTTTTTACAGTGTTTGGAAAGTGCAGTCTAAAGGATTTTTGAAGATTGGGGAGTGAAGTTTCTATCAAACTCCATTGGGAGTAAATTCTAAAGTGCAAACATTGGAAGAGATTTAAGTATACTGTGCGTAAAATATCAATTTATATATATGATATTAATAATACCTTCACATTATTTTTCATTTATGATATATTCTAAGATTAGAGACAGTAGACCTATAACATTGCATAAAGTGAATGGCCATTTAATAATTATCTTGATACGCCAATCAATTTCGTTAGTTTCTTATTTTTTTACCTCTCCTCTATATTCTTTGTCCACTCTCACTACTCTACACTTCTTCTTTTTTTTTCCTTTGTTACTTTCTCAATCTTTGTTTTCTTCCTCAATTCTCTCGCATCACAGTATAATTTTGTTTAACTTTCTTATTTAATTATTCTTAATCATATAACTTATCTAATTGTAAATTATTTACCTTTAATTTCATAATTTAAAAATACTAAAAATTTATATTCGCATAGAAAAATAAATAATTTTTTGTATATTTCAGTTTATAAAATTAAAGTACATCGTTAAATTATATATATATTTATATTATTTTATACACATACATAGCGTCCTCAACAGCTGATTGTCATTAGTATTCAAGCGTACTTAGGCAAAATAAAGAAACAGATCTACCTCATGTGAAAGAAAGAGTAGCACACAAATTGTGGCACAAGAAAATTTTCTAAGTGCATAAGTGAACTTTCTTATGTTTTTTCTTTCCTTTTTCATTTTTTTAATTGAATACCCACACATGTTATCCATACACACATATAGCCAGAATCTCAATCCTGGTAATAACTTCCCATCCTTCTAAAAAATGGATACATGTTCATTAAGTCAAAAACCTATGAACTTTTGTTCAGCAGTTTTTAGGCCGTAGAAAATTAATGATGGAAAAATATTTTAGGAAAAATTCTTTCATGTTCCTAGTGCATGGATCCATGATTCAAATTTAAATACATTTTATATATTGCTTTTTATGTTAAATACATGTAAAATATGATTAAATTTGGGCCATTAGATTTGTATTGGTTGAAAAAAAAATCCGATTCATGAAAGAATTTTTACTATTTTAGAATAAACTAGAACAAGAGGGTCCAAAGAGCAAAACCGCCTTAGCATATGAATAGTTAAAAGACGACACGCTATATTATCAGCCCTTAAGTGTGTGTTTGTGCGTGAGAACAGAACCTTTTGCTTTTCAAGGTTACACCATAACTTAAACCAAGAACTTCTCGGACACAACAACAAATTAACCCCGCCATCTCTTCTCTCTGGGTTTCCAATAAACCTACGTCTCTCTCTCTATCTCTCTCTCTCTATACATAGTTTCATACACTAGTTTGTACAGTGAAAACCCTTTGGATGTGCAAGCATCGGCGGCGCTTTGGATGTAAGAGTCCTTTCTATATCTCTGTTATCTATACAGTTCAATTGATGGGTTTTCGGGGGTTTTTTGTTCAATTTTGAGGCTATCCGTTTTCCAAAATAATAGGTATTCAAGCCGTTTTTTTGCCTTTGTTGTTGTTGTTTTTTACAGTAATAGATTAGCGAAGGGCAGAGAAAAATGACGAGTATGAGATCGAGCTTGCCGTCGAGGCTTCGGCAACTCTCTCTAGTGAAGGAGCAATCGGTCCCTCAGTTAAACTTGATTCTGAGCCTGTATGTGTTCTTCTGATACTGATTTTTTCTAATTTTTATGTGCTCGTAATTTTATTTTGCGTTTATGCTGTGGATTAATGACTATGGCCTCTATTATATTAATAGATAAAGGGTGAAGTTAACCTGTATTGATTTTTCTATATTTTGTTGCTGAAATTGTTTCGAATAAGTTGGCAGTGGCTTAATCTTTGTGATTTGAAGAGAGGCCTTTTGGCCAGTTTCTTTTAGTGGGTGGCGTGGGTTGAGAGAGGGGACTTGTGTATGCTAGATTGATTGCAGATTATTTGTAACTATGTATATGTCTTATCTTTCATGGTTTTGGGTGTCTTCATGTTTTTAGTGGTGGGCAGGGTTGATAACGATATTCCTTCTTTCATAAGTAAGATAAGATATCAGGTTCTTTGTTTGTAATTGATTGATTGTCTTGTTCTGGAGTAGGAAATTTATGTTCTAGTGTTACAATAGTTTCAGTTTTATGTTTCATGACTTAGAATCTGAGTTAATTCATGGTTTGACCGCTACTCATGGTGCCTATAAATGAAAAAACCAGAATAATCTCGAAAATATTTGATTGAGGTATCACCTAATGTAGCTGTATTTTACAGATGCTGAAATTTGAAGCTCAATTGCTTGTCATGAACTAAGAAATTCTCCTGATCGAAGTTTAAGCTTTGAAGAGTGTTAAACCATTGATTACCAATGTCTTGGAAATCAAGTATTAATGTTATGTTTCACGCCATTTCTTTAACGGTTCTATGTCATGGGAAGTTGGACTTTATTCTAGGCGGGAAAAATTTTGTTATATGCGTTGCATATGTATTAGTACCATTCTAATTGGGCCTGCACCGTCATGTCGTCTAAATCATGGGGGATTAGAAATCTCTTCTGAACTTAACAAAGGTTGTTTGCTTCGTTTCTGTGAAGACTGTCGTAGTTATGGTACAACAAGTATTAAACCTTGAGGAACAATTGTCAAAGTGCAGCCCCTTTTGGCATTTTATATCCTATTCTTCAATGAATAGTACGAAACTGAACACTGAAAGGAGTTTGAATGTGACTTGGTTATCCATGTCTGAGGTGCTATTCTTGATGTTTGGGTGGAATGCAGGCTCTGGAGAGCGTTGCTTGTGATAACATGCACAACGACTAATATATGATGATCTTTGGCTAGGTTAGCATCCAATCCGTTCATTGACAGAATCCCTAGTGCTATGAGAGATATAGTTGATTATTGCTGCGATGCATTTCTTGGTTGATCAAGTGAGCAAAACAACGATTGCAGAATTTGGCATAGAATCACTTGTTGCTAAGGGTGGTTATTCTGTTAAAAGAAACATGAGGGGTGAATGACGGTTGACTCTTATATGTACAGGGTTCATCTTTTTGAACATGACAACATCAAAAAATGGTAATGGGGACTCACATGGCTTCATGCCAAGGGAGATGGTTGAGCATGTTGCAGTGATTTATAATCTCTAAGCATTTGAACAGACCCGTGACTAACACATGAAACCCAAAGATGATGAGAAATTTTAACAAACCATATCACCACAAACAAATCTAGAAAGAACTGAAACATGTCTAATTTGCTATGCTGAGTCATAGTTGTTCATTGTTGATTATATCAAGGAGCAGAATTACATGGAGTCTTAAAGCCATGTGCAGTACTTCTAAGATTTGCAGTTGTAATCCCTGTCGTTGTGTAGTCTGAAATAATTGTAACCTGAACTGTATCATTAATGTGGCAGATGAAAGAAAATGAGAAAATGATAACTGATGGCATGCCTCTGACTCATGGTTTCTGAACAGAAACGTTCCATAAGAAAAAGTAAGAAACAGTAAAAACAGTAAGCTTTAATTTATGCATATAAACGAATCGTATCATATAGCAAAACTTCTATTGAAACTCGTATAAGACTTGAATTTTGGTGAGGTAATTTCTATATTGGGCTTATTGTTATGTAAACTTTACACAATTTATTTAATTGCTCATTTTTCTTGAGTATTACTTAAATGTGAAACTTGCAGACGTTTTGTTTAATTGATTTACGGGGGGGACGAAATCAAAGAATATCTGGACTTGTAGAGACCCTTTATGTAGTTTATCTAGGGCCATCTCTCCATATTGGTCTGTGATCCCTGATTGTCAATCGCACAAGCAGAAAGAGATGAGTAATCCCTGCGAATGACTAAGCTCTTTCTCCGACTTAATGACTGGCTATTTGGATATCATTGAACAGTTGTGGTCTGAAGGAGTTTGTTCGTTCAATGATTAGCTCTTCCCATTGCGTCCTATTTCATTTACGATAGCTCTAGCTCTATTGTACACTATGCACACACTAAATGGTCATTGTTTAAAATCATTTTCGATACGTCAATGATCAGTGAACTATTGTATTTTCTCCATAATGATGGAACTACCAGATTTAGCTATTTATCTTACTCATGTTCTAGTTAAAAATTATTGGTGCTTGATTGACTTCCATTTATAAGGTTTAGGTCGTTGTATTGAACTTCCTCAATGATGACGTGACTCTCAGAAATGAGGTATTATGGAACTCATCTTTAAGCAGAAAACTACTGTTGTTAGTGGAATATGTTTTTTTCTTTATTTTAATTCCATGATATTGAACATCTAATATGTACTTAATTCTATTTTAGTCAGTGGTAAGTGAATGTTAGAAATTGTTGGAAGATCTGAGTTTTAGATGTTTATTGCATGCCTTCATGTCTGGTACTTTGTAGCTTCTGTGACTTCATCCCTCTCAATACTATTCTGTTATTTTCTTGCCTAGCAATGGACCTGACTACATATTCTTTTGCAGCCTCCAAGGATAAAGGCCTTCGTTGACAAGGTGATTCAATGCCCATTACAGGATATAGCAATACCTCTATCTGGTTTTCGCTGGGATTATGGCAAGGTGGTTAAATTTGGATTGTTAATCTCTTTTTCTGTTTTCATTTCTTTTTGTTTTGCTTATTTTTTGCTTCTGTTCCAGGGTAACTTCCACCATTGGAGACCTCTATTTCTACATTTTGACACATATTTCAAGACATATTTATCTTGTAGAAAGGACCTCCTTCTGTCAGATGACATTTTAGGAGATGACAGCCCATTCCCAAAACAAGCAGTTTTACAAATTCTGAGAGTGATGCAAATCATCCTAGAAAATTGCCACAACAAGAGCAGCTTTAGTGGTATAGAGGTAAGCTGGTGAAGGAAAACAAGAGTGTTTTCCTTTTGATTCCGGGTAAAATGTTACCCACACCCCGCAAACCCTGCCAAAAAAAGAAGCAAAAAGGAAACTAAAGGGAAAAACAACAACAAAAAAATGTGTACTCTCATATTAGTGGTTCTAGCCTACAAAAGTTTGTTTAACTCTTTTATCTTTTTTTCTCCACAGCATTTCAGGCTCTTGCTTGCTTCAACAGATCCTGAAATTCTCATGGCAGCTTTAGAGGCTCTTTCTGCACTTGTGAAAATAACCCCATCAAAACTGCACGCCAGTGGAAAGCTTATTGGATGTGGGTCAGTGAACAGTTGTCTTTTATCCCTTGCACAAGGTTGGGGTAGCAAAGAAGAAGGCCTGGGTTTGTATTCATGTGTCACTCTACATGAGAGGACCCAGGAGGATGGATTATGCCTGTTTCCGCCGGAGGTACACAATGATGATTGTGACAAGTTACAGTATCGCATAGGATCAACACTTTACTTTGAGTTGCGTGGCTCAAGTTCTTCAACCCTTGTGGAAGCTGGAGATGACTTAGTTTCTGCTGGGATGAGTGTGATTCACCTTCCAGATCTTCAACTACGTGAAGAGGATGATCTGTCACTTATGAAGCTTTGTGTCCAGCAGTATAATGTGCCTTTGGAGCTCAGGTTTCCATTACTAACCAGAATCAGATATGCTCGTGCATTCCGTTCCTCCAGAATATGCAGGCTCTACAGCAAGATTTGTCTTCTTGCTTTTATTGTACTTGTACAGTCTAGTGATTCACATGATGAACTTGTCTCATTTTTCGCTAATGAGCCAGAATATACAAATGAATTAATTCGAATTGTGAGGTCTGAAGAAGACATTTCTAGAACCATAAGAACACTTGCAATGACTGCTTTGGGAGCACAATTAGCTGCATATTCAGCATCTCATGAAAGAGCACGAATATTGAGTGGATCCAGCATCAGTTTTGCAGGTGGCAATCGCATGATTCTCCTTAATGTATTGCAAAGAGCAATCATGTCATTAAATAACTCAGCGGATTTGTCATCTGTTGCCTTCGTTGAAGCACTTCTGCAATTTTACTTGCTACATGTCATATCTTCTTCAAGTACTGGAAGTGTTGTTCGGGGATCTGGGATGGTACCAACCTTCTTACCGCTTTTAGAAGATTCAGATCCAACTCGCTTGCATCTTGTCTGTTTGGCTGTGAAAACTTTACAGAAGCTCATGGACTACAGCAATACAGCTGTTACACTTTTCAGGGATCTGGGTGGAGTGGAGCTTTTGGTTCATAGATTGCAGATTGAAGTACATAGAGTGATCGACTCAGCTGGATCAAAGGATAACTCTATGGTCATTGCTGAATGTTCTAGATACAATTGTGACCAACTATACACTCAGAAGAGACTGATCAGGGCTTTGTTGAAGGCACTTGGTTCTGCCACCTACGCCACAGCAAATTCAACGAGATCACAGAATTCTTATGATGTTTCTTTGACTCCCACTTTGTTAATGATTTTCAGTAACAAAGAAAAATTTGGTGGTGAGATTTACTCCTCAGCTGTGACTCTTATGAGTGAAATAATTCACAAAGATCCAACTTGTTTTAATACTTTGTATGACTTGGGTCTTCCCACTGCATTTTTGTCATCTGTGGTGGCTGGAATACTTCCTTCTTCGAAAGCCATTACATGTATTCCCAATGGTCTTGGGGCTATCTGCCTTAATGCCAAGGGTCTGGAGGCTGTGAGAGAAACTTCTGCCTTACGTTTCCTCGTTAACATTTTTACTGAGAGGAGGTATGTGATGGCCATGAATGAAGGTATTGTTCCTTTGGCAAATGCTGTGGAAGAGCTGTTGCGGCATGTATCTTCATTGAGAGGTAGTGGGGTTGATCTAATAATTGAAATAATTGATAAGATTGCATTAATTGGGGACAGCAAGCTCACTGGATCATTTGGAAAACCTGATGGAAGTGATGCGATGGAAATGGATTCTATGGAATCCGAGGATGGTTGCTCGCAAGTTGGTGCAGCTGATTGCTTAGTTCAAGGTATCAGTGATGAGCAGTATATGCAGCTTTTAATCTTTCATGTGATGGTACTTGTTCACAGGACGATGGAAAATTCTGAAACATGTCGGTTATTTGTGGAAAAATCTGGTATTGAAGCTTTATTGAAACTTCTTTTACGCCCAAGTATTACTCAGTCGTCAGAGGGAATGTCCATAGCATTGCATAGTACTATGGTATTCAAGTGTTTTACACAGCATCATTCCACTCCTATGGCTCGTGCTATCTGTTCTTCTCTACGGGATAATTTGAAAGGAACTTTGACTAGGATCACTGCTGTATCTGGATCTTTTCTATTGGACCCTAAGGCTAGTCCAGATACTCTAGTATTTTCCTCCCTCTCCCTTGTTGAATTCCTCTTATTTCTTGCTGCGTCAAAAGATAGTCGTTGGGTAACTGCATTGCTTACTGAATTCGGTAATGGCAGTAAAGATGTCCTGGAAGATATTGGTCGTGTTCACCGTGAAGTTCTATGGCAAATAGCACTGCTTGAGGATATCAAGGCTGAAGCAGGGGATGAACTCAGTGTTGGTGCTTCACGGCAGTCTGAATTGGGTGTGAATGATACTGAAGACCCCAGGTTGAACTCATTCAGGCAGTTTCTTGATCCTTTGCTTAGAAGGAGAACTTCTGGATGGAGCTTCGAATCCCAGTTTTTTGACCTGATAAATCTGTACCGGGATCTCACTCGTTCTTCGAGTCTTCATCAACGACAGATTCTTGATGTTCCTTCAAACTTGCAGGGTGAATCCAGTCAGGAACTGCCTGAGTCTGGTTCTTCTGATTTGACTGAATCTAGTGCTAGAAAGGATGATGATAATCAAAGGTCACACCATCAATCTTGTTGTGATATGGTGAGATCATTGTCAATTCACATCACCCATTTGTTTCAGGAGTTGGGAAAGGTGATGCTGCTTCCATCTCGCCGGAGGGATGATATGTTAAATGTATCTCCTCCTTCAAAAGCGGTGGCATCTACTTTTGCCTCTATAGCTATGGATCATATGAATTTTGGGGGACATGTAAATCCTTCTGGATCTGATGCTTCTGTTTCTACCAAATGTCGCTACTTTGGCAAGGTTATTGAGTTTATTGATGGTATTCTTTTGGACAAATCTGATTCATGTAATCCTGTTATATTGAATTGTTTATATGGACGAGGAGTTATCCAAGCAGTCTTGACCACATTTGAGGCTACCAGTCAGTTGCCTTTTGCCATCAGTAGAGCTCCTGCTTCTCCTATGGAAACTGATGAGGGAAGGCAGAATGAAGTTGATGAAACTGATCACTTGTGGATTTTTGGACCCTCTGCTAGCTATGGTAATCTTATGGACCACCTGGTGACTTCATCTTTTATTTTATCTCCATTCAACAAACATTTGCTTACCCAGCCTCTAGTAAATGGGGATATTCCATTTCCTCGGGAGGCAGAAACATTTGTAAAAATTCTCCAGTCCATGGTACTGAAGGCTGTACTTCCTGTTTGGAACCACCCACGTTTCCCTGAATGCAGTTATGAGTTCGTTATTACAGTTGTCAACATTTTTAAGCACATCTTTTCTGGGGTGGAAGTGAAAAATGTCAGTAGCAATGTGGGTCGTGTTGCGGGTCCTCCCCCGAATGAATCAGCTATTTCAACAATAGTGGAGATGGGGTTTTCCAGGACACGAGCAGAAGAGGCATTGAGGCAGGTTGGTTCAAATAGTGTGGAGCTTGCAATGGAATGGCTGTTCTCACATTCTGAGGAAACCCAAGAAGATGATGAACTTGCTCGGGCACTTGCAATGTCTCTTGGGAACTCTGCGACAGATACAAAGGAAGATATCACAAATGAAAACACTCAGACCATTGAAGAGGAACCGGTGCAACTTCCTTCAGTTGATGAGCTGTTATCAACATGCAGGAGACTTCTGCAAACGAAAGAGACTTTAGTTTTCCCAGTTAGGGATCTGCTTGTGATGATTTGCTCACAAAATGAAGGCCAGGAAAGACCAAAAGTAGTTTCATTCATCATTGAACATGTGAAACTTTGTGGTAACATATCTGACAGTGGGAGCCAGAAAATGCTTTCTGCCTTTTTCCATGTTCTTGCTTTAATTCTTAATGAAGATGTGGCAGCGCGAGAATTAGCTTCCAAGGGTGGTTTGGTTAAAGTTGCTTCAGATCTCCTCCTGCTGTGGAGTTGTTCAGATGACCAAGAATCATCTCAAGTCCCCAGGTGGGTAACTTCAGCTTTTATTGCTATTGATCGGCTTGCTCAAGTGGATACCAAGTTAAATGCTGATGTGATAGAAATTCTCAAGAAAAATGAATCGGGAAACTCTGTTGTTATTGATGAAGAAAAGCAGAACAAAGCAAATATGCCTTTGGGAACACCGTTGAAGAATTTGGATTTGCAGGAACAAAAGAGGCTTATTGAAATAGCTTGTAGTTGCATCAGAAAGCAATTGCCTTCGGAAACTATGCATGCTGTTTTGCAGCTCTGTTCTACCCTCACTCGAACTCACTCAGTTGCTGTCAGTTTTCTGGATACTGGAGGTCTCCATTTGCTTCTTTCCTTGCCAGCTAGTAGCTTGTTTGTTGGCTTTGACAATGTTGTGGCTGTTATAATACGTCACATCCTTGAAGATTCTCAAACCTTACAGCAAGCAATGGAATCTGAGATACGTCATAGTTTTGCTACTGCTGCTAATCGGCAGTCTAGTGGAAGGCTTACTGCACGAAATTTTCTATCAAATTTAAGTTCAGCTGTCCAACGGGATCCAGTAATTTTTATGCAAGCTGCTAAGGCTGTCTGTCAAGTTGAGATGGTGGGTGAGAGGCCGTATATTGTACTAATAAAAGATCGTGAGAAGGATAGATGCAAAGAGAAAGAAAAGGAGAAAGAAAAACCGGAGGAGAAGGAGAAGCAACAAACAAATGATGGCAAGGTAAGCATTGGTAATACAATTTCAGTGGCTCCTGGTAGTGGGCATGGTAAGTTTCTTGATGCGAATTCTAAAACCTCAAAGATACACCGAAAACCTCCTCAGAGTTTTGTAAATGTAATTGAGCTTCTACTGGATTCAGTAATATCTTTCATACCTCCTCCTGTGGAAGATGAATCTGTAAAGGTTGGCTCATCGACAACAGATATGGAAATCGATGTTTCTGCAAGCAAGGGTAAAGGAAAAGCTATTGCTTCCTTATCTGAATCAAAGGAATCCAACAATCAAGAATCTTCTGTATCCATGGCAAAGGTGGTATTTATATTGAAGCTCCTGACTGAGATTCTTTTGATGTATGGTTCATCAGTACATATTCTTGTACGGAAAGATGCTGAAGTTTGCAGCTACAGGGGAACTCCTCAGCGAGCTGCCAATGCTTGTTGTACGGGTGGGATTTTTCACCATGTTCTTTACAAGTTTCTTCCATATGCTAAAATTCATAAAAAGGAGCGGAAAGCAGAAGTGGACTGGCGCCATAAACTGGCTAGTAAAGCCAACCAGTTTCTGGTGGCATCCTGTGTTCGCTCAACTGAGGCAAGGAAAAGAATCTTCACAGAGATCAGTAATGTGTTCAATGAGTTTGTTGATTCTTCTAATGGTTTTAGGGTGCCAAGAGTTGACATTCAGGCTCTAGTCGACTTGCTCAATGATGTAATGTCTGCTCGGTCTCCAACTGGTTCATATGTGTCTGCAGAAGTTTCTGTTACTTTCATAGAGGTTGGTCTTGTTCAGTCAGTCACTCAAACACTTCGCGTGTTGGACCTGGATCGTGCTGAATCGCCAAAGGTTGTGACTGGAATTGTGAAAGTTCTGGAGTCGGTTACCAAGGAACATGTTCATGCTTTTGAGTCTGGTAATGGAAAGGGAGAGCGGTCCACGAAACCTACTGATACGAGTCAGCCTAGGGAAGGAAATGATGGTAGCTCGCATGCCATAGAATCTATAAACCATGCTAATGAAAATTTGGTGCCAACAAACCAGATTGAGTCATTTCGCACTGTCCAGAACTATGGTGGTTCTGAGACTGTCACTGATGATATGGAGCATGACCAGGATATTGATGGAGGTTTTGCTGCTGCTGAAGATGATTACATGCAGGAAAATGCTGAGGACACACAAAATCTTGTTAGCGGCCTTGACAACGTGGGGATAAGATTCGAAATTCGCCCTGCTGTACAAGGGAATCTTGATGAAGATGAAGATGATGATGACGATGAGATGTCTGGTGACGAAGGGGATGAGGTTGATGAGGATGAGGATGAAGATGCTGATGATGAACACAATGATATTGAAGAAGATGAAGCCCACCACCTCCCACACCCGGATACGGATCAAGATGACCATGAAATTGATGAAGATGAGTTTGATGAGGAGGTGATGGAAGAGGATGAAGATGAAGAAGATGATGAGGACGGTGTGATAGTGCGACTGGGTGAGGGGATGAATGGGGTAAATGTATTTGACCACATAGAGGTTTTTGGCAGAGATAGCGTTTCTAATGAAACTTTTCATGTTATGCCAGTTGAAATATTTGGCTCCAGACGCCCAGGGCGAACTACGTCCATCTATAATCTCTTGGGGAGAAGTGGCGACATCACTGCTCCTTCCCAGCATCCACTTCTGGTGGAGCCAAATCCCTCATTGAATGCAGGTGCTCCTAGACGATCAGGTGCTTGCCTCTTGAATGATTCTTAACTTTCTGTTAGTTTTATTTGGATCCTTTTTCAATCCCCCTCTGCCATTATGCCATTAAGTCTTTCTGATGGGAATTTTACGTAGCTGTCCAGCATCTAATTTTCTATTTACTTTTCTCTTTGCAGAGATTGACCAAGATGCTTACTCTGATAGGAATTCAGAGGGTTCCTTGTCACAGCTGGATTCATTTTTCCGATCACTCCGGAATGGACGCCAAGGACATCGATTTAATTTGTTGTCCAATGAAGGCCATCTAAATGGTGGATCAAACTCATCTGTTATTCCCCAAGGTCTTGAGGAAATGCTTGTTTCCAGTTTGAGGCGGCCCTCCTCTGAGAAATCCTCCAACAATACTACTGTGTCTGATTCACAGAATAAAAATGAAGTAAATCCATCCCCTGAACTTACTGAGATGGCTGCTGAAAATCAAGGCAGTGATGGAGGCAGTCATGCACCTCCTCCCTCTTCAGCAATATTAGACAGCTCTAGAAATGCCGATAATGCACCTGCTGCACATGATGCTGTTCAGGCAACAGAAACTCCAAATAGACCACCTCAGTCTGTTGAATCTCAATATGACCATGCTGATGTGCGCGATGTTGAAGCAGTGAGTCAAGAGAGTAGCGGAAGTGGGGCGACTTTAGGTGAGAGCTTACGGAGTCTAGATGTTGAAATTGGAAGTGCCGATGGCCATGATGATGGTGGAGACAGACAAGGTGGTGGTGATACTCGAATGAGGAGAGGTAATCCATTGTTTGGTAATAATACATCTACAGGAGGGAGAGATGCACCACTCCACAGTGTCACCGAGGTTTCTGAAGAACCAATTCGAGAAGCAGATCAAAGTGGTCCTCCTGAGGAAGAGCAACGTAATCGTGATGCTGAACCCATCGATCCTGCGTTTCTTGATGCACTTCCGGAGGAGTTGCGTGCTGAGGTTCTTTCTGCTCAACCGAGTGAAGCTCCACAGTCACAAAATCCTGAGCCACAAAATAATGGGGATATAGATCCAGAATTTCTCGCAGCGCTTCCGCCTGACATCAGGGAAGAAGTGCTGGCACAACAAAGGGCACAAAGGCTGCATCAGTCCCAAGAATTGGAAGGTCAACCTGTCGAAATGGACACTGTCTCTATAATTGCAACTTTCCCTTCAGACATACGGGAAGAGGTATCTTGCCCTTGCTTTTTGACTTCTATGCTTGTTAGTTTTTTAGTTCAACTGAAATTTCAACGGCCACTGATTCTAATATTTTGGCATTGGCCCTCCTTACTTGCATCCCAGGTTCTTCTAACATCCTCCGATGCAATTCTTGCAAATTTGACACCTGCCCTAGTTGCTGAAGCAAACATGTTGCGTGAAAGGTTTGCACGTAGGTATAATCAAACTCTATTTGGTATATATCCTCGAAACCGCAGGGGTGAGTCTTCTAGGAGGGGTGATGGCTTGGACAGAGTTGGTGGTGTCCTGTCTCGTCGGTCTATGGGTATTAAGCCAGTTGAGGCAGATGGCTCCCCTTTAGTTGATAGGGAAGGTTTAAAGGCATTGATCCGGTTGCTTCGTGTAGTTCAGGTACTTGCATGGTGTGCTTGGAGCTCTACCTTAGATACCTTTCTTAACATGTAAATCTAACTGATCTAATTTTTCACAGCCACTTTATAAAAGTCAACAGAGGCTCCTCTTAAACCTCTGTGCTCATGCTGAAACCAGGATTGATTTGTTAAAAATTTTGATGGACTTGTTGATGTTGGATGAAAGGAAATCATCGACTGATCTGAATGCTACAGAACCTCCGTATAGACTGTATGCTTGCCAGGGTCATGTGATGTATTCTCGGCCTCAATATGTTGATGGTAGGTATCTTTTTATTGTTTTTCTGCATGAGTGCAGATGCTTTATTGATGCTTTGTTATGCAACTTAACAGATCTGATATGCGGGGAACTTCTTTTAGTTTCATCTGCAGATGTAGTGGGAAAGGGATGATGCAGGACAAATGTCTGCAGGCTTATACATCTGAATTGTTTTCTTTTGTGTTTTCCAATTTTCATTGTTCTTATCCTATGTTGTAAAGTACATCAGACTTCATAGTTCCTTTTTTACCCCTCCTGTAATAGGTGTTCCGCCTTTGGTGTCCCGGCGAGCTCTGGAGACTCTGACTTACTTGGCTCGTAATCATCCTTTGGTTGCAAAGCTATTACTTGAGTTGAAATTTCCAGAATTGACCCTTTCTGATGACAAAAGAGGCAAATCTGTTATGCTTCTTGATGAAGACATGTTAGACAAGAAGAGACACCCAGAATGGCAGGCATGCCTCACTCTGCTTCTCAGTCTTTTGAGCCACTCACTTTATTTAAGGAGCATAGCTCATCTGGAGCAGGTTTGTGTTTGCAAACAACTATTAACAGGTGTAACTAAAATTGAGCTTGCCCATTTCGTTGATGTATTACTTTCCTTCACTCATTCTGTTACAGCTGCTAAATTTATTGGATGTAATTATTGACAATGCCGAGAGGAGAACAAATTCATCTCATGACCCAGGGGCATCTTCAACTGAACAGTCAGCTGACCCTCAGGTTTCTGTATCTGGTACTGAGATGAATGTAGGTGCTGCTGCGGCTTCAGAGGAGGGTAATTTGTCCATGAAAGCATCATCTTCTGACGCAGATAGAGAGCATTTAGAGGAGGGTAATTTGTCCATGAAAGCATCATCTTCTGACGCAGATAGAGAGCAAAATGCTCATGCAATTCTGAACAATTTGCCAAAACCCGAACTTCAACTTCTATGCTCACTTCTTGCACGTGAAGGGTATGCTGAAATTTATCACTACTCTGTTGTCTCTTGATATTAAATTCCGTGTCAAATACTTTTTCATAGCAGCTGCACTCCAGTGTGTGTGTAAATTGGGTTATTACTGTAGGTTTCCTGATATTGTTGAGCCATGATGCTTTCAATTGAGAGTATATCCCCATTTTTAGTTTTTGCTCCATTCCTTGCTTGTGGTACTTGACTGAAGCTATAATGTTGCTTTTTCATAATTTGGAGATAATGGCATCGTTTCTTTTGCCACTATGCTTGTGCATTTTTAACTCTTTTTATTTTCTGCAGTCTATCAGATAATGCATATGCTCTTGTGGCGGAGGTATTAAGAAAATTGGTTGCTATTGCTCCTGTTCATTGTCTTCTTTTTATCACTGAGCTCGCTGGTTCAGTTCAAAGCCTTACGAAGTCTGCAACAGAAGAGTTGCACATTTTTGGGGATATGGAGAGAGCACTCCTTAGTACTACCACACATGGGGCTCCAGTTCTTAGGGTGCTGCAATCACTGAGCTCTTTAGTTGCTTTACTTCTTGATAAGGACAAAAAACACCAGATTCTCCCTGGTACGGAGCACAATGCTGCTGTTTCTCTGGTTTGGGATATCAATGCAGCTCTTGAGCCCTTGTGGCAGGAGCTGAGCAACTGCATAAGCAAAATAGAGAGCTATTCCGATATGGTTCCTGATCTTTCACAGTCATCTGTTAAACCATCCAGTTCAGTGCCTCCTCTTCCTGCAGGAACCCAGAATGTCTTGCCATACATAGAATCTTTCTTCGTAATGTGTGAGAAGTTGCATCCTGGGCAGTCAGCAGGCCATGAATTTGGCATTACTTCTGTCTCTGATGTTGATGAGGCTACTGGATCTGCTAGCCAGCAAAAGTCCTCGGGACCTACTATGAAAGTGGATGAGAAACATGTTGCTTTTGTAAGGTTTGCAGAGAAGCATCGGAAGCTTCTCAATGCATTTGTTAGGCAAAATCCGGGATTACTTGAGAAATCCTTCTCACTCATGCTGAAGGTTCCTCGGTTTATTGATTTTGATAACAAGCGTTCTCACTTCAGATCCAAGATCAAGCATCAGCATGATCATCATCACAGTCCTCTAAGAATATCTGTAAGAAGAGCATACATTCTTGAAGATTCATACAATCAGCTGCGGATGAGGTCTGCACAAGATTTGAAGGGTAGGTTGACTGTTCATTTTCAAGGGGAGGAAGGCATTGATGCTGGTGGTCTTACCAGGGAATGGTATCAGTTACTGTCAAGAGTAATCTTTGACAAGGGGGCACTATTATTCACTACAGTTGGGAATGAATCAACATTTCAGCCAAATCCCAACTCAGTTTACCAAACCGAGCATCTCTCATACTTCAAATTTGTTGGACGAGTAGTAAGTATTTTCTCAAATGTTTTTTGCACTTTGGAAAAGAACTTTGCAACAGGCATATCTTATGTTTTTGCATAATTTACAGGTAGGGAAGGCACTATTTGATGGGCAGCTTCTAGATGTTCACTTCACTCGGTCCTTTTATAAGCATATTCTCGGGGTTAAAGTGACATATCATGACATTGAAGCTATTGATCCTGATTATTTTAAGAATTTAAAATGGATGCTTGAGGTTAGACATGCCTCACAATCTCCCTTTTTACCTATGTTTCAACTGGACCTCATGAATGTTGTAGATTTATACTATTTATAATTGTTAAACTTTACCTTGCAGAATGATATAAGTGATGTTTTAGACCTGACATTCAGCATCGATGCTGATGAGGAGAAGCTAATTCTGTATGAGCGTGCTCAAGTATGTATCTTTTGTTTACCTATGATCTGATACCTGTGAAATTTTTTTCGTTTGGTTGAATTATGAGTGTGACTTGTGTTATGCAGGTAACTGACTATGAACTGATTCCTGGTGGTCGAAATAGGAGAGTAACGGAGGAAAACAAGCACCAGTATGTTGATTTAGTTGCTGAGCATCGATTGACAACCGCCATTCGTCCCCAGATAACTGCATTCATGGAGGGTTTCAATGAATTAATCCATCGTGATTTGATTTCTATTTTCAATGACAAGGAACTGGAACTTCTGATCAGTGGGCTTCCGGATATTGACTGTGAGTTTTCAACTTTCTTCTTTATTCGGGCAATTCCCAGTTGAACTGAGGATTTCTTGTTTATATCATTCACAATAACTTCTTTCTTTGCTTAAGCCAATGCATTAATGCCTCTAATCCAACCAAAAAATAATACCTTACAGTGGATGATCTGAGGGCGAACACTGAGTACTCTGGGTATAGCGCTGCTTCTCCTGTCATTCAATGGTTCTGGGAGGTTGTTCAAGGATTCAGCAAAGAAGACAAGGCTCGCCTCCTGCAATTTGTTACTGGAACCTCGAAGGTGCTTTACATTCTTTTGTGGTTTTGCCTTTCTTTCTCTGCATGTGAAACATGTTCAATTCAGTTGATTAAACTAGACAATACCTCAATCTCTCTCTTATGGATATATATATATATATTATGAGGTGGGAGTTTATTGGATTTATGATTCCTGAACTTGGCAATATACAGTTCATAATTTTCATTGTGTGACCTTAAAGCAGTGAGCTTATATCAGTCTCGTGCATGCTTGTAAACTTGGTTTCTTTCATGAAATCAATCATCTACTATCTGTTTTTCAGCCAATGCAGTATCCACCTATATTTGTTGATGTACAATATTTAGATTGCCTAGTGAGTGCTTAATCAATGATCCCATATTAGTCTCGTGCATGGCATAAATCTTGTTTGTGACAGTGCCTATCTTCTACTATTGTATATGATTTTTCGAAGGCAGGACTACAGAGACTTCCCACCATACCTGGTTTATGCAGGTCACTCTTATGAATGAATTAATTTATTTTACACACTGCCTGACCGAATACCAATTGTGTTGCTGTAGAAACTTAATACAATCATGATGGAATGGGAGAAGTTTTTCATAGAACTCGTATCTTTGTTTATTTTGTTTTTTTGAATTGGCATGATATCAAGTTTTTAAGTGCACTGCTGGTCTTCAGTATATCCTCCATCTATTAGTGTTAGATACATATCTCTTACATTAACATTTTCTTTATTCCTGCAGGTGCCTTTAGAAGGATTTAGTGCATTGCAAGGTATTTCTGGATCTCAAAAATTCCAGATTCACAAGGCATATGGCAGTCCGGATCACTTGCCTTCTGCTCACACATGGTACATTTTTTTTTTGTTATCTTTGATTCTCGAAATGTATTGGTTGTTTCTGATAATAAAAGCTACTAGAGCTATAACTAGACTTGTCTGTGTCCTCTCCATTTTTGTAAGTACTTAACGTTTTCCAATTGTGATGCAGTTTCAATCAGTTGGATCTACCAGAATATCCTTCGAAGCAGCGCCTTGAGGAAAGACTGCTGCTTGCTATTCATGAAGCCAATGAAGGGTTTGGATTTGGTTAATTGCCTGCCTGCCACCATGGTGAAGGTGAAGCCATGTATTGATAATTCTTCAGGAAATCATGAGAAGCTGCTGCTTTAGAGGAAATGTGGATAAATACTGTACAGTGCAATATTTGCTGTTTCATTTTTTTTTGACAGTTTCTCAAATATTTTGACTGTCTGTCGATGTTCAAGTTGGCAAGTCCTATTTACTACTACTCTGCTGCTGATTAAGTGTATGTTTATAGATTATCGTTGCTGACTTGATTGCTTTGTTACTTTATCTAACTTGACCCTGTGAAGGGTAATTTGGTTAAAAAGTTGAGCTTTTTGCAATGAAAAGTTTGTGAAAATTAACTATGTATGTTTTCTTTGGACATCGGAGAGTTTGTAATTGTTAGGGGTGGAAAATGAATAAAGGTAATCAATATTCGACTTGAGATCGGGCTCGATTCATTAAGCTTAGCAACTTGAATCTCGACTTGAATTCGATTTGATCAATTAAAATATGGTAATCTATGTGTAAATATATTAAATAACTTGAATTTGGCTCGTGTTTGGTTTGATTAAAGTTCGTTTGAGATCGACTCATTTAATAATCATACCAGATTCAAAAAAGATTTCAACCTCAAAAAGATTTTTTTCAACTTCAAAAAGATATTTGAACTCAATTTGACGAGTACTTTGTTCGACTCGATTTTGTTACCCTTAGTAATTGTTGCTTTGTCCTACTTTATTCTCCTCTTTCTTCAGTCTCTCCTAATTTTTCCTGTTTAAGAAAAAATATTATCATTTTAATTTTTTTATTATTGACCCAATAAAATAAGTAACGTAATTATAAAAGATGGTATTTATGGGATGACAATAAATAATAATATTAGACAATGGTTCAAATACTTAATTAAGATTTATTGTGTTTAATTATTATGTAAAAAAATTATTAAGGAGAAGATATACTTTATACGCTATTATGTAATAAAGAAAAGGTCAGTAAGTTTGTTTGTTGTTTTTTTTTTTTCCCCCAAAAACCCCAATAGCAATTTGATAAGAGTAAAAAAAATATCAAGATACATTGTATGAACCAAAGATAATCTTGCTACTATTTACTCTTTTTATTTAGTTTGTGCAATTTTAACAGTTAAAATTATCTCCCTCTACTTTATACACATTAGAATTCGAAAAAATATTTCATAATTTACACATTTTGAAAAATCATTTTGTCATATATTAGCGCGCGTGTTTTCTGATTTCTGATTTCTGATTGACCTCTCAATTCATCTCAATAACATAACAATTTACTTCTAAATTAAAAAAACAAATATGCATTTATTTAAATATTATAGTTTTATGCAAAATATTATGTAGTAATTTTATTCAATTACTTTTGTTATAAGTTTATTATTGAAGTGGCATGTTCTAGAGTTGTCATGTCGCATTATTGTATTGCTCCACTAGTACTCCCCTCAAAAATTCATGTCAGATTATATTGAGCAGAGCCTGACAGGGCCTTCGGAGTTAGAGCCTTTCGACTTGATTGACCAAACATTTAATGTGAGGCTGATAATTGAGCATTTGGTCTGGTTAAAGAGTTCTATCAATCTCCTCGAGTTAAGAATCTTTGTGACAAGACATGCGATTCTATTGATATATTATGCATTTAATGCTAGGTCATATTAGGTCATATGGTCATTAAATACATTGCCTGGTTAGTTTCCCATCAGCAAGCCATGTTAGATCATTAGACTTGTTGGTCGGTTCATATGCAATCATAATTCAATGGGAAATCTAAGACTTGTTTAGGAAAATAACCACATCCTTTGTACCGATAGGCTGAGAATCTCCACAATAAATACTCCTCATTTATTGAGGTAGGTAAGCTTTCATAATTTCTTTAAACCTTTAATACCTTCTATCTAACTTAGGTATCAAAACATATTAGCTGAGACTACTCCTGACTAGTTCACGTTTACCAATGTTTTGAAACCAAACCGGAGATAGAACTGGTGGCCTTACTAGTTACTGGTTCAAATGGTTCGACCAGTCCAACCACTTGTTCAACCGGTATGACGGCTATAAAATAAAAAATAATATTATTACATTAATTTTTTATATAAAAATATTATAAATACATTAAAAATTAGAAAAATATCAATAATAATAAAAAGATTAAAAAAAGCAAGCTAATTGCCAAAATTCTTGTCATTCTTCTAATTATTGCTTAACTTTATAATAACTAATAATTACTCAAAAAAATCTACTACAACATATAAATGCTTTCGCAACTAAATATTTGCATTGTTCAAGGCATTCTTCGCAAAAATCATCCAAATACGTCGTTTGATTTGCAATTAAGGTGTCAAACTAACAAATCGATGTTATTCCCCAAATCAAGTTTATGGTGTTCTTTGCGGCGTTCATCGAATTTTCAACATTTGATTTGCAATCAAGCTATGAAGCCTATGAATCGTGTTATTCAAAACTCATTCGAAGAAAAGAATCCGAGGATCAATCTTTTAGGAGATTATTTTCCATTAAAATTATATTCTGTTTTCCTTAAATTCAAATATTTGTCGTATATCGTTTCTTGTCTTGTAATTTGTTTTTGTAGACTTGAAATTTTATGCGAACAAATATTTGTCACGCCTAGTGGGACAGAACCTACCTCTCATTTCTTTTGTCCTAACAAGTGCATCAAATCACTCTTTTAAGAAGTTCAATGGCTCCCAAGAAGGATAACCTTGCTTTGGCCAAAAAGGACGCCTCTAACAAATCTGATGACGATGTTGTCAATCAGACCTCTACCGAGGCCATGGACTCTGAATCAAGCTCCTATGATGGTTCCAGTCCTCCGAGCCTAACTGCCATCAAATCACTCCATTTTGATGAAGCCGTAACAGTGGATGAACAACTTGTGTAGATGGTCCAGGCAATTTGCTCAACACATGGATAGGTTGGAGCATTCAAACGCTGGAGTGTCAAGTCACAAATGAGAGACAAACTCATGAGGTATCTCAAAAGCATGAGTACATGCCAAGGCCCAAGAAATCCACTGCTTCCATCACAACACTATTTATGCAGCAACTATAGGATACAATCACCATTACTTTAAAGGCTCAATATGGTGTCCCTGCACAAAACTAGTTGGCATACTCAAAGCCTACACCAAGTGCATCAACTCATTGAGAATGAATGACAATGGGCTATCAACCCCCAAAGTTTCAATAGTTTGACAGAAATGGCAACCCAAAGCACCATGTCACTCATTTCATAAAAATATGCAACAATGTAGGAACTGACGGAGATCACCTGGTAAAGCAGTTTGTGTGTTCACTTAAAGGGAATGCTTTCGACTGGTACGTCGACTTGGATCAATTGGTAAATTGACTTGGACCCCAAGTTCGTCGATAGCTAGGACAAGATGGAGAGGGAGTTTTTGAAACACTTTTATAGCACACACTGCACTGTAAGTATGATCGAGCTAACTAATGTAAGAAAGTGAAAAGATGAACCCATTGTGGACTACATCAACCGATGGTGTGCACTAATCCAAAACCGCAAAGATAAACTCTCAAAGACTTTTGCAATGGAGATTTGCATCCAAGGAATGAACTGGGGAGCTCCTATACATTCTTCAAAGAATCAAGTCTTACAACTTTGAAGAGCTGCCTACCCGCGCCCATGAGATGGAGCTCAGTATTGCCAATCATGGAACCAACTTCCCTAGAAGGAAAAGAAAAGCACAAAGAAGAATGACAACTACAATGAGTCGTCCGCTAATGAGTCCATGCTTGCTAAGGAAACTCATGTCAAAATCCCCGCCGGCAATAACAATAGTAGAGGAAAGTTAGGAAATCAACACATCCTAAGTGAGAGACGTAGGCTAACACTGAAAAAGATGCAAGAGAAGAAGTAACCATTCCCAGACTTTGATGTCTCCCGCATATTTGATGAGCTGCTGGAAAGAAGGCCGAGTTAGCTATCAGAACTAAAGCGCCTTGAAGAAAGCGAGAGGGTGAATGATCTGAAGTACTGAAAATACTAACGAGCCATCAGTCACCCTATATAAAAATGCTTTGTGGTTAAGGATAAAATCATGGCGCAACAAATGATTGAAAAATAATCCTTGATAGTGAAGATGTTGTGGATGCAAATACTGCTAGTGTCATAGTTATTGCAAGTGTAGAGGATGTCCCTAAAATCAAGAAAAATGTTGTTTTGCCGTCAACACCTGTGGGGGCATCGACGATAATTCAATTTTGGAGTTTTGACCCTAGTTTGGTTGGAAACGTGTCTGCTAATGCAAATACTAAAATAATGACAAAGCCTTCTACTAAAACTGATGATGGTGGGGAGCGGATTTTAGTGATGGGCCGAAGAAGACAAAAGCAACTCGTTAAGCAAATTCATCCGACATCGTCAAGAAAGGCAACTTTAATTAAGCTCAAACACCATGAGTTACTGAAAATCTCTAAAGCCCAATATGTTGGATTAAAGAAATCATTAAGTAGTTTCAAGTGGGACCTTTGCCAAGTATTGACTTCTTCAGTAAGAGAAGTTTTCAACTAAAAATTGAAATAGTGAATGCTATCCTCTGACGAAGTAGGAGGCCAAAAGTTAGCTTCTTCTTGTACTATAGAAATTCCTCATGCCAACGAAGGCGAAGTCGCCGTCAGCTTTGTTATACAAGTACTATAGAGAAGCTTAGAAAGTTTAGTGAAGATGGTTTTGTATATCTAACAAGTTTCAAGTGGAAGTCAAAAATCGTACCAATTATGAGAGCAAATGGAATATTAAGATGGAGTTTGACTTTCCGAAACTAGGGAATTCCTAAGGATCATGGAATGATTATGCCACCCCATGAAGATGCTAGGGGCAAATAAGTTATATGCAAACTGTATGCACTCCTGGATACGAGCATAAACTATCTTATGTTGAAAAAAAAAAGAAAAAAATAATAACGAAAAAAAATAAATAGTCAATCTTGAACTCCTTGACATGAGTTTAAATTGTTAAAATCAAGTTCAAGTTAACTTCTTGACATGAGTATAAATTGTCTAGAAAATAAAGTTCCCAAGTGATTGACTCATTGACACGAGTATAAAATGTCTACAAAATTCAAAAAGATTGCTTCTAAAGCACGAGCCTAAACTGCATCTTACTGTTGGCTCGCATGAGTATAAATTGTGTACGACATAAAAAAAAAGGAGATTAGAAAAACAAAAACAAAGATAAGAATTTTGTTTGAACAATGTAGCGACTCGATACCTTTTGTGGTACGTAGGCAGTTTAGGATTTTTTCCAAGTTCAGTCATATTTTTCAAATAAGAATTGTTTATCTTTGATGTTTGTCAATTCCTATGGTCGTGAAGCACTAAATTCGTCAAGTCATGTTATTAATGATTTTGTCAAGTATGGAAATTGGTGTGCAAAAGCATAACATTGTTGCAAGCACACGGATAAGAGTGTAAAGAAAAAAACTTTTTACTTCTCATCCAGTGGGGTTTTTTTACATCAAAGAGAAAAGGAATGGAAAGACTAGAAAGGAAGGAGACATCGAAAAAATAGGAGAAAAAGCTGTCTAGAAAAGCACTCCTCCAAATTCCACAAGCTTGAAGAAGGAGAATTGCCAAGCATCTTCACAAGCGTTCTTCCAAGTTCTACAAATCTCCGAGATGCAGTCACCAAGTCTCTAAGTTGATTGCATTCCAAGTTCTACACATCTTTAGTTGTGGTCAACAAAGCTTCAGAGCAAGTTGCACGGTCAAATCCATAAATCTTCAAGATGTGGTCAACAAGCCTTTAAGGTTACTGTGATGTCAAACCCACAAATCTCTAAGATGCAATCACCAAGCCTTTGAGCGGATTGTATTCCAAGTTCTACAAACTCTAGTTGTAGTCAATAAGCTTTTGAGTCAGCTACATGGTCAAATCCACAAACTTTCAAGATACGATCTCTAAGCCTTTAGGCTGAAAACACTCCTTAGGTGTTCTTCCAAGTTCTACAAGTCTCCGATTGCGGTTAACAAGCTTCTAAGCCAACTGCACGATCAAATCTACAAATCTCTGAGATGATATCACTAAGCCTTCAAGCCGATTGCAATGTCAAATCTTTAAATCTTCAAAATGCAATCACCAAGCCTTTGAGCCAATTGCATTCTTAATGCTGCAAATCTATACGAGTAATCACCAAGCCTTTGAGCTTATTGCAATCCAAGTTCTATAAATCTACATGATGTGATCACCAAGTCTTTGAGCTTGCTAGAACACCAAATCTCCAGAGCATAGTTTGCAAGGCTTCAAGCGACGACACAAGCACTTGCAACTTTGTGGTATAGGATTGGGGCATGTCTCATGACTCTGGATAATCTCCTTTATGGTAGGAATTGTCTCTTTCCTTCCTTCAAGTATCTTAAACATCTCATTAAGACAATTGTCTTTCTTATGTGTCTTGCGTTTGCACATGCTTTCACCTCTAAGTACCAGAACTGTAGCGCAATGAGACTCTCGCTCAGATAGGTTGACAAGTGTAGCTGCATGATCCCTCACCATGATTCTGTGATCTTGAAGGCACCGAACATACTGAGTTGAAATCAACTAACGAAAATCCAAACACGCAAAGCCAACAAGTATGGTACGCCGCTAAGACTGTCTTCCCATTTGAATTCCTCTTGATATTAATAAGCTTAAAATGTACACACTTTTATATGCATAATTCATGCAATTTGTGTTGCCTTTATTGAGGTTTTTGTGGTCTTAAAGAAAAAAATTGAGTGAAAGAAACTAAAACCTTAATTAAGTCAAGTAGAAGTGTTTTTACATCCTTAAAATATGATTTTTTTCCAAGATTTCGATGCCCGCATCCCCTTACAAGAGTTTCATGTTGTTCTAACAGGAAATCGGGATTGAAATTGAGCTGAAAACGCGAGAGAGTGCATCAAGATGGCCATAAGCTATTTTGATGAGCATTTGGTCATCTTGACCTGCATTTGGCCGTCTTGACCCATACCTGGCCATTGCAATACACAACAAAATGGCCAAGGCCATTTCGGCATGTCCTGCCCATTTTGGCGGGTATAGAAGACCTTAAAAACATGCACAACAAGACAGCCAAAGCCGTCTTGATGAACAAAGCCATTTTGGCGCCCAAAAGCAGTTTTGTCAAGTGATTTTGCAAGACGACAAAATGACCAAAGCCATTTTGACACCCCCTAAGCCGCTTCAACTAACCTGTTCATACAAGAAAACCTTCTCCCAATAGGATTCTTTCAATAGTTTCCCTACCACTATTTAAGGCCTTTTCTGCAAGATTTTTGTGGACTTTTGGCTGATTTTTCTAGACGAGATCAAGGACGAGAGCTCAATAAGAGTGACAATTCAAGGGTCAAAATTCTCTATCCTTCAAGATTATCGCCTCAACCCTAGTTTGCTTTTGTAATTTCTTTTAGTTTTGTTATGTTTTAGTTTTGTTTTACTTTTACTATGTCTGGCTAAATAAAATACAGGGTTCTAGGGTAGTGATTTGCATGCTACCTTTCTATAATTCAAGGTTTTATTACTTGTAAATTTCTGACTAACTTTTACAAGCTCTGAGATTTTATATTCAACTATGAAAGGGTGTTTATAAAATCTGATTATTTGTTTTATAGACATAAGGAATGCATAGGTTAGAAATAATCATGCGCTTGTGCGATCAATTAGATTAATTAGGGAGGACTTTTGAACAAACAATTTCTTGCGTGCAGTGGGCCAAGGGATCCGTATGTGATCACAAAAGTGGACACATCGCATTCCTTGGTATGTATGTTTTACTTTCGAAAAGAGATTACAAATATCTCAATGAGTTGGATTGTGGGAAGGGGTATTAATTATTACCAAAGGGGGTTCAAATAATTACAAGGGAGAATTCAATTGATGATGCATACCTAGGCCCTAGTTCGTTATTATTGATTTTTCTACTTGCGTTTATTTGCTTTCCTTTATTTTATAAAATTTTCAATCACTCTTGAAACTTAAATAATAAAGAATTTATATGTTTGTTGCTTGGTGACCCGTTCCTCGTGGGAACGATACTTTACTTTTACTTTATTACTTGAGTGACCCATACACTTGCGAAAAGATCGCAACAAGTTTTTGGCACCATTGCTGGGGAACAATGATTATCGATATTGATTGAGTAATAGTATTTATTGATTTAGATACAAATTTATTTTTATTCTTATTTTCTTACTAAAAAAAAGGGAAAAAAACATGCGTGGATTTGACAATTTTTATTGGGTGAATGATAAACTTAATCTTTTACTTAGTAAACTTGATCAAATTGACATGAATAACAATTTGTCTAATCCCTATTTTGTTTGTGATTTATGTGGTGGTGGACACTCCTCTTACAATGCCTAGCATGGAATGCATCATGACAAGGCTTCGTCAATCAAGGGCAGTTTGCCTACAATATGCCTCAAAATACTCCACAATACTATAATCAAAGTTTAAGTTGGTATTATAATCCTAGTATGCCATGTGAAAACAATCATAGTCATGAAGGATATACCAACCAAGAACCCCAAGTTTGGAGTTATGTGTTGCAAGAACAACCAGAGCGTATGTCATCATTGGAAGCCACATTTGTAAAGTGTGCTAATTTTGTTATGAAAAAATTTGAGAAGATAGAGGCTAGAATTGACGAGGTCAAAAGCCATAGGCAATACTTGGAAACACAATCAAAGCAACTAGCTAATTCTATCTACTCTAGCAATGAAAGTGATTCCCAGGGATATAGTGATGTAGATCCAATGGAACAATACATGAAAATTACCTTAAAAAGTGATGAATGAATAGATGAGGCATATGGCAAGACAGAGGTGAATGAGATAGAAGATGAAGCTATTCATGAAGAAGTCACCACAGAAAAACAAGAAAAGGGGGATGAGAGGGGGGATCAACAAGAAAACACTAGTTTATTTGTGGAAAATTGAAAACAACCCATCCTCCAAAACTGAATTTAAACTCTTTAAAGCATATGTGGTGGAAGGAGCAAGCACTTAGGATGACATGCTAAAAAATCTATTTGTTGCAACTCCTACGCAAAAAGTTCCACCTGATATTCACTTTCGCAAAAAGTTAAAGTCTGAAGAGTTCAGCAAATGAGAGATAGGCCTACTACAAAAACTCAAGCTAAAGGCTACAAATTAGAACCATTTTTCTCATCCCTATTTTTTAGTTTTATTTTATTTCAGTGGTTTTCATTTCTTTAGTTTTGTAGGATATGGGCTTGAGGCAATTAGAGTTGGAAAACACACCACGCACTTTAAGGGAGTACTTCTGAATTTTGTTGCTCTTTCTTGTCAAATTTTTCATGTGAAATCCAATTTCTAGTGTGTGTTGTCGCCATGAGGACATTACTTAATTGAACTGTGGGGGAATGAGTTTTAACTGTACAATTTTTTAAATTTTTTGTTGGCTTTTTGAAAACATCTAGGCTTAGAAATTGTGCTCATATTGATCCTTTTCTTAAACATAAGTGGGAATTTGTTTTCTTAAACATTGTCTTAAACTTGTTTTGAGCTTTTTGTTGTATTAATGAGCCTTGCCGGCACTTGTTGAGTTTAATTGTGTTCATGCATACTAGAAATTGTGAATTTTCGCTTAAGGTTAGAGTTTGAGTAGATGACGTAAGTTCAAGGGAGATTTTTGATTTAATGCTTTGAGAATTGAATTTTGAGCTTTTTGTTGTATTAGTGAGCCTTGCTGGCACTTGTTGAGTTTAATTGTGTTCATGCATACTAGAAATTGTGAATTTTCGCTTAAGGTTAGAGTTTGAGTAGATGCCGTAAGTTCAAGGGGGATTTTTGATTTAATGCTTTGATAATTGAGTATTGAGCTTGTGTGATCGCTTTTGATGAATAAAGCGAAGGAATTACATCTAAATAACATTTTTGTTCCTATTCCAAAATGCATTTTAAGTGATTATGTGACATTCTAATTTTTTTTTGGTTTTATTTAAATTCATGAATGGAGTATAATAATAGTAGTAGGAGGAGGAGTAGCAGCAGCAGCATCAGTAGTAGTAGTAGTAGTAGTAGTAGTAGTAGTAGTAATAGTAGTAATAATAATAATAATAATAATAATAATAATAATAATAACATTTTCTTTTGATTGCTACATGTGTTACCAAAAGAGGCAGGGATACTTGTCTTTATTCCTTTTATTTGATTAAAATATCTCCACCTTAATATCTTAGTTCTTGCCATATGCCCCATAGTTTAATGATATTTCCACCTCAACACTTTATGATCTTGCCACAAGTCTCAATGATGCGGATCAAGGGAGCTCCAATGGTGTCAATGCCAAAGCAAGAGGCAACAAGAAGGATCCATTGGCTCTTCCTAGTGGGCCAATCACAAGGGCACGAGCTAAGGTTTTTGGGACAGCCATGAACTCATATGTCCAAGACCAAGTTACACTTGAGTTGCAAGAGCATGAATTCACTAAGTGTGCATTTTAGCTTGAAGGCACACCTAAGCTACTCCATATGCTTAAGGCCTGTTCTATGGATGAAGGGGCTATTTGATTGGGCTTAAGATTATTTGGGATTTAATTATTTGTAATAGCTTGTGTTTGGACTTTTAAACTCATGACTTAATAGGCTTTGATAAGCCCATGTAAGGTTGGCGCATTGGGCTTCACTTAAAGCCTATGCCTTATAGGATTTGGACTAATGAGCTTAGTTTAGAGTTTGGCTTTGTCTAAGGTATAAATACCTTCTTTAAACCTTTGGAAATCAGATTTCTTTCATTAAATAAGACTAAAAAACGTGATTCTTATGTTCTTCATGAACACATGTGTATGAAACCTAGCATAGGAATTGTGAGCTCTACAATCTCCATTGCAACAAAAATCTGATTTATGCTTCAAGAGTACTTGTAAGTGTTGATCTTTTCTTGATTAAATCCTTTTAAATCTTCTTCTTGAGTACAAGGGGGTTGTGGGTTTAAAGGGTAGAATCTATCTTGTTCTTTGCTTTATGCCAAATTGCCATAATCTTCTCATGAGTACATATTTTTGATTACGACCGTCGTATTATTTGGTACCAGAGCTTTGGCTAGATAAATTCTCATTTATCTTAGATCCTAGGTTTGAGCTTTCTGAATTCCTTGAATCCTTTTGTGCGTGGTGCCATTTTTTTTTTTATTGTTATTGTTGCTGAATTTGCATGATTGTGTTATCTTGATTTTTTTCTTGCTCGATTCTTGATCCTAAACATCATTCTTGATCTGAATTTGTCTTGATTTCCAAGAAACGCTTTCTTGAACCCAAGATTGAGGGTCTTGATTATTTGTCTTGGTCCATTGGATTGTTCACCATAGAAACTATCAATGGATCACTACGGTATTACTCACTCTACTCATATTGCATTACTACTCAACCTACCTAAAATACAAGCCACACACTATTGTACATTTGATCATGGTTTATTATTTTAATGATTTTTATAAATCTTATTTTCTGCTTATATCTGTATGTCTGGCCTCACTAGTCCCCATTTTCTGTTTGTTCACTGCCTCAGATTCAAGATAGATAGGTTTAGAGAAACTCGAATAAGATGATAGGAGTAACCCAAGATTCTAGTGCTTAGTCCTTTTAGTGTGTTTAATAGACCTTGAAGTTTACTACATGTAATGATGAATTTGGTTATTTTGTGTTGTTTCCCTTTTGGACTCTTTTAGTTCTATATATGCTACTTGCGTTTGTAGTTCTATCTCGCTTTTGTTATGCTATAAGTGACTACTAGGAAGTGTCGATTAGGACATTTGTATTGGGTATCAATCGCAAGATGGGTACTCAGTACAATCGTTAGTGGACCCCAATCGTATATGAAGGTCTTAGCAAGAAGGGCGCCACAAAGGTGGTATCAAAACTTGGTTTAAACTATGCACCATGTGCTAGAATTGTGAGTTTATAATTTATGTGCATATGTATTAGTTAGGTTCGTTGTATTACTAGTCATCTGGTTTGAATGGTGATAGATGGCTGCTCATAATGCGATGCATGAGATTGGGTATGAGGGACGTGACTGTATTAGGAGAGATTATGGAATCACGATGAGCTAAGACCAAATGGATAGGATTCAAATTTGTTAGGACTACCCTTCCTTGTACTATTACCCTAATGGTAGTGATCCGGAGGGATATTATCTTAACTGCATTGCTAAGGCACTTAAATTAGACTGTGATCGACTTATTATAGAACAAGAGGAAGTGAGAGAGCTTAGTGGGCATCAGGGTACGTTGTTAGAAAATGCGTATAGAGAGCTGGATTTGGTATGAGCTCAATTGACTATAAAGCAAGTGCGTATTCATGATCTAGAGTAGCAGTTAGAGCATAAGAACATGAAAATGCTAGATTTGGAGCAAAAAATAGAACAATAGATAGCAAATGGGGATACTGAAATCGTGAATTTTAGGTGTCAATTAGACCTTTGGAGTGGCTGAGCTGATACGAATCAAGCAATGTTGCAGCAAAAAGTGGCTGAACTTGGAGCTCTTAGACAACAATTAGAGGTCCTTTATCAAGCCCAATGAGTTGCTCCATGTGGCCAAGCCGTAGCTCCATCGGAGAATGACCCCAAAGAGGAATCAGTTGGGGAGAATGTTAGTTCAAATGAATAGGGTAACTTGGGTGATTAGTACAATGGGGTAGCTTATGTACATACGTGTGTGAATAGCTAGAGACGGGGCCAAAGTCTAGTCTCTCTTTTTATTTTGCTAATACTAGACCGTTATATGTGGGTGGTTGTGTGTGTGTGTGTGTATATATCGAATATGGCCCTTGTGCAAGCTATTTTGTAGCTTTTGTACAACCCTTATATAAAGTATATGTATAATATGAAGTATATTTATAATGTATGTGGTTTTTTGTATGTATTGTATTGAAACTTTTGTGTGAACCGTTATATGATTATAAAATACTTTACTAGTTGTTTGGTGCATCTACTCTCTAGACTCCGATCTACATAACCTAAAGTAGCAAGTTTAATAGTAATAGGTAATAGTTCACTTATGTATAGATAATGGCATCGCGTAAGGGAACTTAACATACCCGTCTTCATTCCAAAATGGGCTAAGAACAAACCTACACTAGCGAAAATACAACCTTAAGAAAATCACTACTAAGAACAAGTTGTTGGGATAAAGCCTGAAGAAAATCATTCTTTGAATCAAGAGAATAAAATGACCCCTTCAGCCAAATTGTGACGCCTTGTGGTTCGGGTCTATTAAAAACTTATACACAAACATAAACGAGTTAAAATAGATATCGTTACAATAACAATCATAGCAATCTCATCTTGCTACAAGAAAACTATTACAATAGAGCCTCTCAAATCTTTTACTCAACTTGTAATCAAGTCACTCTTCTCTACTAGGATCTTCCTATACGCTTAGGGTCCACTATACTTCCGCTGCGTAACTCTGATATAACCATACGTAAGAGATGTTAGCACGACAGTTAGTAGGAGGCTCTACCTAGCAACACAAGGTGCATGTGTGTGTGGCTGAAGTGCACTTAGTCACATAATCACATAATATATCACATAATAAACTCTCAATTTAACATGCTTAGAAGCATAACACACATGAATCTAAGGTAAAACTATGACTTATGAAGATAAGTAAAGCTCCTACATTAACTAGTTGTGTCTTACCAAGATATTGGATTGACTACATCAACTTCATAACCACCTTTTTATGCCTAGACCTATTGTGTGTAGTTTTCAGAGTTTCTCTTTTATAAGTGTGTGATTGTGTGTATGGTTATGTGTGTGAGTGTGTGTGCAACCGTGTGTGAGTGTGCATTGGGCTACTAAAATGTGGGGGAGGTCCGCGATTTATAGATGTTTGTTCAAGACACAATCATTATTTTATTAGCAAATCCTCAATCATTTTCAAGACAATTGTTCTGGCAAGTTTTTAGGTCATCTAATTGTACAAATCAAATATTAATAATGGTTTATGTGCTAAGAATCCTATCTCTTTCATATCTAATTATGTGTTTGTGACTAAATCATAACCATTAAGTTTTACTTAAGGCCTATGTGCAAGATTATAGCCCTTGGATTAAGATGAAGTGTTATGATAAAATTATCCTACTAAGTGCACAAGTGTCCTTCCAACCTTCTAGGGATATGCTTAAGTGTCCTAGCAAGTGTCATGCATTTATCAAAGATGGCCTTATCTTAAAATAATTAGGAACAGGTGTCCTATGATGTGTTTTGAAGATGAAAATGACAAGCCTCCTACAACCTATAAAGTATAATATCATATCTTACTACATCTTATCTAGTATATGATGTGAACAAGTGTCCTAACACATGGAATAAATAAAACTTCCGACTATTATATTTATTGATAGTATTTTTTGAATATATATATATATATATGTATTGGGGCTCAATTTTGGTTATGCATATATATATATGTGTGTGTGTATATTATAACCGATTTTACATGTATATATATAAATTATGATTGGGTTTTTATTACAATTATTACAGTTAGTATATCTATTTCGCATATAAAAATCAGGATGTCACACAAATGATTGGAGCTTGGCGAGAATTCGTGAAAATGAATCAGCGACAAAACCGAAACCACCAACTAGATGATAAGATGCTGGATCATTTTTTATGTTTCAACCCGCCGAAGTTTTATGGTGAACCCGATGATCAAAAGGTAGAAGCATGGGTTGCGATACTAGTCGAAATTTTTAGGGCTTTACATTGTAGCAAAAAAGAGCAAGTGAAATTTGCAATATTCTTAATGGAGAGAGCAGCAAATAATTGGTGGAGGCTCGTAGAGCAGCGATGGAATACAAATCATACACCCATGATTTGGACAAACTTTCTAAAGGAATTCACTAACAAATTCATTCCCCAGGTAGTGAGAGATACAAGAGAAAAAGAATTTATGGACTTGATTCAAGGGGCTTGTAATGTTACTGAATATGTGGCTAGGTTTGCTATCTTAGTACAATATGCACCCTACATTATGAATGACGAGAGGCAAACAACAAAATGTTTCATTCAAGGATTGAGGCCCGAAGTTTGTTGGGCTCTAATGGCTACTGATATTGAGGAATACACCAAAGCGAATAAATCAATAATTGTTGAGGCAGAGATAAAGGGATATTAAGCAAATCACCTATAAAGCCAACAAAACAAGGCATCTAGCTCTGGAGGCGGCAGGCAATTCAGGAAATTTGACACATAGAATAACAAACGACCTCGAATAGAGAGAGGTTGGAACCTTAACCAGCAAGAAGAAAAGTGGATGCAACTATTGTGGACATACCATCCATACAAAGGAAAATTGCTAGAAGAAAAATGGGAGATGTGTAGCATGTGGCAGTAATCAACATATGCTCAAAGATTGTCCAAAGGCACAGAATCTTGTTCCAAATGTGCAAGCTCAATGAGGAAAGACCCAAGTTCCACCTACTGGAAAGCCAAAGGTGTAAGCTAGAGCATGTGCTTTGGAAGGAGAAGAACAGCCGACCCAACTGTAGTAGTAGAAAGTACAGCCCCAAATACCACTGTGAAAGTTCTATATGATCGTAGAGCTACGCATTCCTTTATATCTGTTAAAGTTGTAATTCGAGTAGAAGCATTGCTAGAGCTTTCACCATATAATTTTGTGGTTAGCATACCCCTGGAGTCTAGCAATATCACTGATCGAATTCTAAGAAGTTGTACAGTGATAATTATGATAACACTTATCCTGCTAACTTGATGGAATTCCCCATTCAATGTTACGATATAATCCTCTAAATGGATTGTTATAAAAACATCAGGCTCAATTAGATTGTTTCACTAAGAAATCACTTTGGGAAAATAAAACTTACCTGAGTTGGTAACCTCCCTTAGTTCACCTAAGGCTATATCTCTCATCCACTCGTTGAGGTTAAGAAATGCATCAAAGAGAGGGCATTAGAGTTTGTTGCGTACTTGCATAATAAATCGAAAGACCAAGTGAAGATAGAAGAGGTCCCCATTGTGAATGAATTCTAGGATATGTTTCCCGAAAACTTAAATTTTTTACCCTCATAGTGACAAATAAAATTTGTAATCGACACCATACTAGGTGCTGAACCTTATTCAAAAACACCATACCGAATGGCCCCAGCTGAATTAAAGGAATTAAAGGAGAAACTCTATGAACAAATAGAAAGTGGGGGTATTCAGCCAAGCACATGGCATTGGGGAGCACTAGTGCTTTTTGTTAAAAAGAAAAATGGAATGCTTCGGATGTGTATTGATTATCAGGAGCTTAACCGAATGACTACTAAGAATAAATACCCACTACCACACATAGAAGACATATTTAATCTTCTACAAGGATCACAAGAATATTCCAAATTAGATTTGAGGTAAGGATATTACCAGTTAAGAGTTAAGAAAGAAGATATCCCTAAAACTGCATTTAATACTCGATATGGACACTTTGAATTCTTTATTATGCCTTTTGGATTTACTCATGCTGCACCAGCAGCTTTTTGGATATGATGCATAGGGTTTTCCAGGCATATTTGGATCAATTTATGGTTATCTTTATTGATGACATCCTTGTGTACTCAAAGACTCTAGAACAACATGCAAAGCACTTGCACACTATTTTACAAACACTGTGAGAGAATAAACTATATGTAAAATTAAGTAAATGTGAATTTTGGTTGGAAAAAATGACCTTTTTGGGTTATATAATTTCCAAGGATGGAATTGAAGTCGACCTCTCCAAGGTGGAAGCAATCAATAATTGGAAGCGACCGGAGACTCCAACTGAAGTTAGAGGCTTTTTGGGCTTAGCCAGTTCCTACCAATTGTTCATACAAGATTTTTCCAAAATTGCAGAACCTTTAACCCAGTTGATTCGCAAGAATTCTCCTTATCGATGGAATGAAAAGTACGATGCTAGCTTTCAAGAGTTAAAGAGACGCTTGACCACAACCCCAATATTGGCTTTACTAGAAGGAAACAAGAATTTTGCTATTTACATTGATGCATCTAGAGAGGGTTTTGGATGTGTGCTAATGCAGAATGGAAAAGTGATTGCATACGCATTGCGGAAGCTTCGCCCCTATGAGCAGAATTATCCAACCTATAACTTGGAACTAGTGGCAATTATATTCACTTTATCCAAATGGAGGTATTATTTATACAGGACAACGTTTAAGGTGTATACGAACCAAAGGATTTTAAAGTACTTATTCACCCAAAAGGAACTCAACATGAGGCAAAGGAGATGGTTGGAATTTTTAGATGACTACGACTGTGGATCTCGGGAAAGCTAATGTAGTTGTTGATGTTCTTAGCAAGGAAGTTGGAATAGCACAACTCGGTGATGGAATTAGGGTATCTGGAGTAGCTCAGAAAAGCATCACTATAAGATCCCATGCTCGAGTTGCAAACTATAAGATGGAGTCAGAAACAAATAGTTCAGATGTAGGAAAATACAAATGAGAAGTATGAGATTGATGATATAGGAATTCTGCGATATAAGGGCAGAGTATGTGTAGCTGAAAGTATAAAAAAAGAAATCTTAGAAGAAGCACATAAGACGCCATACACAGTCCATCTAGGAGATACTAAAATGTACCAGTATCTTAATTAAGCGACTTTATTGGTGTATGAAGAGGGATATCTCAGATTTTGTAAGGAGGTGTTTGACTTGTCAAAAAGTTAAAAGAGAACACCAAAGACCAGGAGGCACATTACAACCACTATCTATCCTAACGTGGAAGTGGGATCAAGTCATTATAGATTGTTTGACAGGTTTACATTATATTGGGATTTTGATGAGTGGCAGAGGATGAAGAATGGAGTACATCAAGCGGTGCATCCTAAACTCATTCAAGATGCAATTGACAAAGCGAAAATTATTAACCAAAAGATGAAGGCCACCCAAGATTGACAAAAAAGTTATGCAGATAAAAGATGAAGGGAATTGGAATTTGAAATCGGGGATCGAGTATTCCTTAAGGTCTTTTACCAACGAAAGGATTCACAAGAATTAGTAAGGGAGGCAAATTAAGTCCCAAGTATATTTGATCATTTTAGATCATAGAATGAATAGGTAAAGTCACATATAGACTCGACTTACCACCCAGCCTCATAGGTATTCAAAACGTGTTTCATGTGTGTCAACTTCAAAAATACTATCCTGATGAAACCCATATCGTTCACATGAGGACTTGCCTCTTGAAACGAACCTCTCCTATATGGAAAGACCGGTTCACATTTTGGATGAAAAATTCCAAGAGCTAAGGAATCGAAAGATTTCACTAGTAAAAGTATTGTGGCAAAACTACCAAGATGAAGAGGCAACTTGGGAACTGAAGGAGAAGAAGCGTAAACAATACCCAAAGTTATTCTCTCGATCAAGTTAGAATCTGGGGACCAGATTCTTTTAAGAGGGAGAGTTGTGACATCCTAATTTTTTTGTTTTATTTAAATTCATGAATGTAATAATAATAATAATAATAATAATAATAATAATAATAATAATAATAATAATAATAATAATAATAATAATAATAATAATAATAATAATAATAATAATAATAATAATAATAATAATAATAATGATAATAATAATAATAATAATAATAATAATGATAATAATAATAATAATAATAATAATAATAATAATAATAATAATAATAATAATAATAATAATAATAATAATAATAATAATAATGATAATAATAATAATAATAATAATAATAATAATAATAATAATAATAATAATAATAATAATAATAATAATAATAATAATAATAATAATAATAATAATAATAATAATAATAATAATAATAATAATAATAATAATAATAATAATAATAATAATAATAATAATAATAATAATAATAATAATAATAATAATAATAATAATAATAATAATAATAATAATAATAATAATAATAATAATAATAATAATAATAATAATAATAATAATAATAATAATAATAATAATAATAATAATAATAATAATAATAATAATAATAATAATAATAATAATAATAATAATAATAATAATAATAATAATAATAATAATAATAATAATAATAATAATAATAATAATAATAATAATAATAATAATAATATAATAATAATAATAATAATAATAATAATAATAATAATAATAATAATAATAATAATAATAATAATAATAATAATAATAATAATAATAATAATAATAATAATAATAATAATAATAATAATAATAATAATAATAATAATAATAATAATAATAATAATAATAATAATAATAATAATAATAATAATAATAATAATATAATAATAATAATAATAATAATAATAATAATAATAATAATAATAATAATAATAATAATAATAATAATAATAATAATAATAATAATAATAATAATAATAATAATAATAATAATAATAATAATAATAATAATAATAATAATAATAATAATAATAATAATAATAATAATAATAATAATAATAATAATAATAATAATAATAATAATAATAATAATAATAATAATAATAATAATAATAATAATAATAATAATAATAATAATAATAATAATAATAATAATAATAATATAATAATAATAATAATAATAATAATAATAATAATAATAATAATAATAATAATAATAATAATAATAATAATAATAATAATAATAATAATAATAATAATAATAATAATAATAATAATAATAATAATAATAATAATAATAATAATAATAATAATAATAATAATAATAATAATAATAATAATAATAATAATAATAATAATAATAATAATAATAATAATAATAATATAATAATAATAATAATAATAATAATAATAATAATAATAATAATAATAATAATAATAATAATAATAATAATAATAATAATAATAATAATAATAATAATAATAATAATAATAATAATAATAATAATAATAATAATAATAATAATAATAATAATAATAATAATAATAATATAATAATAATAATAATAATAATAATATAATAATAATAATAATAATAATAATAATAATAATAATAATAATAATAATAATAATAATAATAATAATAATAATAATAATAATAATAATAATAATAATAATAATAATAATAATAATAATAATATAATAATAATAATAATAATAATAATAATAATAATAATAATAATAATAATAATAATAATAATAATAATAATAATAATAATAATAATAATAATAATAATAATAATAATAATAATAATAATAATAATAATAATAATAATAATAATAATAATAATAATAATAATATAATAATAATAATAATAATAATAATAATAATAATAATAATAATAATAATAATAATAATAATAATAATAATAATAATAATAATAATAATAATAATAATAATAATAATAATAATAATAATATAATAATAATAATAATAATAATAATAATAATAATAATAATAATAATAATAATAATAATAATAATAATAATAATAATAATAATAATAATAATAATAATAATAATAATAATAATAATAATAATAATAATAATAATATAATAATAATAATAATAATAATAATAATAATAATAATAATAATAATAATATAATAATAATAATAATAATAATAATAATAATAATAATAATAATAATAATAATAATAATAATAATAATAATAATAATAATAATAATAATAATAATAATAATAATAATAATAATAATAATAATAATAATAATAATAATAATAATAATAATAATAATAATAATAATAATAATAATAATAATAATAATAATAATAATAATAATAATAATAATAATAATAATAATAATAATAATAATAGATATTTTGTTGTGATTGCTACATGTGTCACCAAAAGAGGTAGGGAAACTTGTCTTTATTCCTCTCGTTTGATTAAAACATCTCCACCTTAATATCTTATATTGGTCTAATATATTAACTTATGAATTTTAATCAATTTCTAAACAAATTCTTAGTGTAATGAGTATGTGCCACTCATATGCATGCTTTTGACCTATTTACTCTTTCTATTTATATACATAATACATATAAGCTCATACATGTATACATATTTGGTGGTTTAGTTGTTATGTTTGCCTGGTGCTCTGTGACATTGAACTATATGTAGTAAATATTGTTGTATGACTCACCTTACTTGACTATGGCTTATTTGTTATACCCGTTAGATATATTTGCGTTCTAGGTTACGACTTAAAACTATATACGCTCCTTATATTTGAATTTTGATTTATTTGTTCTGGGTATTAAAGGTAAATTATTGTATTATTGGACACTATGAGCCATATTGTACCGTTTGTGATCGATTAACACCCTCAAGGATGCTCATGGGAGAGTCAGGCCCCGGAATGTATAATAGGGGTTTATCTAGTGGAACGGACCAATGGTAGAATCTTTTTATATGATATCTGTCACGACCCGAAAAAATACCCTTTTATTTTATTAATATATGTTGGACTGAAACGCGCAACGGTAATATTTTTATAGTTGTATAAATAATTATTTTCACATAAAATTTGTACAAAATACAAAAGTTACAATTTTCGAAAAGAATACAAAAGCAACTTTACGGCGTAAATGACTTCTGGACGCTTCCGCTGCGCCACTCTGATACGCTATCTCATTTCTATCTAGAAATAGTCATGTAAAGAATAATCAACTTGACGGTTGAGTAGAAATATCATTCATCCCCATAAGGTGGGTGTGTGCTTTAATAGATGTACGTAGACACATAATTTCACATAATACTACAATGGAAATAAAAGCATAAAATATTTAAGACTTATAAGATACTTAAATTCCTATTCTACTCATGAAGTTAAACATTACTCCTACCTTTCAAAGGGGTACCTTCTTCTTTATAAGTATAAAATGTAGAGTGTATATATAGATATATAGAAAGGTTGGTATGTATATATATAGGTTTAGAAGAGGGGTAATTATATATATATATATATATATGTGTGTATAGGAAGGTATACTAATAATATTGTTTGATATATATATTGAAAGTGCAAGATTTTGTGGGTGTCGGTCTTATAGGCGGGATTTTGTGTTGTGTGTGTGATGGAAATGAAGATCATGCCCCCTTTTATAGAGTTTAGGGCAAGAAATACAATTATTATATACTTTAAGTCATTTTCTAATTATTATTATCTTATCATATCTTATCCTAATTTTATCATAATCTTATCTAATTCTATCCAAATCTTATCATAATCTTATCCAAATCTTATCTAATCTTATCACAATCTTATCATAATCTTATCTAATCTTATAAAATTTGAAATCATATCTTTATTTAATTAAAAATTCGAATTTGTATTTATTCATTTTTGTAAAAACCAAAACTTAGGGTTTTAGGGCATAAAATCCGAAAATTCATAATTAATTTAGAAAAATTATGAAATTATGAAATTTAATGTTTATAAATCTGAAACTATACTTATATTTCCCAGAAATTAAAAATGTTTTAGTTATACTTTTGAAAATTACAATTTAGGACATAGAATTTCGAAAATTGTGTTAGAATGTCTAATTCCTCTAAAATTTGGAAAATCAGGTAATTTATTCAAAATTGATTTTCTCCATGCATAAAAGTCTAGAATACTTAGTTATATTATTTTTGAAAACTCATAAGTAATTAATAGACGAATTTTCCAAGAATAGTAATCAAAATCCGAAAATTAGCACTTTACCGCTCAAATTGTAAATTACTCTCAAAATCAGACTAAAATTTGAAAACAACAAGTAAAAAGGACATTTTCAAGAAACATAAGGTTTTATATCAATTATTTAACTAACAAGGACTACCGGGTCATCACAATATCATACTACTTGATTCAATTCTACGTATAGTCGGAGGTTGGCTGTTGTAAGGTTGGAATCATTGAATTGACCCAAGCACGGGGTACACTTACAGTTTAGGCTTAGTCGAGGTCACTCCTTGATAGGGGAGGCATAAGGATTTTATGATATTTTTACCATTTTTGGTAGTCATAAGGTTGGGACACTATTCCTGGCTCACCACGGTATTACTGACTCTACTCATATTGCATCGCTACTCAACCACCTAAAATACATGTCACATGCTACTGCACATTTGATCATGGTTTATTATTTTAATGGTTTTTATGAATCTTATTCCTTGCTTATATCTATATCTATATATGTCTGGCCTTACTAGTCACTCGAAGTTACAACCCCATTTTCTTTCTGTTCACTGCCTCAATTTCAAGATAGATAGATTTAGAGGAACTCGAATAAGGCGATAGAAGTAACCCAAGATATTAGTGTTTAGTTCTTTTAGCTTGTTTAACAAATCTTGAAGTTTACTACATGTAATGATGAATTGTGTTATTTTGTGGCGTTACCCTTTTGAATTGATATAGTTCTATATATATTATTTGGGTTTATATTTCTATCTCGCTTTTGTTGTGCTAAAAGTGACTACTAGAAAGTATCGATTAGGATTTTTGTATTGGGTATTGATCACAAGAGAGGTACTCAGTATGATCGTTAGTGGATCCCAATTGTATAGGAGGATCCTAGAGAGAGGGGCGCCACAAATTAGACTAGTTTCCTTCTTGATTGTTTTGCGCTAAATTTCTTAGTATTCTCTAAATATACATGGGTTGCTTGACCAAAAAGGAAAAGAAAAAACAAAAAAGAAATAGAAAAAGAAAAAAAATATATCAATTGTGCGTTAACTGAGTAACTAGGTACACGCATAAAAAATGTGTGTCATCACGTAAAAAGATTGAGTATAAGCTTTAGAAATAATAATAATAATAATAAGCAACCTTTGAAATTGATTGTAGAAGCACAAGTTCGAACCTCTATATCACTCGCGGGTTTATCGTAGGTAGAAAGTGTGGAATTCTTAAGTAATGAATTTTCTTTATTATTTGAAAGTTTGAACTACTTGCTCAATCATCAAGACTTGACATTGATTGAATATTCCTTGAATGTGTCTTTCCTATATAAAACTCTAAAATTAGGCTTGAGAATGATATGGTTTTTAGTAGGCATGAATGTGATTGAATTTAACAAGTGGCAAATTAGTATGACATTGATGCTTTTGAAACTAAGTTGAGGTTCAAATGTTTGATTTTTCTTTGCTCGAGGATGAGCAAACATTTAAATGTGAGGGAATTTGATAAGTCTAAAATTTACTTATTTTTATGTGCTTAATTGATGTACTTTTTATTAGAAAAATAGTAAAGTTTGATATTTATAATGGTAAATTTTAATTAAGTGTAATTAAACTTTAATTTTAATAAAAATGTTAAAAGTCTTGCAAATTGATGACACGTTTTCCTTTTTTGAATAGGATTGAACAAAAAGATAAGGAAATTTGATCTCTAATCAGATTCAACTAGCAGAGAAGAAAATTCGATTATGAGAAGAATTCAACAGGGATGTGACAACTGAAAATTCAACTCCTAATTGCCGGAAAAGCTCCATATTAGTTTGTTTTATGTTTTCATCGATGTTCTTCTTTTCTTTAGTCAATTTTACTTTTATGATGTCTTGTTAATTTATTTTCTTAGGGCTTTAGGTGGTTCATGAGATGAATTTCTTGTAATTTATTTGAACATCCTTGGTATTGAATTTTTATTTATCCTATCTATAATTCAAGCTTTCATTATTTGTGAATTTATGGCCAACTTTTACAAGCTTCGAGATTTTATATTCGACTACAAATGTGTGTTTATAAAATTCGGCTATTTGTTTGTAGACATAAAGAACGCATGGGTTAGAATGTGCGATCGGTTATATTAATTAGTGTGTGCTTTTTAATTAACACAGCTCTTGTGCGCAAAGGGCCAAAGGATATGTATGTGCACGAAAGTAGACACATAGCATTCTTTAGTACATTTGTTTTACTTGCGAAAAGAGACTACAAATATTTTTTTGAGTTGGATCATGGGATGATAGAAAGTCAAAACTTAGGATTGTTTGTATAATTATTTGAAAAGATTCAATTAATGAAACCTAGGCCCTAATTTTTCCTACTTGATTTTTCTTTTGCGTTCTTACATGTGTTTTTATTCTACTTTTCTAACCTTCATAAAAAATTGAAAGTCTAAACAACAAAGAATTTTCAAAATTGGTACTTAATAATCTTGTTCCTTGTGGGAACGATACTCTACTCACTCCTTTATTACTTGGGCGAACCATCCACTTGCATAAAACTTGCAACAGATACCGAGCTTGGAGAACAACTCTTCCTCCATAGTAGTAGCTCACTCTTTTTGAACACCAAAATCATCAAAGGGATCGTGAGTTGAATTGAGATCGATTGACTTCTTCTCCCTTATGGTGGCAGTTGGCAATACTTCACATTCTTCTTGCACCAAAAGCTCACACAATTACTTTTTATGTTTAAAGGGAAAAAAAAAAGGGGAAATGGTATGGAGCCGAGAGCCAAATTCTGAAGTCTCGGAGTCTTCTATTGTGGAGAGAAGTCTTCTCCCTATTAGGTCCATATTGTCATTGGATTTTGAAGTCACAAAGAACTCTAATGGCACCATGAATTAGAGGTGCACGCTGGCTTGTACAAGTTGTGTTGGGATCTAACTCAAGTATTAGTTAAAAAAGAAAAAGAAATAAAAAAAAAGGAAAAAAAATTATGTACTACAAGTTTCGCCTCTGTCACACGAATATTCGACACATGGTCCATCGAGCCTTGAAGTAGGGAGCATTTGTTGGTGATTAATTTTCGTCCAATTAAAAATTGACAAGTGTAAATTGAAATATTAAATATTAACTAAATTTTCTATTTATATTTTGGAGTTTCCTAAATTTAATTTCAATATTTAATAGTTAATTTTAATTGATATTTTAATATTTATTCCACAACAAATGAGACACCGCCAAATGTCAAATCAAGTTATGCAGCCCAAAAGTTCAAATCAAATCAAATGACAATAATGGGCTAACTTGGGCACGTGGAAAAATCAAAACATGACACGAATAGTATTTTTCTCTTTAAAAATAATTTACATTAAAGAGATAAGTATCGAATTAGTTGGTAGCAATTTGAAGACCCTACATAAAACGCCTGTAAAAGGGGATCGTTTGAGGCTCAAAACATCAAGAAGTCTTCAACAGTCAGAGAAGTCAAGGAGATCCCAAAGTTCTCTTAAGTCAAATTCAAGAAGATTTGCAAAGATGTAGGCGAAATTCCCCGTGTCCTTCACTAAAAGCATCAAATCAAGGCGTTCAATCCATGATCACAGTGTTAGGCCCACGTCTAGATGTTTCTCCCAAGTCAAATCTATAGTAATTAAGACGACGTTCAAGGCGTTCTTTGCAGAAATCATCCAAATAAGACGTTTGATATGTAATCAAGGTGTTAAACCTACACATCGGCATTATTCCCCAAATCAAGTTTAAATCAAGTTCACGGTGTTCACAGCGCTCTTTGTGGCATTTATTAAAATTTTCGGTAGTTGGTTCGTAATCAAGCTACGAAGCCTACGAATCGTGTTATTCAAAACCCATTTGGAGAAAAGACTCAGGAGATTAATCTTTTAAGATATTATTTTCCATTAAATTATATTCTTTTTTCCTTAAATTCAAATATTTTTCATATATTGTTTCCTGTCTTGTAATTTATTTTTCAGACTCGAAATTTTCTGTAAACAGTATCTTTAATTATGTGCATATTAAATATTAAATTATTTTATGTTTCTACTGAATAAAAATTGTTTGAAATTCATAATAACATTACAATTAACTTTTCAGGATGTTAGGAATTTTAACTCTAAAACGGAAGGAATGTTGACTGAAACGGTTATTCACCCATTCAATATTATGAAAGATAACTATATCTAATGTAATTCATCAATCTTAAATCATTTTTGAGATCAATTTTCAAATTGAACATTCTCGTCTAAAATTCTTCTGTCTACAATTTAGTATACTTATCTAAGGTGCAAAGTGTTGAAATTGACTTGACAGGATGCAAATTGCTAAAGCTTTGATTTGAGAGTCCATAGTGCCACTAAAATTTGTGTTTTGTGTTCGAGGACATATAGAGGTGCAGAAATGACAACGCTTTATGATTTTAAGGGTGGAAAGCGCTGAAGTAGCTTGATTTCGAAGTGCAAGGTGCATTTTACTACATGTAGCTCCCAATTAAGCACAACTGAGGAAAATACAAGATAAGCCCGTTAAGAATACATACGAAAATATAATGCAGATACATAACTTCTCTTTTCTAATAACTTCAAAAGTCTAATTATGATGGCAATAGCGGGTGGAGGAGGTCCATTGAGACCCGGGTTTGACTCCTATGGTCGTTTTGGGGCGTAGAATTTTTATTCATGAAAAAGTTAAGCAAATTAAAAAAAATGTTGTGCAAGTTATCGCATTTTGCGACTGACCACGAATGTTTTAGTTATTGCTATGCCTAACCAAGAATTGTTGTTCACAAGGTTATGTTTTAGTTAACGTAATACAAATTTTCAAGACATTATAGAAATTATTATGTACAAACACTTTTAAAATTAGAATCATGTAATATTGGATATTGTGTCAGATAAGATACTCTTTTGAAATTTTCTCAACACGTGTCTGGCGCATCATGTGATGTGTTCATAAATTAAATAAGTTCGACTTTTTTCGATGACATGTCTGACACACTATCAATAACTTGTTTGATACATTTTGGACATGTGGATTTTGTTATTCACATATTTTTATGAGTGTTCTGATGATAAAAAGAAAATTAAAAATAAAAATTTGCTAAAGCTATTCGGAAAATATTGTTGTTGTATCAAATAGTTTATTTTTATCATTAAACTTTTTATAAAATTTGAAACTTTCTTTTATTTGTAAAATAAATAGTTCATAAATCACACAAAGAGAATTGTGACACTATCATCATATGAACTTTTTCCTTTTTATACTTATATCAATATGTATATACAAATTTTACACCAATTACATAGAGGTACAATAGAGTGATCGTCAAAAAAGAAAAAGGAAAAAGGAAAGAAAAAATAAATAATAAAGTTAAAAAAATCAAAATTAGTGAGATGTCAAAGATAGTTACTATTTACTAAAGGGTACTCTCCGTCTCTCCCTTTATATAATAGTATAAATAAATATGTAAATATATGCATATTACATCATACTACTACTAAAATAATATAAAAATATTATATAAACATTAATGTATCATAAAATTTTTAAAACTTTAGTGTTACTCACTTCTGACATTCTGATCTTTCCTGGGGAGATTGGAAGATTTGCAAATCCTTATCTAAGTATATATAGCCTGCACGCCTTGCTTTGAATAGCATAGTTTTGAAATCGATCCTTTAGAGCCCAACCCAGAGTAAAATAAAAGAGATTTGAAAGGTTGTCGCAATGGAAACGAGTGATTTGGAGGGCCATTGAAAGAGTAGAGCTCATTAGAGATGAATTCAAAGTGTTAAGATGAAATTTAGTAGGAATCTCTTATTATAGAGGAAGTTGTTCCCAAGTAGAGTTGTCAAATGGGCTGGGCCGGCCCGGCCCGGCCCAGGCCCACCCAAGCCCGGTTACTGTAGAGCGCCGAGCTGGGCTGGGCCTATTATGAAATGGGCCGGGCCTGGGCCGGGCTTGAAATTGTGATGCTAGGCCTAGCTCGGCCCATGAACCAAGGTCTGGTGGGCTGGGCCGGGCCTGGGCTGGGCTTCCGATGGGCTGACCTTTTTTCTTTTTTTTTTTTTGGTTTCACTTAAAAATATATATATTTTCTTCCATATTTTGTGTCCTATATCTAAATATTAATTAATATTTTTTAATTAAACTTATGCAAGTACTTATTAATTTTTTGTGATAGTTTTCAATAATAAAATGAAATTAACTTTACTATATATATAAAAAATCTAATAACTTTTATTAAGTTCAAAATATTGGAGTGTAAATATAAGAACTAAAAAAATATTACATAAAAATTTAATAAAAAGAATCATTTACTTCATCTAATCTAATACAACTTTAATCTGAAATCATCTGCCAACGTCTTCATATGTATGGTATTAGATATATATATATATATGTCAAGTATATATATCATCACACACACATATATATATATCAATATATGCATGTCCATACATATCTATTATATTATATTTTATATATATATAAACATATATAAAATCTATATGATATAACTATATATGTATATATATATATAAGTATATCTAATCTTATATGTATATAATATATCTAATAATTTATTATATATATCAATATATATAATATACATATATTAGTATCTATATCAAATATATTCTAAATTAATATAGTGGGCCCGGCCCGGCCCGGCCCGGGCCTGGGCCTGGGTTAGGCTGGTCCTGGGCTCGGGCCTGGGTCCGGGCTTTTATGGGCCTGGGCCGGGCTGGGTTGGGCTATCTCTATCATACCCAATAGGGGCCCACAATGCAACCCTTGAACCGGCCCAGCCCGCCTGTTACTGTTCATGGGCTGGGCCAGGGCCGGGCCTGATCGGGCTGGGCCACCGGGTTCGTGGGTCGGCCCAGCCCATTTGACACCTCTATTCCCAAGTCTTTGCTCTTGATGCTGCAACATATCTTAATAATAATTTGAATCACTGAATGCCTTTCAAAACTAGCTGCAAATTCATTTACTGAAAATCACATCCGATAAATTACAGTTAACACAATTTTTTGTTAAAACGAGAGAGAGGGAGTAAATTGGTAAAATGTTCGTTTATTGCAAATGATACATCCCATAATGGATGCATAGAACTTTTGTATTTGATATCTCCTAAGAGTTCATGGAAGGTGGGCCTTCCAAACGAATGTAGTCGTACATAATGCCTTGGAAAGGGCTATTACTCTTTGCTTGTGTCAAATATATGATATTTTCACCTCGCCTCAGTTGAGCAGCCGCTACATCCACACTAAATAACCAATAGATTCCATGAATTCCATGCCTAGCAATTGCATTATCTTCCCCAATTACTCCACTTGAGAATAAGGGAGGATTTGCATCACCATCATTCACCCGAACCTAGAAAATGTGCAGTATCACTTGAGAGAGAGAGAGAGAGAGAGAGGGCAACTGTTGATGTTCTAAATTTGAACCTGTAATTCAGAATTGTGAACTGATGCAAGCGCCAACCGCAATTTGTAGGTTCCACCAATAACTTCATTGTCAATGTCGAATTTTATTTGCCATGTTGTGCTCTTGTATGCATTATCACCAATTCTCCTGCAGATGAAGAGACAGCTGCTTCATTTCAGTATAGATCAGGAAACCAGAACCAAATTACGAAAGAATTAGGATAGTAGATAGAAGAAGCAATACAATAATGTTAAATAAATACATGGGGGAGGACTTCAGCCTGCAAGATTCAAGAATGGAGACCCCATAACGGGGCGGGTTCTAGAGCTTTAAATACGTTCGACGCGGGTCGTGGATTTGTTTGTAGAGCTCTAAATGGGTCCAGAGCATGTCCCGGATTTTTGTTTTATAAGCCAGAGCAGCCCAAGACCTACCTCATTAAAAATTTTATATAGATTATTTATTAATATATTAAATTTATATGATATGTTTTTATATGTTAAAAAAAAAAGTATATATTACTGTATATATGGGCTCCAAAGTTCTCTTTCACCTACAACTAGAATATACACATTTTAGTTAAAGATAAGATAATCCTATTAAACCCAACTTACAACTAATACTGTTCCAAAATGTTAAACTCATGAAATTAATAGAAAAAAAATAAGAAGAACCCTCCAATGCTGAAGAACTAATCCTGCACTCACTATCTCCATAGGACTAGTGTTTCATAGTTCCCACAGATTTATGTCACTCTTAATCCTACATTCTCAGCATCAGAAGCATAACAGTAGAAATTTGTAAGGACTCTCTTTCATCAAATTCTTTTATTTATACATATATTTTAAAACTTTGTAAATTTTTGATGGAGTTAATTAGTGAACGAGAAATTGAGTGAGAATTTCAAACATGTACTCCTGAACAAAGTGAAATAAAAATGATCACATAAACAGGTTGATAGAGCCAGGATTCCTTTTCCCAATTATACCCTGATAATTTCCTGCTATCTTCTTTTTTGATGAAAAAAAAAAATGTGCTTCAATCTGGAAAAAATCCACATCATTTCAAAATTTCAGAAAAGAACATGAATCTTAGAAAGAGGAAGAGTTTTGGCAGGTAAGCACGCTTCTCCATTGCGCTAAAACAACACAAGTATTGAGAATAAATCACCTTGTGACCTGAGCGTAGAACCAGTCTCTTTTATAGTCACTCACACCCACAGTGTAAACTAAATCTTTTTCTGGATATAAATCAGTATATCTTTCCCATAATCCATATTGTCTAAACCTGCAAAACCATTAAAGAAGGCCCCGGGTCATTGAAAAGTGCCAGAAATTTTGCTCAAGGATCACTGGAACAAATGAAATGGACTATACAGTATTCTGTATAAATTAGAGTTATTTAAATTTCTTCCTTATGAGACACACTGTAATTGGTCTTTGGCAAAACCATTGTGTATACTTGGGAGTGTAAAATAAGGCTAACCTGTCTGGATGATTCACATATAGTTTATTAATGTATATTGGGTTGGGATCCGGAACATAAAATTCGGCCGCAGTACGATCAGGGGTCCCAATTTCCCACAAAGTGGGACCGTTTCTTGGAGGCTCATATGTAAGCTCACCAACATCAATGTTACAACCTAGGTTTGAAAACAATTACTGATTGTGAGTACTGTTTCAATCAATTTTACCCGAGACTGAAATTAAGTTCAAAAGACAATGCTGAAAATAAGTTTAGAAATAGGGATGATTACGGAAAACCCTTGAGGTTCGTCCCATTTCCACAAAACCCATGTGGTATAAAACATTACAAACACACCCCGTTATGTTGGGTTCCATATCATAGACCCCCTAACAGCAGATGGGATTAGGGGGCTAGTTGTAGTTTTTCGTACCACACAGGGCTTTGGATGTGAAAGTGAGCTTAACATCAGGGGACTTTTGTAATCAACCCTAAGAAATATTCATATTAATGATATGAATAGTTCTAACCAAAAAAAATGCAGACTTTGGACCTGGGGTTATGGTTAATGTTTTTTCACACTTGTAATCCCCAATAAATCCAGGCACCCATGCATATAGATTATATTCACCAGTGCGTATATTAGTAATGGCAAAGTAGCCATTCTCATCGGCGGTAGTCCAAAATTGATACCCCTGGTATAATCATATGTAAGAAAGCATAGTAGTCGGGGGGAAAAAAAAAACTAACTGTTGTTCATTGGAGCCTCACAATGTTTTTTTTTTTCCCGTCCTAAATCATATTAAAGAGAAAAAACCATTATTACCTTGGATTCCCTTTGCCATGATCCAGTATCTCCTGGTGGTGCCAACCCAACATAAGCTGCTTTCGCAGGTATAGCATCTTGGCTAATATAATTGAACAAGTTCATATAGCTAGATAACTAAGAACTTAGAAATGACAAATGTGAATGATTCGAAAGGCATGATAAAGAAATATGCTTTTGCATTTGCTTTAGTAAGCTATCTTATGGCTCATTTAGCAAGGTCAAAAATCATTAGAATTAGAATCATCTAGGGTTATACTGGAGATCATCTCAATATGCAAGTAAAGAAACCTCCCAAATTTTTATTTCTTAGAAATATTGAATTCAGGACATTATAATACGGCAATTAGAAAATGAAGGTAGGAAAGAATAAAACCTGTCGCGTACAAGCATTTTACCCCTTACTGCACCCCTCTGGTCAGACTTAGGAAAATCATCTGACGCTGCGAAACTGTATGGCCATGAATCCACTTCTTTTTTCATCTGCAGATCAATTTGCAGTCAAAAGATTGAAATGTCAAAATAATTGATACGAGCACTTTTCTTGAATGCCATTCACTCTTTTATCAACTTTATCTTTCAGTTCTGATATCGTACCCGTTCTTTGGCATCATCCCAGAGAGAAAGTGCATCTTCTCCTTCCGACACAGAATTAAGATAGATAAAAACTGGGCCAAAAACTTTCTTCCATATTTCTCCAGGTTGAAATTTTAGTAGAAGATCCTCTCCCGCATAATGAGACGTCACAAATATCTGGTATGCAATTCAGATCAAAATTAATAATTACTGGCAAACTCAATGCAAATAAAATTTAGGATTAATTACCAAAAAAGGAAAACGAAAAAAAGAAATGAAACAAAAACAAAAAAAAAAAAAAAAAAGAACCAAGAAAAAAACTGAGGTTTAGCCTGTTTTCACAAAATTCCTTATGGGAAGAAAAATTACAAATACCCCCAAAGTTTGGTTCCGTGTGTTCGAGCCATTTGAAACTGGGGGTTTTTTGAAATTAACCCTAATATCTACACTCAAGTTCGAGTCATTTCATGTGAAACCAGCAATGAGAAAAGAATCCATTATCTTGATTTCATTTGATTGACACCTTAGTTCCATGGAACTATCTCCACTTTATCCCAACATGAAAATTTACCTGAATTCTAAACGAGTAATGTAATTGACACAATAACCTCTAATGAAAGTGGATTAGCAAGCACTTACAGCAAGGGTGGTAGGGTTCACATGGGAGGTCAGGTCTTGTTTGAAGGGTCCTCCATTTCGAAATTCATTGCTAGGTGTAATTAGCCAAAAACCGACTGGAGGGTCAAAACGTATCCATCCATGCACCCGATTATCTTTGTTCTCACACGAGTATTGGTACTTGTCATCCACCTGCAAATAGTGGATCATTAAGATAGCCAGCTAAGTGATCCAAACAATTCTGTACCTGTACTAGATCATGAAAGCACAGCATTCCACACTGTTCATGAGAAGAGGCTATTTTACTGTACTTCTCCTTTAAACTCAGGCTCTACAGGATCTACAAGGCGGACTGCTTCTGGGTAAGCCAACTGTTGACCTCTTCCTGGTAACCGATCATCTGGCAGGGGCATATATCTTTGCCTATTATCAGCAACGGCCATGTAACGAAACCTGGTAACGTAGAAACACAATCACCAATCACAATGTCTTGGTTTTTCACTGGGAGATGTAACGGTAATGTTGGGTTAACTACAGAAAAACCCCTGTGCTAGCCTCGTTTTCACAAAAACCCCTTGTGGTATGAAAAATACATATATATATCCCCTTTACGTTTGGTTCCATTTTATAAATTCCAGGGCTGTGAAGGGGGCATTTGTAAGACCGAACCAAACATTAGGGGAGTATATTTATTTCGCATACTTCAAAGAAGTTATGTAAAGATGGACTGTGACGACCCGGAACTTCTAGCTAGTTATGAAAATATCCGATTTATAATGTTTGTTCAAACATGCCACTTTCTAAAACAATAGTAAAACGAACTCATACTTTTATTCGAAAACCCAAAAGTACACGTAAGTTGATAATTACATACACGATCGTGACTACAAAATAACCTCTATCATATAACACGCATAACTAGCTAAATGCTTCGAACCGTCTTCCTATGTCTTCTTCGCTAGGAACTCCATTCGCCTCAAGATCGGCTAAAACATTACATGAAACACGTCAACAACACGTTGAGTAGAAACTTTGCATATAACATAAGGTGTTCGTGTGAGGTTTGTGCACAAAATCACCGAAATTTACGAACATAAATCACATAATTTCATGTTAGAGTTCTTTCCACCTCGACGGGCGGCTACCTTATCACTTCGTGCCGATATTTCCCAACCAAACACTCCAATTCCCAACCAATCACACCGGTGGTCATATCCCGAGCATATACCGAATTTTCCTACGACCCACTTCAATACATAGACACTCCGTCTATGCAAGGAGGGATTAGGCAATGATGGAGGGTCGAGAACTAGTTTAAGACCGGCAAGCCCGTTGCCGCCCGGCCGAACTCGACCACATCCACCCCTATCACATTGGGGTCCGGTATACACACATAAACTTCATGTATAACACACAGGTTTACAGAATTTCAGTATGTTTTCACACTGATTTAGCATAATTGAGCATAGTTTCCAACCTTTGCAAACTGAAACTTCGCAGTCTGCGAACACTTACAACAAACAGAAATTTTCAGTTTGTAAGCACGAAATTTCCAGTCTAAAACCTGCTGGGATTTTACAAATATGTTTCTAATATTATAAAATAAGGTTTTGGTTGGTAAAATTTCGAGTTTTCAGCTTATGAGACTTGGAATGCTCAGACTGCGACGCAAAATGCTCAAGTGCGCGCCTGCTGAAATTTTCAGCCCTCGAAGCCGAACTTTACAGCTTTGACAAAGCTGTTTTTCCAGCCTATTATACACTGGAATTACAACATATAAAACAGGTTTTGAGTTTGGAAAAATCGGATTTTTCAGTTGTGCAAAAATAAGAATTTTCAGCCTTGTAACAAATTTTTCAGCACTGTGAATAGTGTTTCCAGTAAGTTTTGAACTAAAAATTCACCTTGACAAACATGAAATTTCAGCTTCTAACACATGATTGAAGTATTAACAAAGTATCAAATATCATAATACATAACTTAAGCATCATTTGAACATATTGCAAGCAAAATTTCAGCATAGTTTCAAGAAATTCAAGGGTAAGATGCACATAAAATCACTATAAACATATGACCAAATTCTCTTGTATTCCCTAAGACCCAAGATGGAAACCAACTTGTGGTTACCTCTTAAGGTCTAATGGGGAAGATATGAAGCTAATATTTTCATAAAAACCTAGGCTAACTCATGCCATAGGCAAGGTTTCTACCTTCTAGTAGTAGTGGTTCTTCTTTGTAGTTTAAGGGGGGTGCAAAGTGTAAGGATGAAAGTAGGCTGAAATTTGTGATTACTTGGACAAAAATGAAGGTAAGAGAGTGTGTGAGTGTGTGTGGTCGTGCAGCCTAGTGTGTGTGGTCGTGCAGCCTAGTGTGTGTGGTAGTGATTTTGTGTTTTCTTGGCCTAATATTACTTATAGAGACTAATAGGTGACACAAGAGTATAAAATTATTTAAGTCATAATCTAATGATTTCTTACTTTCCAACTAAAGGCCTTATAATAAGTCTAATGTGCTTAGTAATAAGTCTAATTTGCTTAGTAATAAGTCTAAGTGAATGTTGGTCCATCCATGTATTATAATATCTAGAAGGTATTATACAAGTGTACATACACTTGTACATTGTCATCACTACTTGAAGGATGAAGACTTGAGGGTAATTCTATACCAAGTATAAAATATTTCTTGGTTTTTTAGAGCATAAAACGGGCCACCTTTAATAAAATCCTGAAAATTTATAAGTTATTTCTTATTTTACATATTTAGGGGTAGAAAATGCAATTTAGACCTTCTTTAGGGTTTTTCCAAAAATCTTCTAAATCTTATTACACAAAACCGAGCATATATATATACATATATGTGTATACATATATTTTCATGAATTATATAGTTTATATGATGCTTAACTAGGACAAGAAATAATCCTAACTTGTACATTTTGCGAAAGCGAAAAACGAACATGAAACACAAGGTATTAACGTTATGAAAACGTATACCTATAAATATAAAATAAACACATATACATATAAAATAAACACATTTAAGTATATCTATACATAATGGGAGTGAGAATACGGGTCCTTACATGGACCAAACTTTGTGCGTGTGTGTGTGCGTTGTGGGGGTTGGGGGGAGGGTTGGTAATTATCCCAATGATTTTTTAGGGGTTGAATTTTGAAATTTCAAACCTTCCTAGTTCTATCTTTCCTATTCTCAGGTCCAATTTATTGTAGTAAACCATAAGATTTTCTTGTGCAGCATTTGAATGGAGGCAGTCTCAAATCCGGTTGCTAATGCTAAATTAATGGCTAGAATGCTAGCTGTCATGAGAATTTATAATGCCTGCTTTGACAAGAAAAAGGAATTATTACTTGTCTTTTCTAAGCATGAATGCGATCCTTGTAGTGTTAAGGTTGAAACCAGGAAAGTCCTCCAAATGTTCAAAAATGGCATATGAATAGAATCCTGGGGAGCCACGAAGCATCACAAACCTAAAAATTGATCTGGGTCAGTCTTCATTTCTTATTTAAACTTACGCATATCAGCATATGGAAATATATTACAGAAAATCAGGTCAGACAGAGTACAGAACCTCCTGTCTATTCTTAAGGGAACTTGTTTTCCTTGGACTGAAGGATCCCATGTTCTTGTGAATGAGAGCTCTACTTGCTCCTCATTTTCTACAATAACTCTCAAGCTTGTCCCTTCAATCCTACATATCAATAAGCGTTCAGGTTAGGGACAAAAAATAGTTATTGAGACTCCAATCTTCCTCCAAACCAAACTAGAATAAGGTCAAAATTTGTAAAATATGTGGAAGATAAAAGCTGAGGAATCACGTGCACACACTCCCTTCCTCATTTCATATGATCATAAAATTGTAAATAACGTCTTATTTTTCTGATCCAAACCCTCTTAATTCTTATGAAATGCAGTTCTAGTATACACAATATAAACAATTTCATCAAGTCAAAAGACCTGAACAACTATATGGGATGGATTATGTTTTAGGTAAAACTTGAACTTCGCACGTTACATATATCATAGATGAGTCTGGGAGAAAGGACAAAAAATATAGAGGCCACATACGTATCAAACTTTCCCCTTGTTTTGGAACTCCCTGCTTCACTCCAATTAAGGTCCCAGAACCTGTAAACATCACCATAACAAGAGCTCACCGAAATTATCTGAATAACCATATATCAGACAGGGGCGGCATTCATATAGATGAAGAGCAAACATAAATAGAGGGAAATAATTTGGATTGTGTCTCAAAAATTTACAAATTAAATGCACAGGAAATGCGAGTACGACTAAAGCTGACAAGTCTTCAAGAAAGAAGGAATATATCTTTTATTTCTTCCTTCTACCAACGTACATTCTATATTAGTATCCAAAATAAGTCAATTATACATTTGATACGCATAAAGTTCTCTTGAGAAATTTCACTCCACTGAGAGTTTTGGCACACCTTAAATCTAAGAACATGCACTGGCTTAATGGAGGACAAGTACAGGACAGTCCGGAAAACAATAACATACCCGCCATTGAGGTCTTTGTTGTGAAGTTCTAACAAATTGTCAATTCCATTATACCGTATGCCCCTGATAAGTCCTCCTGGATTGGATAGCGTGAGTTGAAATACTCCATTATCAATCACAACCTGAATAAGTTTTGTATTTTTATGAATAAACAGTATTAGGAAAAAGAGTTATACGAAGTTGCTTTATGCTTGTCACTGATTCGTTATTACTCGAGGAGTTAGGACAGCAAGAATGATGAGCATCAGATTGCCAACAATATTGCAAATATTTATAAATACATTGAAATGGTTCAAAAATATTAAAAATTTTGTAATGGTTGTACTTTGAAAATTGAAGCGCTAACAGCACTAGTCCTGTTAAGGTGTAAATGGATATGATGAAAAAAAAAAAACAATCAAAATGTGTAACACACATTAACAATACAAGTCACAGTTATAACTGCGCAGATTTATATAAACATCTTCTTCGATAATTTCTCCTTACTATATTCAACAAACAAACCTAAGATTCATGCAAGAATGCAAAACATAAAGAAATTAAGACAAAGTACCAAGTCTTCGAGTTGTGTAGTGACAATGCCAGGGGCCATCCGGGCATTAGTACAAGATGTTCCTAGCTAGCAGCCCATTCTATCAAACTTGGGCAATTGCCCACAAACTGTTTGAACAAATGCCGCACCAGCTGATATTGCTTCACATGAGTTTGTAGTTACCCTTTTTCTTTTTATTTCTATATTTATGAGTTAAAAATGGAGGTGGTTCATAAAACTCGTGTGTGCGTGTGCTGGCGCTTGTGGAGTTTGGAAAAGGGAGTTGTGCCGTACCCCTTAAACTTGGCTTCGTTGTTTCAAATATTATGGATGCAAAAAGACAGTTAATACCCAGTTTGAATACATGTACAACAAAAAATTACAAAAAAAATGAATATTATATAAGTTTTTTTTATAGATCTTTGGGGGAAAAAAAACAGAAAAGAAAAATTCTAATTTCCTTCCCAGATTAGATCTATACTTCACCGCAGTGTTAGAGCAGTGCCCGACACGCTAATGAGATTGAGGATACTTTTAAATACTCTTTATAACAAGCAGTCTTTGCAATTAATAATAGAAATAAAAACTTATACTTTTTGGCTACCTTCAGCGTAATGTGTAAATTATACTAAAGTATAATCTATATATATATCGTTGAAGCTCCTAGATCACATAAAGTTATGAGACGTGGCCTCGCATAGAGATGGAGGTTTTGAAACAAACCTCAAAAGCATGATCTAAATCACTCCATATCGAAAAGTCTAACAAATACCAGAGACATTAACATGACTCGAAATAAGACTTGTATTTATGATATATCTCAAATGGGAGGATATCTTATTTCATGTATATCGAACATAAAGACATTCATATGCATAAATAAGTGTTCATTAGAGAATGAGTTCATTGTGGATCCCACCGAGGAACACTTAAATGAAAGCACTAATTGCACATCGAATTAGGATTGTTTCTCAGCTTATGGTGTGCATTAATTAGTCCTTAGACTTGAGGCTTCATAGGAATCTTGTACATGTGCATTTATACTTTGATATAAGTACCGACCACATGACGGGTCTTAAGGGGCCTATATTGGGTATAGATCTCCCATGTATAAAGGTTTGTGAGAGTTGATAAAGAATCCATTAACTCACCTCGTAAAGTGAGTGAATCTCCTATGCGTTCTATTTTAATTAGTTTACGAAAATCCGTAGTCAGAGTAGAGACAATGATTAAAAATGAGTTTTTTAGATCGATTGTCAAAAAGATTAATTATAAATAAGAAACACAGAATTGAGGTTAAAAGAATTTTTGATAAATTCCATTTCCCAAATTTTAATCGGGGAGATTAGATAATGGAAGGAATATATTTGCACGGTAATCGTAAGCGAATAGATTCACGCATTATACTTTACTTATTGATTAGGCGTTGTTAGCTTGTTGTTGGACACCAACCATGATAGATGTGTACTATTGAATTAGAAAGAGTTATAATTCAAAAATAATTAATTAAATGAGTTTAATTATGAATTTGTCATCTAAAACATCGCAATGAGTTGCAAGCACATTTCTAATCTATTAGTAAACTAAAGAGGTCACACACAAATAAATAGATAAACTCCTAGAATGTATATAAAATGATTAATAGAGATTAAATCCAAGTGTTGATTTAATTGATTCGATTGATTAAGTTAAATTAATTGATTTATGAATTTAATTAAATTAAATTAAAGAATTAATTTAATTAGATTTGAGGGCACAATCCGTTAATTAATTTCATATCATTTAATCAATAAAATATATTAAAATAATTGATGGGCTAAATTAAAATAAATAGTTAATTTAATTGAATAAAATTAAAGAATTAGTTTTATTGGCTCTGAAGGCCCAAACTCATTAATTGATTTAATGGATAAAATCAATTTATTGAAATTGATGGAGAAATTAATTAATTTAGAATTAATTGATTAAATTAATTAAATGAAGATTTAATTGATTTAGGATTAGTACAAGAATACGATTCTTATCATAATAAAAATTAAAATCAAGTGATGATATATTTTCAAATAGTTTGAAATAGATTAGAAGTTTCTTGACATATATATGATATATATATAATATATATGTTTATATATTATACGTAGATCAATATATATATATGGAGAGATTTGAGATCTCAATACATATATATATAGAGAGAGAGAGAGAGCGATATGTATATATAGAGAGAGAGAGATACCATATATATCATATCTATATATACATGTATATATGGATATATATATATATCATATATAGATATAGAGAAACCAATATGATAATATATGTCATAATACACACACGCGCGTGCAGATATCTCTCTCTCTCTCTCTCTCTCTCTCTCTCTCTCTATATATATATATATATATATATATATATGGATATAAGGGTTGCTAGGTCTATGATTAAAAAAGAGGGAAAAGTAGTTTTTTCAATTTTCATGCATAGTAAAGCACACGATACGCTTATCTTCCCCAATATGATTAATGAATGTGTTCTTAGTTCTTGATTAATTGATTATCATAAGATTAAATTGTTAACTATCTCACATCGAATAAATATTGAGATGTGGTTTACCTTATAAAGGCTTGGGCAATCCTCACTTCTTGAACTAACTTTTGGGGTTGAGTTAAGCCCAAATTTCTAATATTTCTACATGATATCAGAGCAGGCTAGGTCCTGCGTTATTAATTGGGCTCTCCTATACTACTTTCATGCTCCAGATTGTTTTCCGTATATTCGGGCTCGGGCGTGAGGGGGTGTGTTAACTATCTCATATTGAATAAATATTGAGATGTGGTCTACCTTATAAAGGCTTGGACAATCCTCACCTCTTGAGCAAGCTTTTGGAGTTGAGTTAGGTCCAAGTCTCTAATATTTCTACATGATTTATGGATGTGTTCCTAGTTCTTGATCAATTGATTATCATAGGATTAAGATGCTCAGAAAATATATCCGACATTCTCAATTATTCCTAAAGAGATTTAGGAATTATTCTGAAAGTTAAAATATATATAGTTTCATATACATAAAGATGGTTTTCGATTCGATTCCAATATAGAATCAAGAACCCGAGGAGGTCCATTCTTGCGGACTATTTTTAGAGGGAAAACGTTTGGGCTCCTATTCACGTAGATATATTAGGGTTGGTGAGTATCGAGTTTGCGGATGCAGTTCGAATGATTGAAATCAAAACGGGAACTCAATGATGATTTGTATTTGAAACACGAATAATTCTTCACATAAAACGGAAGGCTTATAAGGTATAATTTCATTTGAAATTTAATAAATGTGTTTGTTATTTGTATAAGATCCACGTCGCAATAGCAACAAGAACAAGATTCATTTTTACATAATAATTATGTGTTATATTTTTGTATTTTCGTTGTGTAAACATCCCGGAGTCTATGCGAAATTAACATGCAGTATATTAGATATAATATTGAATTGATGGGAAAGCCTTCTATCTATAGAAGACATTTTCTTTTTACTCCGAAAATATTTATCCCCTCTCATTTTTGGGTTTTTTCTTTTAGTCGGTTCAAATTTTGTTTTTTTTTTTTTAGAATTTAGGTGTACGTAACTTTCTTTACCACATTACATAATTATCCAAAACGAATTTGATTATATAATATTATTTCTAAATCTTTTGACTATATTGAACCAGGATAAAGAAAGGACATAATTTTTAAGTTATCCTACTTTTACAATTTTATTTTCAAACTATCATTCCTTTAAAAAGGTTTTTCATTTTACCCCTTTTAAATAGTGATTTTACTATTTAAATAGTAGTTTCACTGTTTAAAGTTTCTTTATTTGCTTTGGTGTCCAAACTTTTCATTTTATTACAACTTTAGTCCTCTAAATTTTAGAAAAAGTACAGTATATCCCAATTTTCATCATATATAAATTTTATTAATTTTATTCTTTCTAGATTTTTACAATTCATAAGAATATAATTTTCTAATGTTCTATCTGCTTCCGCAAGTTCTTTTAGTTCTCTGTCTATTTGTTCTAATTGTTTAACATAATTTTTAAGAATTTCGTGATTTATAGTTTTATTGATTAGATCAAAAACATAATCTTCTTTATTATTATATGTTGCAATTAAAATTCTTAAATCTTCAGATAGATCCTCTAGTGGTTTTAAAATTGCTATTTTCTTTTGATAATTGTTTTTTCTTTTAAATTAATTTTTTATGATATCAAAATCTTTTCCCATTTCTATAGTTTATATATCCAAACAATAATTATACATTTGCACAAATCTCATAAATAATTGATGAAGTACTCTAAAACCATATATTTTCATAATATCAAGTAGAAAAAGATTTCTATTTAAATCTTTTAAAAGTATATTACCTCCTTGACGTCCTTAATTCTTTAATCCTCCTTCCGGACTCGTCTTCAATCACCTCGACAAGCCTGACTGGTTTTCGCCCAAACGCCCTCCTAGCTTCACGGGACTTATGCTTCCAAATGGTTGCTGTCTCTAACGGTGTAATCACTACGGCCTTTGTAGGGTTAGAGAATTTTGGAAAATTTAGGAGAAATACAAGCTCAAAAGATTTCTATAGAAAAATTTCTAAACTTGAATATTTATGAAAATAAATTGGTTTTATTTCCTTCAAAAAAGGATTTATACAAACATGATTTAGAAGATGGTTACAAAGATCTAGAAAGGCTGGTTTCCTATACTATGGATATTTTTCAGAGGGAGAGATCAGTCTGAGTTTTCGAATGCTTTACAAATGAAACCTAAGTACAATTTATAGATCTAGAAATCTAACTATTCGGACTTCAAAGTTTTATTTGGCGTCCGCTGTCGTTTTCTTTATGCACTGGATCTTTATCTTCTTTAGCCTCAGAAGTCAAAAGTTGTTTGCCATAATGCTTTAGTGGATGATGACGTCATGGCATCCGTCACTCTTTGCATTGACGTAAGCACTTACATCATGATTTACAACAGCCAATCAATCTGCAAGCTTTCTTCCTTGTAGTCTCTGTGCAGTAAAATTCATGTCTGAAAAATTTAGTGAGGAGTAATGGAGATTTTATTTGTCCTCCTTTCCTCAATAAAATCCAATTGTTGGCCTGCATGAGAGTTTCATATTGTCTGTCCCAAAGGGACTCAGCAATGGATTGAATGGCTTTAATGCCCATGGCTTTTCTCTCTGTGATCCATGAACTGGTGAATTTGAAAGATCTAAAATTCTTTATACCAGTTTCGATCTTTAAATTTGTAGTTATAACATCATCTATGGTGATCATGTGTTGGACTTCATGCCAAATGCGCATCTCAGGTTCTGGGGCTATAGAATAGAACTTGAGTACGACTTCTCTATTTCTAGCAACTTGACTGACCTGGGATTTAAAGCGATCATCAAATTCTAAAATTTCCTTTAGATCCTTTCCAACATATAGCAGATCTAGAAATCCATAGTTTGCAAGCTAAAAAATTTTATGAGGATCAGCTCCAAATATGGCGGTGATTCTTGGATGAACACTATATCCTTTAGAGTAGAATAGTGTTATAGAATTCTCCCATCTATAGGCTTCTTCAACAACTTCTTTATATTCTCTTTCCCATTTATTTGTGGGAACAAATTCTTCATTGGATCCCTTGTTGTTGAAGCTTTCAAATTTATTGATTTTTATCTAAATAACTTCGGCATCACCTTGAGATTTAAAAATTTTTTCTTTATTTTTCATAGAGTCCAAAAAGTCTTTATCAGATAATGGTTTATTATCTTGACTTCCAGAAGACTCTACTTTGTCTTTTCCTTTATTGCTCTCTTTTTTATCACTCTCATTTTTAGCTTTACTCATTTTTTCCTTTTCTTTATTTTTAGATTCAAGGAGCAAATCTAGACTTTCTTGAAGGAAAAGTGCTCTTCTAAGTCCTTCTTGAGAGATATCTGTAACTGTTTTAAAATTTAATGCTATCAAATCTTTAAGAGCTTTATTACTGTCAACAATGTCTTGACAGACCAAGACAATATCGTCTATCTCATTCTTTAGCTCTTCAAGATCCATCTTTCTTTATTATTTTATTCTTGTAGAAAAATAAGAATTTATAAGATGATCTATATCATCAACACAATTTTTGGGAAATTATCACCCATCAACGAATTTGAAAAGTCTTTACCACCAATCGTTAGATAGTGGACTAGCTGTATGTATAGTGCATACAATCACTCTATTTGCATATATAGGGAAATGCACACCCATCTCATCCATTTTAGAGTTGGAGAACTCATTCGTTTCCAAATTCTGTATTTCTAGAAATGAAATCGGCTAGAAAATTTTCTGAACCTTTTATATACTCTATCTTGAAACTATAAAAGGACAGGAAAACTTGTCATCTATGTAGCCGTCTGTATTGGGGTGTATTTGGTAATTTATTGAAAACCAAGGATTGTATCTGAGTATTGTCGGTTTGAACTTTAAAAGGTGTTTGATATAAAAAGAGAGAGAATTTTTGGATTCCTTTTATGATAGCTAGAAGTTCTTTCTCATGGGTTGTATAGTTTACCTCAGCTTGACCGAAAGTACCACTTGTATACCTGCATATCTCATTGAGATCGGTTTTAAGTAATACTGCACAATATAGATCTGAAGCATCCGTTTGTATAACCAATTTATCATTTTCATCAGGAAGTTTTAATTCAGGCAAAGTTTTACATTCTTCCTTTAGATTTTTAACAATTTCTGTATGCTGATTACTCCATCCTTTAGTATTATTTTTTCGAAGCAATTTTTGAATCTCATGCTTCTTTTTAGCAGGATTTATTATAAATCCCTCAGCATAATTTAGACAATCGAGAAATTTTTCAATTTGATTTCTATTTTTTAATTTATCAGGAAATTCACAAATTTTCTTAGATATATGGAGTTGAAGTTTAATTCCTTCTTTATTTAGTTTTAACCCTAAAAATTCAATTTCTTCTTTACAAATTATAGCCTTTCTCTCAAATAAGACTACACCATTTTCTTTACAAGTTTTAGCAAATTGTAGTAGATGAGTTTTATGTTCTTCTAGAGTATTAGAAGCAATTAGAACATCATCAACATAAACTACGAGAAATTCTTTATATTTATTAAATATTTTATCCATTCTTCTTTGATATATAGAAGGTGCATTTTTTAATCCAAATGGCATAATTAACCATTCGAACTGTCCTTGAGAGGAACTAAATGTTGTGTATTGTATACTTTCCGGTTCTATTTTTATTTGCCAAAACCCTAAAGTACAATCAAATTTAGAATAATATTTCTTTCTTTTAACAAGGTTTAGTAAAACTTCTTTATTAGGGAGATAATATCTATCTGACCTAGTAAAGTGATTTAGTCTTTTATAATTTATTACCATTCTAGGTTTTCCTCATTTTTTCTCAGCTTCATTTTCAACCATGAAAGCTGGGCTACTAAAAGAACTATTATTTCTTCTAATCAAAGGTGGATTTTTATATAATAATTCATTTATTTGTTTATCAAATTCTTTTCTATCTTTTTCTGTATATAACATAGGTCTTTCTTTTATGACTATATTTTTAGTTAACTCTATTTTTGCCTTTAAATCTGACTCCTTATAAAAAGCTAGATGATGATCATTATAATTTTCTTTTAGCTGTTTTATTACATCTTCAAGAGTTATCCGTTTTATTGTTATATTGTGTATTTTTATCGAAATTTTATCATACGGTCCACCAAGCTTCGCTGGGTGAACTCTAAATGGCTCATTTATTCGGGGTAGTTTTAAATAATGATTACATTTAGTTTTTAGAATAACAGAATAAAGATTCTGTGAATAAAACTGGAATTGTTGTAGGAAATCATTTCCTAACAATATATCAGCTTCTAGTGAGTTATAATCATATATAGTATTTATAGTAATAATCTGACTTCCTAATATAACATTTACTTTATCTGCCTTTTTATTAATATGTTCGGCTTGTTCCGTAACACCCTTTATCTTTATATTCCCATTCTCTTGCCATTTAGTATAGAGAAAGGATTTAAACAAAGTTATTTTTGAACCATTATCGATTAAGGCACATGTTGTTATTTAGTATCTTGTACTGTTATTTGTACAAAGACACTCAAAGAAAAATTAATTCCCTTCATATTTTTTACAAAAGATTTTTATATTTCCTATTTGTAGTGTAACACCATGTTTTTCTATTTTATAATAATTACATTGATTTAAGAAACTATTACCTAGAATTATATCGTAATAGTCTCCTGCGATATCACTATCTATGGAACAAGGTACAATTATTCTTAATTCTTCAAAAATTATTGAAACTTGTACCTCTTGATCACAAGTTATCAATTGACCTTCAAAGTTTTTATATTGAAATATTGTAGAAGCAACCTTTGCAATTAAACCTTTATTTTTATGTTTTGCAAGGTGATTGCCACTAGCTCATGTATCAATTAATATATTTGGTCCTTCAATATATTCTTGACCATTAAAATATTTAGCATTTATAATCATTGTATTGGTTATATCTTGTCTTGTAAATTCAACATTAGTAAGCAGGTAACTTACTAACGCTTTTTCTAGATATAGTATTTTTTCCAAAATCTATTTGTGGTATCATACCACTACTAGATCCATATTCTAAAATGGGTTTTCTATTTATCTTAATTTCATAATCTTTTATTTCTTTAATTTCTTCTATCATTGGTAACTTTATTGTTGTTATATCTCGACATTCATTATCAGTTTCAATATAAGGTTTATCTTGATATATTTTACCATAATTACTATTAGTAAAAGCATAAATTGCTCTATAGTAAAAGGTAAAAGCTTGACTTTTATCTCTAAGTTTTAAATCTTTTAAAAGTTGAAAGTAGTAAACTTAAAGTATCGTTTATATTCTGGTCATTTATATCAACACTATATTTTGGATAACAATCAAAGCGAAATTGTGAATATATTAAATTTCCTTCAACTGTTCCTAAATGACTATTTTTAGCATCTGTAAACCTTTGGTCATGAAGTGAAATAACCATAGGACTATCTATTCCATCTCTAAATAAAGCTTTAACTAGGATTTGAATTCTACCAAGATAAACATATTTTATCTTCTTTCTTACTTCTTTATTTTTGATTTTATTTAAAGCTTGATTTATTGAGGATTTAGTAAGCAAATGTAATCTAATTTGCCCTTTAGTATGTTCAACATTTATAGATTTTTAACGGCAAGATAATCATAAATATTTATCTTTTCTCTTTTTATTAAATCACCAAAAGACTTAAAAATACTTTTGGTAGGATTCGTTGCATCAAGTTTTAAACCTTTTATTTTTACTAAAGTTTCTTGATCAAAGGTTATTCATTGAGCATAACCTTCTGATCTTTCATAAATTTCAACTTCTATATCAGAATCTTCAGTTTCAATTATATCTTTATTCATTTTCAGAATTACTAGAATATGTTTCTTCTTCAATATATATTTCTTTATCTAGATAATTTTCTATATCTGAAACTTCAGACAATTCATCTTGAAGTTCTATAAATTCAGCTTCTATACTTCGAATCTTTTTAGGTTTTTTACATTCTGGTGATTTATGTCCAATTTCTCCACAATTCCAACATTGGCATTGTGAAAGTTTTTTATTTCTTTTATAGTTAGGTTTTCTTTTAAAATATCTTCTTTTTGGTTTTATATTTTTCTTTTGAAAATTAGTATATTTTTTATACTTCTTTTCTTTTTATTAATTCTTTCTTTATTACATCCCCATTGACTGGGTACTTTAAATTCATTACAATATAAAGGTGAAAATTTTTTAGTTCTTCTATATAAATCTTGAGATTTACATAATTTACTTAACTCTAAAAAGAGAAAACTAATTCTTCTTTCTAGAGTTGAAGTTGAATCTTTATTTTCTTCTTTCCATTTATTCATTATATATTTGTTCCAAGGGTGTGGAAGTTTTAAAAAGTACATATTAAGATATATACTTTGATCTTCATTACTATAATATTGAGTATAATAATATTCTTTAAATTCACATGTATATTGTTTTAAATTCTTCATACTACAAATTCTAAGATTTATTAAGTTAGTTCTTGCTTCTTATTTTTCTTTAGTACTTTCTTTATCAGGGTTATGCCATTCTTCTCCTAGGAATTCACTAGAAAGATAAGCAACTAAAATTTCAATTCTTTTATCAGTATTATCTATTAATTTAGTTTGCACATTTCTTTTTATTATAGCTTTAATGTTTTCAGTTAATCCTTGCCACCAATTGAAACAATACCATCAAATGTAGCAATTAAATAATCTATTTGTCTAATTGTTTATGATATTTATTATTCTTTATATGATCATAATATTGCCTTCTATATTTAGGAATAGGCATCATTTCTGATTCTTTTGTTTCCATATCTTCTGGTTTTATTATACTACTTGGGCCTCTAGTTGTATTATTAGTGTTAACTAATACTTAATATTCCTCTATTTCAGAAAGATCTATTTTTCAAATTGATCAATTTATTCATTAATTTCATTCATCTTTATCTGTCTCAGATTCAAAATTTTGTTCTTTAGGTGAATTAGATGATGTAGCTATATCTTTACCCTTTCTTCCTTTTTAAGGGCTTCTTCCTCAGCTAATATTTTAGGTAATTCAATATTAATCATATATGCATCAAAGGAATTTGGATGCACTATTTCTTTAATAGTTTTTATTGATTTTATTATAATTTCTCTTTCTTTTATTTTCTTGTCGAATTTATTTTTCTTAAGACAAGTATTTTTTATTAAGTCTTCAACATTTGAATTACAAATCTTTAAGATTTAAACCCCTGTTTTTAATTTTTTAAGTTCTAGATTTAGAACATATAGTGCTTCAAGTATTTTATTCATTCCTGTAGTTAATTCTTCAATATTTTTATTTATTTTATCCATTTGTATTTTTTATATCTATTCCAAGACATTTGAGCATTTTGTTGAGTAGCTTTTATCTTCTGTTTGCAACTTCGTATTTTTGCCTTATTTTCTTCTATTTTAATGTGTTCATATTCTCGATTATATTCTTCCAGAATTATATTTAAACTTAGAATTAGATTTATATTGTGTATCCATCGTTTAAGATGTTTATTTGTTTTCATAATCGACTTAGAACATCAAGTCCTTCATTTATTTGTTTTATTTTGCTTTTCAAAAAATCAATTCTAAAAGCATCTCCTCTATGATAAGTTGGTTTTCTTAAAATAAAATCCAACTCTTTTTGGTATAGATACAATTCTACTTGAAGCCTATATAATGTATAATTAGGCATTGCTAAGTAGAGTCATTATTTCTCTATGATTTTTATATTCTTCTAACTTTCTATAGTACAATTCTCTTATTTCAGCATCTTTATGTGCCTTGGCTTCTTTTCTTTAGAGATATCAGGATTTTGTAGTACTTCTCAACCTTTTGATATCTTTTAGTATGTCGAAACAGTCTATTCTTCATGGAGAAGATAACTGCCAATCAGTTTCTTCACATGAGAAATCGCAAGATAAACTTTTAAAATTTAAGTTATCACTAAATTCTTTATTTATTTCTTGTAAGTAAATAAATAACTCTTTAATTATTAAAAGATTTATGATTGATAATTTTAATAATTCTAAATATTCCATAATTTATAAATTTTTATTGATCTTTATGGCTTTGATACCAATAGTGTGCAGGGGATTTTACTTGTTTTAACATAACAATTTAAACTAATTTAAGAAAAATTAATAAGTAATTAAAAATTTAAGATTTGAGTATAAACAATGTGAATAAGGATGGTTTTGACTTTTTCTATTTTAAACATATTTTTAAAGACATTTTATAGGTGAAATGGACTAAATTGATCAAAAATACTTTGGAATGGGATTTTAGTGAAATAAAGAATAAAAATTGGATTTTTAAGAAATCACACCAGCCCACATGAACAGTAAAACTGAGGTTTGAAAAGGTAATCAAGATTATTTTGAAAAGGTTTTAAAAAAGTGGATTATTTTAAAAATTTAAAAATTAAAAGAGGGTATAATAAAAATTGTTTCTAAAGAAAGATGAGAAGTTAATAACAACCATAAAGGCAGGATTTCTCAATGTATAAAAAAAATTTTAGGAGTAAATACTTACAAAAAAAAACATTATAATAATAGCTAATCAAAGTCCACAATGGTAACAGCCTACCAATCCCTATATAATAATAGCTCAAAACTAATATAGAATTTAATAATAATAACAACAATTAACGACAACTCACAGTTAGAAATTAAAATATGATTCTATATGAACAATGTAATATGATTAATCACGTCTTAAGAAACAGAAAAAAGAAAAAGAAAATGCTTACATGATCTTCCTGAATCTGTAATTGCAGTTGTCTTGTACCCGACGACATTGTTCCCAACCTACTGTATCAATAAAAGTATTATACACTTACCATATAATAATAATATTAATATTAATATTAATATTAATATTAATAATAAAAGTATTATACATAATTGAGCAATTAAATAGTCACCAACCTAAATGCGCATGCACCCACGTATTATGTTCGTGTTCTAATATGGTGTTTCACATAGTATTGTAAGACTGAAGATGCATGTTGGTATATTTTATTTTATTTTTTTATATAATTAATTCGAAAGATCCTAAATTAAATACTTAGTATAAAAACAAAACAACATAAGATAGAACATTAAATATACAGAACAAATGATCCAAATCAATTGATTGTATTATCTAAAAACACCTGTAAAATTAGGGCCGTTTTGATGGAAATAGAAAAAAAAAAGTACTTGTCCAATATTTATATATATATATATACATGTACATAGTAAAGCTTTGCTAAAAGTTAAATTATTTTGCATTCGAATATAATTGGCGTTCTTCTTTAGAAACTACTTTGCATAGTTTTCAAATATACATATATATATATATATATATTCGGGTTTTTTCTCTGACTTCTTTTTTTTTTTTTTCAGAAAGGCCTATCAGAATATTTGTTTTTTTTCATTGAAATGCTTTTTGTCAAACAACCAAGGACTCATTTGAAAAGTGTGAATGGCCAACAATGTCAACACATTGTCCATCAAACTATTGTTTGAAAAGCAAAGATGAGGGACATTGACAGCTGCTGTAAGGCCCGGGAGATGTTTAAGGCCCGGGTCTATATGGTGGATTTTGGACACAAGGAAACTCTCACAAAGGGTGAGTTTGGATAATGGCTATGAAATTCCATGGTGAAAAGTCCTCTATGTCCCTGTTAATTTTAAGTTAAATTGACTCTTTACAATTTTAATTATTTATGCTATTAAATGATAATTTAAGAAAAATTGATAGAGATAATAATATCAAGGGGTAATTTCAATATAATCTAGTCCTTATTATTGAATAAGGCAGATAGATGTAAAGTGACAAATAAGAAAGGACTCTAAAGTCGAGACATTCTCTAAAACCATATTTATTAAAAATATCGAAGTCTATATAATTACTTTCACAATTCAAAATAAAAATGAAACAACTAGTGTGCTAAAATAAAAATTTACACATGAATTTACAATATGCTTATGGCTTCAAAGTTCATCCAGGATAAGCTTCTTGATTCTGACACGTACAACATTTCTAGCGGGTCCTGGAAAATAGTTAAGTCTTTTTGGCTCTTCACAAATACATGCAAAAATGCACTCCAATATGAAGAAAACAATTTAAGCTTATACGCCATAGAGAAGAGTATGAGGACCAGGAACCAAGCTTCTGGCGGGCATTTGGTGCAGCACTAACCTTCAAAGGAGGTACTTCAACACTTTTCAGTTTTTAGTCGAGCATTTGCCAACACTTTTCAGTTTTAGTCGAGCATTTGCCTTATTCGCTAAGAACATAAGTGATTACCGTATACAAATGCAAAAATCGCTATGCTCAAAGGAAGTAATATAGCTGCTGTTTCTTTCTTGACCCTCCTTTTCCATATAGTTCGTTCCATTGCTTTAGCTCAGCCATTACGGATCCCTCAACAATACAAATGTTTCTAAGAATTCGCATCTTTCAAATGTAGTTCAATTGAGATGGGATTTTTCATTGTTCCTGGATATAAAAGATAAAATCAACGAAAGTTACGTTTCGGTTTCCCCGCCCAGCTATGGTTAGTGATGTTCTATGGGATTCTTATTCGACGTTATGACTCTTGATTTCATAAGTGGCCGATATTTTGATGTTGTATGTTTTTTTTTTTTTTTTGTGGATTAAATATCCAAAATATTAAGTGGCCGACTGTAATGCTTGTTATTTTTATTAATGGAATTAGTATGTGTAGGTGGAACATAAATTTTCGTGATTAATATGCATGTGCCCAGGCTTTTTGGTTTGCATTTTGTCGTATAAAGGACATGTTATTTTTTTTTTCTAGAAGGATCAACAAAGGGAAATATATATCAGGTTATCCTATTACATCTGATAATTAGACACAACAGTACAAAAATAATTCTTCAAGCCATGGCCGAATTGTAAATTTGTCATATTAACCTGAAAGAGGGGTTGCTTGTATCAGCAGATCTAAATTGTTGAGAATTGAGAAAATCAACGAAATAGGCTTTTGGGGGACATTTATCACAAAGGGGCAAATTGGACAATTTCTCACTAAAATCATCTAATTGGTTATTTTCAAACAAGCTGTATTTCATAACACCCACTACATTCAAGGAGCACATTGTATTATTTCAAACTAACTTTGTCATTGCCTATCAACAAATCACCACACACCGGGCCAACTGGCCACCACTAATACCATGTGTTTTCAAACGAGTCCCAAGTATTTTTACTTCCGAAAGAAAGTTCCTCCAAACAAGGCCTTGTTATGTACCTAAGTAACTGTTACAAAGTCAAAAACACCAGATTCTTAAAGTCTGGAATAATGGCGGTTACTCTAGGAATATATATACACAGGGGCGAAGCCCAGGAGAGGAAAGTTTATATCGAATTAAAATTTATATATATATTTTTAAAAATTTAAATTTTGCGCCCCCACCCTCTTTAATCAGAAAAATACTTTTATTATTTTATAAAATTTGATTTTGCCTCCTCCAACAAAAATTTCTAACTCCTGTTAAAATACATACATACAATTTCAAGCGAATTGAAAGGACCAGTTTATAAGCATAACAAGATGTAAGCAATTACCTGGAACATAAGGAGTGAGATATTCTCGTTCAAGTCCTGAAAACCAATTCTGCAGATTGCTTCACTTGAGTTACAGACAAAAGCACGAGATTTATTGATGGGCCTCACGTACCTTGCAATTTTCCCAATTTCTGTAACCACTTTTCTTTATTCGTTATATATAAGTTATAACCACACAATGAGTCCGTTTGGATGGGTTTTTTTCAGAGAAAAAAACTTATTTTTAAAAAAAAAAAGTACTTCAGACAAAAAAAATCGTGTTTGAATGGATTTTTAAAAAAAGCAGAAACCAGAAAAAAAAAAGGCCAAAAAAGGCTTTTTTTTTTTTAAGAAACTACTCCAGAGTAGCTTTAAATAAAAATATTTTTTAAAGAATTTTTAACTATTATATCCAAACGCAAAACTGTTTGGCTTAAAAAAAAAGGTTCTATCATTAAAAGTACTATTCGAGAAGCATTGTTTTTTAAACCCATCCAAACGGGCCCAATATTAATTACTACAAGTAGGGGCAAAATCTGATTGAGAAAATTAGTAACTTTAATATAATTTATTCTAGTTATTTGATTCTGGATTTAAAGTTGAAACGCGTGCATAACTCAAAAATTAAGTCAATAATTAAAGTGTTTATAAATTTGAGCATGCCTATTAATTTAGTTGTGAAGCATTTTTCATTAATTATGATTTTTTAACAATATTTCTGTGCACTAACAACATACAGTTAGTTTTATCACTTTTGCCATGTAAGTTATATCGTGTCTATGTTTGGAGTCTTTATTACAAAGTTCTTTTCGTAATTAAAATTCTTTGAAACCACTATTTTTCAAATATATATCGTTTAACTCTTATATTTCTCCAAACAAATGTACACGATAATTACTTTCTATCGTGATTATTTCCTTAATCAAATCCTATTTCTCAAAAAAGAAAAATCAAATTTCATTTATTATTTATATACAACCGCTTATAATATATTTTGAGTTAATTACATCTACACTCCTTAGAAGAATAGGAAATTACCAAGTGCATGCCTCTTGCATGAAAAATTACACATGCACCCACTAGCCAATATTGAAATTATGAATACACCCCTCCCCGGTAGGGTTTTGGTGAAAAAGTGATGATGTCAACAAAAATTTTATGTGATACGACAATTTTGCCCCTGGTTTGGGGTTCCAAAAATCTTATTACGAATGATGCCCCTGGTAATTTTATAAGCTTAATTGGGGGTTGGGTGTAATTTTTAATTTCGGGAGCAAGTCTAAGCTGTAATTTTTTCAAAAAGCAGAAAAAATGATCGTTACGTTTTCAAATATGTCCATTACAGATTTAAAAAGTGACCATTCGTGGCCATTTATAATTGTTTTTTGATCGTTGGACTTTTTCTTCTATATCAACTTCAATTCATTTTTTTTTTGTTGATAAGTTACATTTATGCATTACTAGTGGAACAAATGTCCTAATTTGAATAAAGCAGATGCTCAAACAAGGGAGCAATGTTACAGAGATGGACAAACGTACATCAACAAAAAACAAGTTAGAAATGAAAATCAATTTCAAATTCTGAAGAAAAGAGATACTAAACGATTTGCAAGCTAAGTAGCAATAGTAAATTCAATAATCTTTTGACATGGAGAAAACATGATTTAGTATACTCCAAAGGGGTTCCCTGTCTTGCAGGAAACTTTGAGAGATGAACGCCAAGCCCGTGGCTTGGTCGTAGTCCTGTTGGTTTGGCCTACCCATATCTGCTCCATCACAAACCTTGGCATGAACACTGAAGAATCAAGTTATAACATATATCCAACTAGCCAACCAACGAAAAAGCAAATAACAACCAAGCTAAACATACTCATCATGGTTAAGACAAACACATCAAAAGCATATAAGCGACATAACATAGAAATGGAAGTAAAAATATAAACTTTCATTTCTAGGCAAGCAAAAAATTGGATAGCACTGATGTGACACCCCAGGCCCATGAGCCCGTTGGTCGCAAGAGTTGCCTTTGAACCCACCAAATGCATTTTTAAATTGGGCTATGAACAACTTACCCAAAATGGATATCCAATGGATGCACATGAGTTCTTAGGCCAAGCTCATAAAGCATTCTATTTTTCCTTGATTTTCCGATGTGGGATGGGGTATTGCAACTTAGGTTATGTTTGGAGCTTGGATTTTGATGACAAAGTCGAAAGAAAACAAAAAAAAAGAACAAAAAGTAAAGTATGGAATACAATTACTTAAAATGAAAAAAAAAATTCCTTCCTGATTTCCTTACAGAAATCCAAGGACCAAACATATAGTTAAGGAAATTGAGAGATGGGAAACTGAATCAAAAGCCAAGTTTTGGGTTGCCCTCAAAACTCTCTCACAAGATTGGGTAGTGGAGGTTTTGGTTGTATCCATTTTTGGGTAGTTGAAGAGAGGAAACAGACAGTTGCGGGACAATGGGAGGGATGTTGAAGCCATTCAACTCATTTCTTGCTCATGTGGGGAGAAAGAGGGCTGAAATGGGGGTGAGATTTCACATCTACCTTGAGGAGAGCCACCTTGAAAGTGGCAGCACAAACCCTAAAAATGGAAAGAATTACTAGAAGAAGTCATATATGTGTACCCCTAACTGAATTCTTGACGAAATCAATATAGCTAGAAGAAGTCATATATGTGTGAGGGCCCTATTTTCTTACATTTTAAATATATTATTATTTGATGTTTATATGATTATTATTTAATTTGTATTAAGTGAAATTTTCTTTAAAGACTTGATGATACATGCCTATGCTTATTTATAAATGCATAGTTATAACAATTGGAATCGTTTTTCTTTCTTTTCTTTCTTTATTAATCATAAAATATACAATTTTCAATTATACATATATATAATTTTGAAAATTCATATATATATATATATTAGGTTTGGATTATTTTACAAAAATCTAGTTATCAAATGTCATTTTCCCTATATTAAATGATAAAATTTGGATAAGACTAGATGAGTTTATGATAAGATTTGGATAAGATTAGATAAGATTATGATAAGACTTGGATAAGATTAGATAAGATTAGGATAAAATATGATAAGTTAATAATAATTAGAAAATGACTTAAAGTATATACAAATCCTATTTCGTGCCCTAAACTCTATAAAAAAGGATCATTGTCTTCATTCTCCATACACACACACACTAAACCCCACCTAAGACACACACACCCATACTCACCTTGCTCTCAACATACAAAACACTCCATAAATATAGTATATCTTCTACCCACACACATATATATATATATATATATATATATATAAACCCTTCTTTTTACATAAATATATATTTACTAGCCTCTGTACATCCCCTTAATTTCATAAAATACTCTTGAAAGGTAGAAGTTTTGCTTAATTGCATAAGCCTTAGTTTTCTATGCTTTTGCATTCATAAGTTTAGTTTTACCTATGTTTTTTACATATCTAGTTACAATTATGTTAAGAACAAGTTTGGTGTTACTCTACTACGAATTATATGCCACCATGCTCATATGCTTTATGTTAGGAAGTAATATATTTTCCTAGGATATGTACCTGCCTCTATGATTAATGTGCAAAGTTATATTCTTGTATAAAATTTGAAAGCATGTTATTTATGTGAAAATATGTGAAAATATTTAATTGTGCATGCTGGGCCCAAATGTGTTCTCTGTATGGATGGGGCTAGAGTTCGGCCGGGCCACAATGGGCTTGCCGATGTTAAAACAGTTTTCATCATCTATGTCCTAATCTCATCTTGCATGGATGGAGTGTTCCATATATTGGTTGTAGGAAATTGGCATAGTCTCAATATATGGAATTGGTGTGAACGGATGGAATATTGAGATTAATGATATGAACAATTGGAATATTATGATATGGAAAATATAAGGAAGTCACCAATAGGTGACTCAAAAGGTAGTAAATGTGAAATTTTATGTGAGATATTATGTGAAATATGATGTGACTATGTGCACTTAGTATAAACACGAGCATTTTATGTTATTAAGTGAAAATTTGTACTCAACGTGTATGTTGATCATTTTTTCATGTGGTGATTTTAGCCAAAAATAAGGCGAGAATTACTAAGGACGATAGCGAGGAAGGGTTCGACGCCTTTAACTAGTCATTATTAAGCTTGATATTTTGTATTTTGTATTTAGTACACATAGATATTTGTGAGTTCAGTGAGGTCTTAACACGAGATCGGAATCGATACTATATCACCTTTATAGATGATTGCAGTAAATATCGTTATGTTTATTTAATAAAACATAAAGATGAAGCACTTGAAAGTTTATCATTTTTAAGAATGAAGCAGAAAATCAAACTGGCAAGAAACTTAAAAGAGTACGATCAGATAGAGGTCGTGAATATGAGTCGAACTCTTTTGTTGAATATTGCGAAAGGTTTGGTACTATTCATGAAGAGACTCCTCTACATTCACCTTCCTTGAATGGGGTAGTAGAATGTAAGAATAGAACATTTAAAGACATGATTAACAGTTTGCTTTTGAATTCTGGATTGCCGAAATATATGGGGGAGAGGCTTTGATTACGGCTTGCCATATTCTGAATAGAGTCCCTCTAAAACACAAATAACGCACTCCATTCGAATTCTGGAAAGGCAAAAAATCGAGCTTACAATATTTTCGGGTGTGGGGATATCTTGCAAAAGTCCTAGTCCTTGAACACAAACGAAAGAAGCTTGGTCCAAAAACTATTCATGCAGTCTTTCTGGGCTATGCAGAAACAAGTTATGCCATGAGATTCTTAGTCATTAAGTCTGAGATTTCTGGTATAGAGGTTAACATAATAGTTGAATTTCGTGATGCTACTATAGGACAAATAAAATTTACGGCCAAATTAAATGCCGACATGTGACAAATAATATATTAAATATCAATATCATATTTTCTATTTTTATATTGGGAATTAAATTGAATTTAATTCCTAAATAAAATAGTTAATTAATTGATATTTTAATATATATTTTCTTGGCCAATCAAACGGTGCCAAGTGTCAAATTAGACTATTTTGGCAATAAATATAACATCTCGCAAACATATATGCTAGATATTATTATTTTGGCAAATAAAATAATATCTTGCAAATATATATGCTAGATATTATTATTTTAGGCAATTCAAATCACATCTTTTCATTAAGGAAATGAATTACTAGCAAATTTGAGCCGACCAATCAAATTACGCTGTCTTTTAAGTAAACATGGCAATAGACTCTCCTCTACACCTATAAATAGGGGTCTTCTCTACATGCCAAACACACAGACAGACACACATCGAAGCATAAAAAGTCTTCAAAGAAAGAGAAGCGAAGGAAATCCCGTGAGTATCTCAAGAAGATTCGAAGTGATCGAGTTGAAGTTCCTGACGTTTTTCACGAAGATTGCCAAATTCGGGCGTTTGATTTGCAATCAAGGTGTGAAGCTACCGAATCAACATTTTCCCAAGTCAAATACGCAACGATCAAGGCAAAGTTCCTGGCATTCTTCACCAAGATCAACTAAATCAAGGCGTTCGATCTGCAGACAAAGTGATAAGCTAGCAAATTGACGTTCTTTCCAAACATACATCAAGTCAAGTCAATGGTTTTCATGATGTTCATCGAAAATCTCGACATTTGATTCGTAATCAAGCTACAAAACCTACAAATCACGTTATTGAAGATCAAATCAAGTTTCAAGAAGATCAAACCACCAAATCCGCTCTGGAAGTGTTTGAATTTTCAAATTTCAAATTCGTGAAGGAAAAATCAGAGGATCAAGTTTAGAGATTGTACCCACTTTATTTTAAATAATTTCAATAAATTCAATTTGTATGAATTTTCTTGTCTTTTAATTCAATAGACTCGAAATTTGCGTTACAACTATGTTCTTCAAAAATGTATTCCCTTTGAAATAAGGAATACCCGAAGATGTTTTGACTTTAGATTCTGCCCTCGCATCTGGTTTCATTCCTAAACATGTGGAAAGGATGACAAATGGGTGGGGGGGAGGGCAGGGGGGGTAAATCCAAATAGTTTCTATTTTACTTTCGATGAGGCTAATGAACCTGGTTGCAGTAAGCTAGCCAAGATCGCTAAAGATTTTGGAAGTGACTTGGTCACCTACAATATCGAAGATGATCTTGTGACTTTCAAAGATGCTATGGCTTCTTCTGAGGCTGAGCATTGGAAAGTAGCTATCAAAAGTGAAATTGACTCCATTGTCTCTAACGGGACGTGGGAACTAGTCGATTTACCACCATGATGTACTACAATTGGATATAAATAGATTTTTAAGAAGAAATTGAAAGCTAGATTGGTTGCCAAAGAGCTTAGGCAAAAAGAGGGGATTTACTATTTTGATACGTATTCCCCTGTAACTCGATTAACTACAATCTAAGTGCTAATTGCACTAACCTCCATATATAACTTTTCTATCCATCAAATGGATGTGAAAAAAAGCCTTCCTGTATGGTGATCTAGAGGAAGAGATATATATGGAACAACCAGGGGGCTTTGTAGCTGTCGGGAGTGAAAACAAAATTTGTAAGCTTGTCAAATCTCTTTATGGGTTGAAACAAGCGCCTAAACAGTGGCATGAAAAGTTCGATAAAACTGTATTGAACTTTGGCTTGATTGTAAATGATAATGAAAAGTGTGTATACTGCAAAATAAAAGGTGATTCATGTATTGTTTTATGCCTATATGTGGATGATATATTATTAATCGGATCAAACCTTGAGATTATTAATGAGATGAAAGAATTCTTGAAAAGTAAGTTTGAAATGAAAAATATGGGTGAAGCTAGTGTGATTCTAGGACTCAAGTTCCGATTTCATGATTAATGTGTAATTACTGTACATGCCTTTTAGCAATGTGATTATTTCTTTACTCTATAATTATTACTATATTACTATTGTTCTTTTTTTTTTTTTTTTAAAAGAACCGGCTCTTGCCCGCCGTAGGATTTTCTGTGGGGACCCCACCCCTTTATTAATAAATAAAAAGGATTACAATGGGAAGTTCGTAAAATACATTAGCAAATAAACAAAAAGCTTAAAGTAGCATAAATAAGGAGTACTACTCCCTTTACAAAAATTATGAGTAGAATTAAAGCGTAAATTAGGAGTACAACTCCTATTACAGGAATAAAAATACTCTAAATACACCTGGAAAAATAAGTGGGACCAAAGGCCAAAATCTTGAACTGCCAAGAAACGTTGAATTAGATAATCATCCTTATGTTGGATCTTGTAGCTCGAAGGCCAAGTATTAAGAGAGCCATCCTTACAAAAACAGCAGGCCAAAGTATAATTAATAGCACCAATCATCTGAGAGTAAACTAATTTCTGCAGCCTAAATCTCCAATGCAAAAAATTTAAAATCCCCCGGTATTGGAAAATTACAGTTACCCCCCTGGAAATTTTCAAAAACGGCAAAGCCTCTCCTAACGTTCTGCCGCTGATGCATGCATTGCCAGCTCTATTTGGGATGATAATAATCCAAAGTCCACAGGTTTCGATCCTTAGAAAAATCCCCCTGGCTAGCTGTAACAAACATAAAATTGTACAGGAAGCCACTGCCCGTCCACTGCTGCACCAGAAACAGCAGCAACAGTAAGAAGCGGTAGCAGTGCTGTTTGTGCACAGAGGCCTAGCCAGCAAGTTTTGAAAATTACAGTTACCCCCCTGGCAGGTAAGCAGGAAAAAAATCCCCCCCCCAACAACAAGAGCAGCCCAAGACTCCACAAAGCAACACCAAACTAACCACCAAAAACTACGCACCATCAAACCAGACAACATGGAAGTGATGAAACAAAGGAATACACTGGAAATAGAACACATACACAAATACAACATGCCCAAACCATAATGAAACGGAGCATTATTTAAATCTAAAGTTAGGGAGACCCCACTTGTCCATCTTAAGCAGTCCACGAAGTGGCCCTTGAATTTGGTTCCCATCTAAGACCGCAGATGTCATAGCGTCACAAGCCAAGTTAGCCATATAATCCACAGCCTTGTTTCCCTCTCGATATATGTGAGAGAAACGGACATTGGCTTTGGTTCTCAGTTCTTGAATCCTCATAAGCAGGTATGACAACTTCTAGTTGGTGATATTGGACTGAATGAGGTGTAAAATATAAGAGGCATCAATCTCCACCCAAACCCTTTAGAAGCCACGTTCACAACACAACTGCAACACTTGCTTGACAGCGTACAATTCAGCATAAGCATTAGATTGATGACCTAAAAAAGAGTTGAAGCAACAGATCACCTCCCCAAAACAATCTCGAATGACTCCTCCTGCACCCGTAATCCCCAGGTTGCCTCTTGACGCTCCGTCTGTATTGAGCTTAACCCATCCAATGTCCGGTTTCAGCCAATAGACGATATGAGGCGGGCTCGGTTGCTGATCAGAAAGATTAAATTTGAAACCCAGTTGAGCTGCGAGGAGGATATCACCTTTCCAGTGTTTCGAAGTGAATATATTGCCATTTTATAAAATAAACAGCGAGTGTAGAACCCGCCAAACAATTCGTGCGGCAAGGAACCTCTTTTGTCGTTGGACACAGTTATTTCTCTCCTCCCAAATGTGCAAAAAAATAAGGACAGGCACCACAAACCTGACATTTCCCTTAATGCTTGTTGTCGCTCGATTTTTCCAATGATTGAGCTGAGTGGCAACATTATCTGTGTCAATGGCAGGAATATCAAAGATTTCTGTAAAGAATGCCCAAATATCTCTAGCTTTAGGGCTTTTAAGAAAGAGGTGATGAGCATCCTCAGCACTATCCCCACAACAATAGCATCTAGAAACCATGATAATCCCCTTCTTCTGCAGTCTTGTGTGGACAGGTAGCCAACTATTGAGAAGGCGCCAAATAAAGACAGAAACAGTTGGTCTAATCTGTTTAGTCCAAGCATGCGATAAGAGCCCATGGTGTTCCCGACTAGCACGAATAGCACTACTAGAAAAAGAGCAAATAGCCACGGATTTTAGCCACGGATTAGCCACGGATTAGCAACGATTTTCGGTGAAAATTTTTTTTGAGCTTTAGCCACGGATTGGCCACGGATTACCCGTGGCTGATTTAGCCACGGCTTAAATGTCGTGGCTAAATTTGGCGCCAGTTTTGCCGCCAATGGTTAGCCACGGCTTGGCCACGGCCTAGCCGTGGCTAATTTGGCCACGGCCAGACCGTGGCTAAGCCGTGGCCCTTAGCCACGGTCTAGCCACGGCCAGGCCGTGGCTAAGGGCCACGGATTAGCCACGGCCTGACCGTGGCTAAGCCAGCCACGGCTAGACCGTGGCTAAACCGTGGCCCTTAGCCACGGTCTGGCCGTGGCTAAAAATTTTTATTTTATTTTTGCAACAAATATGATTTAAACTCTTGACCTGTTAGTTAAAGTTAGAGCATTAAACCACTACACCACTTTAACTTTTTGTTTAATAATTAATTTTTGCTATATTTAAGTAATATATATATATATTATATTATATATATTGATATATATAATAAATGATTCGATATATTACATACGTATAAGATTAGATATACTTATATATATGTGTATTTATATATAATTAGCTGTATATATATTAGATGTATAAGTACATATATAACATATATTAGATATATAATACACTAATATATGTTTATTTCATATAGATGATTGATCATATATATATAGTACATATGATTAGATATATATATATATATATATATATTGGATCTATATATACGTACACTACATTTATAACATATATTAGATATGTTCTATATAGATATATACTTATATCATATAGACTATATATAGAGGATTAGAATGTACATATAATATATTAATATATATGAGATACACATTGACATATACGTAAATTTATATATGTATATATGATATATATACTTGGAAATATATATACACATATATTGATATATATATACTTGAACATATGTATATATACATGATATATATATATATATAAATATAGCCATGGATTAGTCACAAATATATATATATATTGGTACATATATACTTGGATATATAAATATATGTATCAATATAAATTTACATATGTATCAATATATATATATATATATATATATATAAATTTATCTGTGGTGCAAAAAAAAATGAAAAAAAACAATTAGCCACGGATAAATTTTTGTTATTGATATTTTAATTATCTCAATATAAATTATCTATATATACTTGGATACATATATATATTGATACATATATACTTGGACATTTATATATATATTGATACATATATACTTGGACATATTTAAAATAGATACATATCTATCAATATATATACTTGGACATTTATATATATATATATTGATACATTTATACATGGACATATTTAAAATAGATACATATATTGATATATATATATATATATATATATGATATATATACTTGACATATATTATATAATACCACACATATACGAAGATATTGACAAATTATCACGAATTAAAGTTGCTATTATCTAAATATAAATTATATAAATAGACTTTTGTTATAATTTTTGTTTTGATATATTAGTTTATTAAATATTTGTCATAAAAAAAAAGTTGAATATTGAACGATAAAGTCAAAGGTAAATATCTTTATTTTTTTAAAAAAAATAATTGGTAAATAATTTATAAAAATTACTAAAATTAAATTAAAAAAATTGATAAAACTAATGAAATTTATTAGATAATTTTAGTTTAAAATATTGTAACAATATAGTTTAAGTATAAAAAAAATCAATCAATAACCAAAGAACTCCCTTGGCGCAACGGTTACATGCTCCATTTATAACATTGATGTCCCGTGTTCGAATCTCCTTGAGCGCAAAAAAAAAAAGCTTGGGTTGGGGCGCGGGTCCGGGTTGGGCCGCGGGTTTGGGTGTAATTAGCTTTTTTTTTTTTTTCCAGTGGCCACGGATTAGCCACGGCTAAGCCATGTCTAGGAAAAAGTGGCCAAACTTGGCCACGGTTTGCCCGTGGCTATTAGCCACGGCTTGGCCGTGGCTAAGCCCAGCCGTGGCTAAAAAGCCGTGGCGAAGGTTAGCCACGCCACTTTTAGCCACGGAAAAAATCCGTGGCTAATCCGTGGCCAATCCGTGGCTAATCTCCTTGGCCACGGATTTTTTGCCAAATCCGTGGCTAAAATCCGTGGCTAAATGCCTTTTTTCTAGTAGTGTAGCTTCAAATGCGGATTTCGTAGTAAATTTGGCCAGAGGGGAGGCTTTCCAAGTCAGGATATCGTCATTACCAAGAGAAAAAGGGACTTGACAAATCTGGTGAACTAACTGAGAGGGGAGAATAGCACGCAACTTGCTCTCATCCCACCTCCCGTCAGTCCAGTAGGCGTTAACTGGATCCAGCCTACATACTGGCCTGTTTAATAAGATAGAAAGCAGGGCCTCACCCATCCAACAGTCATACCAAAAGGAGCAATCTCCTCGGCCTAAAATCCATAAGAAATGAGCCTCTGTTGCCGCCCGAACACTCACCATACGCCTCCATACATTAGAGTGTTTTGGGTGAGAAGGGGCATGAAGGGGGAAGAACCACTTGACATACTTCTCCCTCATGTATTTCGCCCACAGAGAAGATTGCTTTCGAAAATTCCACCAAATTTTCCATGAGAAGGCCTCAATAACTTCAGCAAGTTTCTGACATTTAATCCACCCTCTTCGTATGGATAGCAGACATTCGGCCAAGAAGTCCAATGGATCTTTGTTTGCTGTCCATAGTCACCCCAGAAGAATTTATTGAGAATCAAGAGTAGTCGGCCACCATGGGATAGAGCTGTTTTCTCCCAACCAACAATTTTGTTCCTGATTTTATCCAATATATCAGCATAAAGAAAGGTTTTCTTATTTCCAACATAGTAAATCCAGTGGCCATTTGGATGTAATGCTTTTGCACACTGTTACAGTGTTTACTGACCACGCAACGGCTCTTAGCGCAACTAATAAGCTGGCCAGAAACAGCTTCATATCTCCGCAACAAATCCATCAAAGCAACAATATTACCATCCGAGGACTTAGCAAAAATAATAATGTCATCCGCGTATGCCAAATGGGTAATCACATGTCGAGAGTCACCATCATATTTGAGTGAAGGGATACGCTGAAAGAGAGAATCCAAACTCCTTGAAAGCCATTCGGCTGCAAGAATAAACAGAGCCGGGGAGAGGGGATCCCTTGTCTTAGACCACGAGAAGACTCAAAGAAACCAGTAGTGGAGCCATTCACAAGCACAGAAAAGAAACAACTTTGAACACATCTCCGTATCATAGAAATCCATTTCTCGGAAAACCCCATGCTTTCCAGAACATGGAAGAGAAACGGCCATTGAAGCCTGTCATATGCTTTGGCCATGTCCAGTTTAAGGATAAGCTTGTCTCCTTGACCTTTAGCTTTCACATTAAGGGAATGGACTAATTCTTGTGCTAGAAGGATGTTATCTTGAATGGACCGTCCAGCAACAAACCCACTCTGAGCCGCAGAGATCAAATCTGGCAAGACATGGCTCAACCGCTTATAGATGAGTTTAGAGATGATCTTATTGGTGACATTACATAGACTGATTGGTCTATAATCAGCCCAAGAGGAGGCTGTGTTGGTCTTGGGAATAAGCACCAAAGTAGTAGCTTTGAACCCTTTAGGCATTTTGCTTCCATCGAAGAAGCCCAGAATTGCCTCAAAGATGTCCTGCCCCACAATATCCCAGCATATCTGAAAGAAAAGAGAAGTATATCCGTCTGGTCCGCCCACACTATCGGGACTGATATCAAACACGACTTGCTTGACCTCGTCTAAAATTGGTGTGACACAGAGCTTATCAGAGTCTGGCTTCGAAATAAGCTCAGGAATACAAGCAAAGTCATCCAGTAGCATCTTATCCTCCCCCGAACTCAAAAGCTTCTGGAAGAAGGCCACAACTGATTGTTTAATGTCAAGTGGGCTCGTGAGGACTTGTTCTCCTTCCAAAATAGCGTGGATGGCCGTCCGGGCTCTTTTCTTTTTAACCAGAGAGTGAAAGAATTTAGTGTTTCGCTTCCCTTCTGCCGCCCATTTACAGGCGGCTTTCTGCTTCCAATAGCTCTCTTGCATTGCTAAAGATTTAGTGAGCTCTGCACTTGCTCTGGTCATGTTGATTAGATTATGTTCTGAGGGATCTTGCTCGAACAGGCGCTCGCAATTCTGAACAGCAGCCTCCTTAGCAGCCACAGCATCGAAGATATTACCAAAAACATGCTTATTCCACCATTTCATGCGTTGTTTGAGTCGGCCAAGCTTGCGTTGGAGTTTCACCATCCCTGTTTCTACGATAGGTAAATTCCAGTTCCGCTGTACTTCCTCCAAAAAACCATGGTGGTGACACCACATATGTAGAAATCGAAATGAGGATGGACCTTTGAAAGCATTATTCTCCAAATGAATCATCAATGGAACATGATCAGATTTGTGTCGGGATAGGTGACATACTCGGGTGGTCGAGAATAGGTCAACCCACTCGTTAGAAAGTAGCACCCTATCCAATCTCTTCCATTTCCTCTTCTTGTCCGTCCATGTAAACTGACTTCCGATGCAGCCCGCATCTTGGAGCTCACAGTCTTGAACAAAGTCTGCAAATTCTTCAATATCCCCCAGCCTTGGAGTAGCACAACCTTTCGTCTCGGAAACAGCTAGCACTGTATTATAATCCCCGGCCACAAGCCAAGGGGAGGAGGTGCAAATATTTCTCAAACCATCCCATAACTCGCGCCGTTCGCACCTCGAACATTTAGCATAAACAAAAGAACAGGAAAATGATTTAGCCACTGATGGATGGGAGACTTCAATATGGATAAACTGTTCATGATTCTCAAGTGTAGTGATACAGGTGCTAAAATCAGAGAAGACCCAAATCTGATTGGCCACATTTGACACAACTTGCTCAAAACCAAATCTACGAGTCATAAAGCTAGCATCTAAATGAGTCATAGGCTCAAGGATCACAAGAATATTTAATTTTTTTTTCCTTAAGCGATGTAAATAACTTTGGGTATTTGAATTGGCAATACCTCTAATATTCCACACCATTATGTTTAAATTCATTAATTATTGATGTAGAAAATACCTTCCTTAGTGGGTTTTCTTTTGCTCCTGGTTTGTCTCTGAATTCAAGGTGGCACCTCAGGTTTCTTGACTGTATTTTTCGTCTGTGCATATTCTGAGTCTTGAAGGATTGCATCATCTACTGATCCTCCCCTTTTATGTACCGCGGCAGTTCTAGCCTCGTCAAAGACTAAAAGTTGCATAGGGTCATGAGCATTGGTGTTGACTGGGATGAGAGAATCATCATCACCGGCAACATTTAAAAGACATGGTCCCTTGCTCTCATGAATCGAAGGCCGCTCAACTAGAAAACCAACGACATCCCCTTCTCGACCCGCCAAACGAGCGCACCCAGAGTGGCAAGAGTCAGTCGGGGGAGCCAAATTCCCAACCTCCGTGCTTGGTGAAGACCCGCCCAAGTCACGAGGCACATTCTTGGGCCTAACACTCTCTTTTTGGCCTGCCAAGCGAGCGTACCCAACTTGGCAAAGGTCCATAGGAGAGGCCATTACCCCATCAAATTGTATATTATTAGCACATGTTTCAACACAAGCATTCTCGAGACAATGTTCATTACTCGAATATGACCTCTCGTTAGGTGTGTTGGAGGGAACATCATGATTGAGCAAATTCTGATTGGGAGGCGCTAGAGACAGGTGGTGGTAGTCACCTTGATTAGGGAAACTTGTTGAAAGTGAGGGCTGATTAATGCCTTGCATGGGGCAAAGGGCAGCAGCTGGCTGTTGAAGCTGAAGGGCGCCTAAATCTGGAGCAGTGGCAGCTTCGTTCTCAATGTTCGGCACTGCCTCATTTTCAGTTAGGATTCCGTATTCGGGCTGCACGACAACGTCTTGATTGGTTAAATTCTGGATGGGAGCAGCTGAAACACTGAGGCGATTATCCCCTTGTGTAGGACAAACTGGAGAACAACTATGCAGGTTGCTGGGGGTGTGCGCTTGGCGTTGTAAGCCATCTTTAGATTGCAGCAGGTTCTTACTACCGTCACGGACAGCGGCAACATCAGTGGGTTCATCACAAAATGGTTCATTCTCTATAATTAATCCCTCATTACTAGCATCATGGGGCTGGATTCCTTTTGAGGTCTTCATGGGAACTTCTTGAGCAAATAAAATCGATGCAGTGGCAGTTAAATTCAGGGGAAGATTCTCACTTAGACGGGGTAGACCATTTGCATAATTGGACTGGATGTCGCCCGGAGTGACAACAGGGGAAGCGACAGAATTTGCAAGAAGAGGGACATCAAGAATCGGAGCAGCAGCTGACCTGTTGGCAGCAGCGTTATCCACTTGCAACATATCCTCCTCATTAACAGTTTCCAGGGCTGCAAAGGGGTTCATTTTACCGGTTGCTGGGATTGTGTTTGGTTCTTTTGGCACTTCATCCACCTTCCCTTTACCTCTGTCCAAACGTTGTCTTCTATTATTCGAAACAATCCGCCATTCTTGAGGAGCTGTCTCAGTGGCATTTTGTCGAACATGTGGGGGGTTGGTGGTAATATTTTCTTTTTTCTTCTCTTGGACATTTTGTCGAACACCTACAGGTCTCTGATCATGCAGTGTTGTTTTGCATTCATTCTTGGGGTGAAAACCACAGCAGAATTCACAATAGTGAGGGATAGGGCCATAGGATACCTTTTGTAAGATATCGGTGCCACCATACTCAACCAGAAGCATCTCATCCATTGATTGTAGGGCATCGATTTCAACCAAAACGCGCCCTGTACTCGGTCGAGTACGGTCCGACGTGGGCTCGTCCATGTGCAGCGGCGTCCCCAACAGCTCGGCAAGCCCCCAAATGCAGCGATCGTTGGCAAGATGTGGCTTGAGCTTGGGGAATTCGACCCAAATCGGCACAATAGAAGATTCAACGTCGGGGTCGAAATCGGCGGTGTACTTGAGGATGCGCATCGTGAACCCATGAAAGTCCAAGATCTTCTTTCTCCACAACCGATGTAATCTTCAGGTTTTGAGAGGACGATTAAGCAGTGATTTTCATCAATAATTCCAAACTGATAAACACCGTTAAGTTTGAGATTATGGAACAAGATTCTGACAGTCTTCCAAGAAGGGCCTCCACATGGGAATTTACCCACAAGAGCCTATTGGTATGGCTTCATCAACATTTCACATTCTTCAGTTGAGAGTTTAAGGGCCTTCAGGCCATTTTTCCGTGTAGCAGTGCCCATCGGTCCCAAGGCATTATTGAAGAACTTTTTCTGCACACGAGAAGAAACCTCAGAGAACAGTCCGGCTGCGGGGTTGGTGACCTCAGCGAAGGTCCGACGCGGCGGCCGCTTATCCGGCAGTTTTTTGGTGGCCGCCGGCTGAAACATGGGAGGAGAAGGCGGGTCAGTCATGAGTTGGTTTTTGATTACTTTTTTCTTTTTTACTATTGTTCTTATTCTCATTATTATTATTATTATTATTATTATTATTATTATTATTATTTAAACTCTAGTATATTTATAATAATATCATATCATGAATACTATTCTCGAAATTTAACTCTATCTTATCATTATTTTCAAAAATCTATACGTACTTATTTTACATTATAAGATCATTCTACATAAATAAAAGGGCGAATTACATCTACCTCCCCTGAGGTTTGACGAAATTACAATTTAACCCACGGTTTTTTAAATTACAATAAATCCCCTGTGGTATGAAATAAATACAAGTGATGAACGGAAAGTGTATAAAGTTCGTTTTGCCCTTTATTTTTTGCTGATATTAAATAGGGCAAATTACATCTACCTCCCCTGAGGTTTGGCGAAATTACAATTTAACCCACATTTTTTTGTGTATATTACAATAACCCCCTGTGATATGTAATAATTACAAGTGATAAACGAAAAATGTATAAAACCTACTCTAGCCCAAAATTGACATCACCAACGTGTTTTCCATGTCGAAAAGTTTAAGATCCACTTCAAGTTCATCGAAAAACTTGTCAGAAAACAGAGCAATTTTTTCAATATTATTAGTTTTAGCCCCACAAAGATGTAATACATAACATACAACCCCAAATATTTTATATATATTACAAAAAAACCCCTCAAGGGTACTATCGGAACTTTACATAAAAAAACTAACGAAACCCTAACGGTCATAAACGGCTGGGGTAAATTGTTAGATGGAATATACCACAGGGGGTTTATTGTAAGTTACAAAAAATCGTGGATTAAATTATAATCTCGCCAAATATCAAGGGAGGTAGATGTAATTTATCCTAAATAAAATAATTATATTATTTTATTTTTTAATATCCGAAATTATAGATATAAATATATAATTATTTCTTCCATTATATTAACCTAACCATTTTATTTTGCTTTCATGAAATTAGTGGTGATAAAAATGGATACTTGGAATCTTTAATCCCTAGTATTATTATTAGAGAAATATGCATTAACCTTTTCCACCAATATATATTTAATAATTGACTATCTCTATATACATATAAATATTTTCCTAAAACTATTATTACCTTGCCAATTATAATTTCTTGTAGATGTTTCCTTTTACTATAAATATTTAGCAAAATTATATTATTTTTCAAATGTATTTATATCTATGCTAGCCCATAATTATTTATATCTACAACATATATACGGATTTCTATAGATATATGGACATAAAGGATTATGTCTTAGTGTCCAACTTATACCTATGAATTATACTTTATCTATTCACATATATATTAATTACACTTATAGGCTTATATATATATAGATGCATACAAAGTATATATAGATATTTAAAAATTTATATTTTATATTATATATATATAGATGCATACAATATATATATATATTTATGTACTACATATGAAATATCTTAGTTATTCTCCTACAAAAATCTTCCTATATTTATTTGGTGAATCTAGCAAATCCTATACTTGGAGCATTCTTAGAAATTTAGAGTTTGAATCACCATTTTTAGACTTACACTTCAACGTAACTAGAGTAGTGAGTAGGATAATTTCATTTAATAAAAATATCCTAGTTAGATCATGCATTAATTATGGAAAAAGACCTTATTATATAATAATTTTGTATTTTGATCACTACACTATAAATAGGAGTGAGGGGTTGTTCACAATTCACACACAAACACATACACAAAATCGGCACACACACACACTACACTCTCAAATTTTCTCTCTTAAATCCCACTTTCCTACCTCCAAAACTACTACCTCCACCTTATAAAAACATTTGAAAAGGTAGAATTATTACCTTTCTTATAAGTAGTTTAGGCAACATAATCTTAAATTATTTTCATAAAAAAAGCTTTAACTTGAGTTTACGTACCAAAAAATGGTAAAATACCAAGGAATTGCCTATGTTCACATTTTTAGGATTTTATGCCTCAAATTATTTATTATACATGTTAATATCAGGATAATTGTTTTCAAGCTATTATGCTTTCATAAAGGTACATACATGAACGTGATATGTTTATTTATACTCTAATGGAGCCCTTTAGGATCTATGTGCTATGACAAAATTATTTTTGAATTATGTGTTGGGCTTGAAATATTTTTGGATTGGATGTGGCTGAGTTCCACCGGGACATTCTATTGGAGATGTCGGTATGAAGTGTTCCAACCCTCAATCTCCTAATCCCAACTCATATGGACGGAGTGTTCCATCTGAGAGTGGGTTGTAGGCTTCAGCATATACCTAGGTTATAACCACTGGTGTGACTTAGTTGGGATTAGTGGAATCGAGGAGTGACTCGGTCGGATTGTTTGATCGTGGTGGGAGTTATAAGGCATTACGTCACTATATGTGACGAACAGGGAGTATTATGTGATTTTAAATATTTATATACAAGTTTCACATATCTGCATCTTATGCAATTGAGTAATAGTTCTACTTAACATGTTTGTTGACCATGTTTCACATGCTTATTTTAGATCATCCTGAATCGAATCGTCAGGAGAGCGGAGCTGAGGAGTACTTTGAAGCTTTTACTTAGACTTGATAGGGATTAATTATGATGTACCATGAAAGCCATCATATTTTGTACTAAACATGTTATTTATGAACCTTAATGTATTATTGTATATTTTTTTTCGGGTCGTGACAATAGCAACTCAAGTAGGTTGCTTTATACTATTTATACTATTATAAAAAACAAGAACTCTTTAGAGTAACTACATGGCATGATTGGTATGGAGGAATGTAGTGGGAATAGAATGTACATTTCTATATTCGTTCCTAATGACACGCTTGATATAATTTAGAGTTGGGAACACTTATTCCCATATGAATCACCCTTCCACTGTATGTGAGATTAGTGATTCATTCCTTCCTTTATGGGTTTGGCTATTCTTAACAAGTTGAAAATGAACTATATTTTTATATTATTAGTTTAATACCCATATTATATCTATTGTATACTATAAAAATTTAAGATAAATTATGTCTACACCCATTGAGATACAATGTAATTACAAATTAGTCCCTATAGTTTAAAAATTATAAGTAACCTGCTAAGGTATGTATAAACTTAACAGAATTCATTGTTCATTAAGGCGGAACGTAATTGTGAGTTGTATTTCTGGTGTTTTTCATGGGATTTTGAGATGCGATTTGCATCTCTTAACAAGTTTAAGATATGGGAGTTATGTATGAAGTCAATTTCAAATAAAATAGTGGTGGTATCGGATTATAGATGGTGATGCTTGGTGATGGTTGTGGTGGTACAAAATAAAATTACTTCATGAAGGTTGGTGGAATCACAAAATCATTTGAGAAATTTTTTCAAACTTAACGAAATGCATCTTTTGGCGACTAGGGTAACTACTATAATGTGGGAAAGTTATTTTTAGGTTAGGGTTTTTTATTAACGCCAATAAATGTTAGGATGGTGTAAATAATTTTCAAAACAAGAAAGGGTTATCTGTAATTTCACCTAAATTCAGGGGATGTGGGTGTAATTGTTACTAAAATTTATTGCACTAATTAAATGTTAATAAATAAATTAAATATGTATTAAGCTACATATATGTATGTATTTATAAAATATAAATGATACATTATTTTATTTTTAATATTTATATTACTATGTATTATTATATTCATACATGCTAACATATATTCATATGAACACATATATCTATAGAAATCCGTATATATATTGTGGATATAAATAATTATGGGCTAGCATAGATACGAAAATACATTTGAAAAATGATATAATTTTGCTAAATATTTATAGTAAAAGGAAACATCTACAAGAAATTATAATTGACAAGGTAATAATTGTTTTAGGAAAATATTTACATGTATATAGAGATAGTCAATTATTAAATATATCTTAATGGAAAAGGTTAATGCACATTTCTCTAATAAATAATGTTAATTACATATTATAGATGTGTTCATATGAATATAGGTTAGCATGCATGAATATAATAACACATAGTAATATAAATATTAAAAATAAAATAATGTATCATTTATATTTTATAAATACATACATATATGTAGCTTAATACATATTTAATTTATTTATTAACATTTAATTAGTGCAATAAATTTTAGTGACAATTACACCCACATCCCTTGAATTTAGGTGAAATTACAGATAACCCTCTCTTGTTTTGAAAATTATTTACATCCTAACATTTATCGGCGTTTAATAAAAAACCCTAACCTAACAATAACTTTCCCACATTATAGTAGTTACCCTAGTTGCCAAAAGATGCGTTTCGTCAAGTTTGAAAAAATTTCTCAAACGATTTTGTGATTCCACTAACCTTGATGAAGTAATTTTATTTTGTACCACCACAACCATCACTAAGCATCACCATCTATAATGAGATACCACCACTATTGTATTTGAAATTGACTTCATATACAACTTCCATATCTTAGACTTGTTAAGAGATGCGAATCGCACCTCAAAATCCCATCAAAAACACCAGAAATACAACTCACAATTACGTTCCGCCTTAATGAACAATGAATTATGTTAAGTTTATACATACCTTGGCAGGTTACTTATAATTTTTAAACTATAGGGACTAATTTGTAATTAAATTGTATCTCAATGGGTGTAGACATAATTTATCTTAAATTTTTATAGTATACAATAGATATAATATGGGTATTAAACTAATAATATAAAAATATAGTTCATTTTCAACTTGTTAAGAATAGCCAACCTAGCCGATAGCGCCATAAGATTACTGAACTATCTTTATTTTTATTGAAAATAGAGAAAGAACTAGCACTAATAGCCTTTTGAGGTTGTCCTTGAGGATGGTACTATCCTTCTACGATATAGAGTTTAGAGCATACCTTAGCATTGCCCATTGTCTTCCTCGAGTCCAAATCCTCTTTTTTCGTTAGTGAGTTTACTAACAGATAAAATATTACAATCCAAACTAGGAACAATGATAACTGTGTTGAGAGTACGATCATTTGATAGCACAATAGAGCCAATACCAACAACTTTTGATAATGAATCGTTAGCAATTTAGATAGTTGCATTTTGCCGAGAAAGGTTATAAATCACAAATAATATTGCATACTTTGTTTTCCCTTTCTTATATCAACAGAAAGAGCACTTACAAGAAAGAGCGTTCAAACAATTACCTTTTTTTTAGCTAAACTTCCTGAACCATTGAATTGATTAGAGGATGAGCCATTTAGTGATTGTGTTGGTAGGATTAGCGACGAGCTTTAGCAGCAACTCTATTTGTTCTTTGTTGAATGGGTTTGTTTCTAGATTTGCTTGTTTCTTAGCGGTGACATGATTTCCACAACTCTCTTTCTTTTTTCTGATGGGCAGGTTTCCAATCAACTGGTTTGCCATAAATTTCCCAACAAGTTTCTATCTAATATTTTTGCATTTTTCACACCAAGGTCTTCCGTCTATATTCTTCTGGCAACTATCTATTGGAGCACCACGAGTTTCCTAGGTCACCAGAGCTGAGTTCTTTAATACGTTTGAATGTGGAGATAGACCCATCATGACCTTGTTCTTGCTTCTTCTCGTCTAACTTCCAAGAGGGCATCTCTACGGCTTGGTAGATGCTTCGTTCCCATTAGCCTCCCACAAACCTGTTCAAGGTCTTGTTTAATCAAGAACTTGTATACTCATTTTTTCTCTAAAATCTTTTTTTATACAGTAGAGAATCACCGGTACATGACCAATTGTGTATCTCATATGTATCAAGAAAATACCAGTTACTACTAAGAACATTAAAGTATTGGGTTACCGTGAGATCTCCCTGTTGTAGGTTATGAAAAATTCTTTCGAGCTCAATTGTTTTGGATGTGTTCTCAGCGTTTGAAAAAGTCACTTTAGTTGCATCCCAAATTTCTTTGGTAGTTTCAAATGATAAGAATTTTCACCAATATCGGTGGTCATAGAAGTGACAAGTCATGACATCACCATATTATTTTCTGCCACACATTTTTTATCGTTTGAGTCTGTAGCGGCTGGAACTTTACCCATCAAATAGTCTTCTTCCTCATTTTCATGAATAAGCATAAGGATTGATTGAGATCATTGAAGATAATTCTACCGATTAAGTTTGTGAGCAGTGATGGAAAAATGACTATTTTCCATCTTATGGATAGAAGGGGATGGAATGAGGTTTGTTTACAATGAATTTCTTTCGGCAGCCACACCGGAGGCTAGGTCGTATTTGGGGCATGAATATGACAATATGGTAAGTAGGAAAAACTCAATAATGTGTGCAGAGACAAGATTAAACGTTGTTCTGATACCATAAAGAAAAAGAATAAACAGACAATAAATTGAGGATATAACATTTTTCTCACTTGTTTGCATTAAAATGAAATGAAATGCAAATTTTATAGTACAAGGGGAGAGATAATTCTGGCACATAATTTCTCATAAAATGAAAAAAATAAAAATTATAATCAATTAAGAAGATTCAAATCGAGCAAGTGATTCACTCAATCAAATCAATGATTTAGACTCACATATCAACATAATCACTTTATTAATAAGTTAGTTAGTATAGTTTTACAGTTGTACCTTATCCCTTTTTTGTTTTTGGCTTGTGTAACTTCATTTGGAGCAATACACATGATATAGTTTCTTAGTTCTCTCTCCATTCTCAATTCTAATACTTTGGAAACTAAATTTTGACTTAATGGTGGTATTTTGAACTAGATGGCTTGGAAATTATTGTGCCAAATTTATTGTGACATGGAAAACAATCTTGATGAATTTACCATAAATGCACCATAAAAGAACATTTTCTAACACTGCATAATTAGTTTTAGGGGAAGAATTTGTTTCCATATGAAGTATGATAGTTTTTAAAGTTTACCACCCTAACTTTTTTTTGTCGTGGTTACCATATGAAGGACATGAATTTTGGAATTTACCACTTTCTGATCAACAAAGTCATCGAATTTTCTGTCAAATGCATTTCATGTCATTACTAAGGGCATTTACATTTGTTTGTACAAGTGACTACCATTCCCACCTAAAAAGACCCTCCTGTTGGTCACATAATATGGGGTTAAACCCTTAGGGAAAACACAAAATTAAAGCCCCCAATCAAGGTTTAGGGTTTATTCCCTCAAAAGCTCAGAATTTTATTCGTACAATAGAAAATTCAATCAAAAATATTAGCTAAAAATCATGAATTATTCAAGAATTAGTTGGAGTATGGTGGTGTGCACCTTAAAAAATGAGCACTTATTTGGGAAGACTAATGCGCGATTATGGTATGATAAGAATTTTATTTCTTTGCTGTATTTTTTAGTTTTGTACTTCTGATTTCTATTGGAATACATTATTTTGGAGTATGTTAGCCTATATTTTTTGATTATACATGAAATTTTCTCTAACTTATTGGCTATGGTATGGTGGGGTATTTTTTTAAGGGATCTTTCTCATTTTTTAAAGGGTGGGGAGGGGGGGGGGCATTTTGATTTGCAGAATAGATTGCAGAGGTGGCGTACCTACCTAAATGTATTTTGTTGAATGAGTATTAGAGTTGATTTTTTTAAGGCTCAGAAGAGTTATGATTTGCTTTGTTTTGTTTTTATATGCATAAAGATTGAAACCTTATATTGATTAATGGTTTAGTTGAGCTCCCAGGTCAAATTTTTTCTTTTTTTTTTTTTGTGTGGTCATGCATTGCCGTTTACCTTTTGGGGTAACAACCCAAATATTCCCTTTCACTTTTCCCCACATGTCTATATTTTTGATTAAGGTGTTAGTGAGTGTGTTTTTTGTATAGTTTATTGTTAAATAGTAATGTATTGCTTTCTGATCAAGTAAGTATGTAAAATCCAAATTTTTTTTATTTCTCATTTGTACAGGCCCTAGCTCACTGAAACTGATCATTGAATGCATCATTCTGGTAAATTTCTATATAACATTGGGAAGACCATTAATTTTGCAGAAGATGTGAGTCTTTTGATTATTGTGATACAGATGAGATGTGAATTCTGGAGATTAAGAGATGGCTGAGGAAGATGGCTTAGATATGGAGTTAACCTTTTATCACAGTAAATATGGAGTTGAAGTTATTGAGAAGTCAATATTATGGCATACGGATGGTGATGCCATGAACTTAGTTAGTTCTGTGGATGGAAATAATATGGTTGGTGTGTTTATTGACCACCAAAGCATGCACAATCAAAGACTATATCTAAGAGTGCATCAGAGCCCAAAATGGTCCTAAGGTTGCTACAAATACAGCTACAGAATGGCCAAATTAGTGTTGGGTTGATAGCACTCTCTTCAGATCAAGTTATGTTGATATAAACAACAACTCGGACACTAAAGATTAATGATTTGTTAGATCAAATGGTGACATTTTAGAAAACTTAATTGATAGTGAATGGGATTTATTTGGAGTCAATATCTTGTTTGAGACCTATATTGATCTAGAAGTTGAGTGTTGGGAGGGGGGTGTAGACAAAAGTAACTCTATAGTTGGGGAAACCTATCAGCCCAAAATAAGAAGTTCAAAGAGATTGCAATCTGAGGACAATCATGAATCTGCTCAAGTACACAAAGGGTTTCCAGTTTTCAATAAGAAAGTAGTTTAATTAATTGCATGTTTTAGCTGGGATTGACTTTCAATTATGCTAATGAAGTGAGAGTTGCAATAAGAAAACATGCCATAAGGCATAGAAGGGATGTTAATTTCACTTTGAATGACAAGTATAAAGTTCAGGCAAAGGGAAAACAACTTCACGTCCTTGGTTAATGTATGTGCCCCATACAAGTGAAGACACTGATTGGGAAGCATTTGTGCCTAAGCGTACAAAAAGTGAAACATCCGAATGCTAGGTGGCTTGAAAACGTTTATAAGGATAAAATATGGAGTGATCCTAATTAGTCGAAAGATTTAATGTATTTTGGTCAGCATTGAGGTTAGGATTCTTAGAAGCATGTAGATCGGTGATATGCATGGATGGATGTTACCTAAAATCAGCTAGTGGTGGCATCCTTTTTTGTGTAGTTAGTTTAGATGCAAACAATATGTGCCCATTTGTGTATCCAGTGGTTGACAAGGAGAAGAGAAAGTCATGTCTATGTCTTATTGAATTATTGATACATGATTTGATTATTACAAATAGTTACAGTTGGCCCATTGTGAGTGATAAGTAAAAAGGACTAGGTAAAACTATTGAGGAGTTGTTATCACATGCAGAACATCATTTTTTGGTCATGTATCTATACGAAAAATTCAAGTCAATCCATAAATTGGGTAAGAAGGGGTCAACAATTCTATGCCTTTTACGCCTCAAACCAAATCATAATGCTCGAGGGTGCCCACAAAAGAAGCAAAGTGAATCTCAAGAAGTGGGTTTGGATGTGCCACCACCATCAGAGGAGAGAGCACCAAAAGCTAAGAAGGTACAATTTACATTATTTCAATAAAGAACAATATAATTTAAATATTGTAACATTTTTGTTTTTCTTCACAAGTTTCAACTTAAAAGGTCAAAGAATAGTGTGGAAGTTGAGGTTGGTCAAGCTGGAATAGTTGCACAAACACCCTCAAGGGTGAAAAGGTCCAACACAATGTCACTAACGTACCACTAGATGTACCAACTCAAGGTAGTGATGTGCCACCAATTGCACTAAAGACTGCACCAACTAGAGTTTCAAGAAGTAAGACAACTAAAGAGAAAGCAACTACTGCTTAACCACATACCATTACAACCAATATATTAGCAAAGAACAAAACTTTAGGAGCCAAGAAGAAATTGCATGTAAGAACTAACTTTGTTGTCTATTTCTTATACCTTTACACTAAATGGAATATCATAGTTTGCCTTTTTTTCATTGTTTTTTTACCTAAAAGGTGAAGAGGAAACCCACCACAAGTTGCTACAAATGAGTCAACAAGTGATACCCAGTCCAGTGTTCTCATTGAGAAGCCACAGCTCCATCTACAAGCAAACTTCCTGGTGACGAGGGAAAAAAGGTTGCAAAGGGTGATGAAATACATCCAAGTATATAAAGTTCTACTACACTCTATAGGTAGCAACTGAAAGATCTATTACTCATACAGTCAGAGGTATCATTCAAAATGTAGGACATCAAAGGGACAAATTCGATCATGTGACAACAAAGGCAGAATGCAGCCTAATGTAGATGTGTTGTGGCTATTTTTGGCCATTTTTTTCCAACCTATATAAACACTTGTCTTTCCGATTAATTTGTTGGTTTCAAAAAATATTGATGGGGTAGAAGTTGGTGTTTTGGTTGCTGTAAAATACACTATATAGCTCCCATTTGGTCAATTTGTTTTTGTCTTTATAGTGTGAAGTTTTTGTTGTCTGACTTCAATGTTTTGATTATCCAATGTAAAGATGATGCCTTTTTGGTCAGATTGTTGACCAACCTATCATTGTTTACACATTCATATGTTTATTGCCATTTGAGTGTTCTTTGCGAATCAATAATGTGTCTTATGTTATTTGAAATCAGTTAGCATAAATAAATATATATCCATCTGGATCATGACCGACATTCACAGCATCATTGGAAAATCGAATCTTGACATGCCCAATTATCATTAAGCAAGTTAAAAAACTAATCCAAATCATCAAATACATGAACAACCAAGATACCACCAAAGCAACCCATAGTCATTTCTCCTTTGATGTCTTCGTCCTCAATTTATCTTAAGTCGATTACAACAATGATTTGTTTTGCTCGTTTACAAATTGGAGAGTCAACTCATACGAAATAATTGCACCCACCAAGTTCCTAAATTAACATTTCAATTCTGCTATTTGACAACACAATAGGGAAAAAATAATAAGGGCAAATTACATCTACCTCCTCTGAGGTTTGGTGAAATTACAATTTAACCCATAATTTTTTGTAAATTACTATATTCCATCCAACAATTTACCCCAGCCGTTTACGGCCATTAGGGTTCCGTTAGTTTTGTATGTAAAGTTTCGATAGTACCCTTGAGGGGTTTTTTTGTAATATATATAAATATTTGGGGTTGTATGTTATGTATTACATCCTTGTGGGGCTAAAAGTAATAATATTGAAAAAATTGCTTCCATTTTAAGAGCTGAAAATGACGGGTAGGTGGGAGAAGAGAGAGATCTAGATACATGTATATGCAATGTATATACACATACAAGTTGAGAAATCCTACATTTGCAATTCATCATAACTCGCTCATTTCTTCTATAAATAACGCAAGTTGCATGTCAAAATCGATCACCAAGACGAGAGGAACACATTAGCATGATAGTTTTGGCTTTCACCGGATGGTTGAGGACCGACGGCAGTGGCGACGACGATGAGGTGGTGGCGGGTTTTCAGTTTTTCGACAAGTTTTTCGATGAACTTGAAGTGGATCTTAAATTTTTGACATGGAAAACAAGTTGGTGAGGTCAATTTTGAGCTAGAGTCGATGGAGGCGAATAGTGGGTTTTATACATTTTTCGTCCATCACTTATAATTATTATATACCACAGGGGGTTTATTGTAATATATACAAAAATGTGGGCTAAATTGTAATTTTGCCAAACCTCAGGAGAGGTAGATGTAATTCGTCCTATTTAATATAAGCAAAAAATAAAGGGCAAAACGGGCTTTATATATTTTTCATCCAGCACTTGTAATTATTACATACCACAAAGGGTTTATTGTAATTTACAAAAAATCATGGGTTAAATTGTAATTTCGCCAAACTTTAGGGGAGGTAGATGTAATTTGCCTGAAGAAAAATAACAGACAAACATCATTGGGGGTCAGGAAATCTAGAAAAAACAACTTTTTTCTAAACAAATTATTAAAATCATTTCATTAGTATAAAACTCCTCAAAAGATGGAAAGACCAATAGTTAAATATTTAGAAACAAAAAACCTCTTTAAAGTTCAACAATGAAACCTGAAACCAAACAAGCATACCTCAAATCGACCAAATATTTCTTATTTTCAACAAAAAAATTGTGAATCCTAAATAGAAGAAATAAATCTACATGCAATATATCATAAGAAGCATAACACCTTCCTAGGTTTGAATTAGACCATGAGGTCCTCCTTACCAGAATCCATTCACAATTGTAGAACTCAACCATTATAATTTCTACAGTTTGCACCCATATTAAGGGTTAGAAGGTAGAGTTTGGGATGAGGGAAATGGTTATAACCTTTAATATTGGTGGGTAACGAATCCTTGTGACACAATTGTTGTACAACCCCACCTTAGTGGCCTAGTATTTTTGAATTATTTTTTATTTATTTTATATAATTTATTAATGATTTATTTTACTATCATTCATTTAATTTATATTATTAATCTATTGCTCCTATTATACTGTAAACTCCTTTAATGCATTTTAATTTATTTTAGGTCTGTGTATTAAAGTATGTAAATACGGCCTTGAATAAATTAATGGACAAAACTAGAAAATTATTTTTCGATGACCAAACCCTAGTACTATTAATCTTAACAAAATATTTGGCCCAAGTAGGGGAAGGGCTCATGAGTACACATCAAGCGTTTATAAGGTAATAATTTGTGGGAGTTACGGCATAAAGCCCTAGATTCCCTTCACCACTAGAAAACAACAAAATAGCCAAGTATTTTTAGCCACAGACAAAATCGGTTGCCAACTACTACGGATATAGTCACGGATATTGAAACTATCACGAGAAAACCTAGCCATGGATTTTTTCATAGCTAAATACTAAAACATTCGTGGGTAAATGGCGAATTTTTTTTCTTCAATATTAATGCTATTAGCCACGGATAAAACTGTGGCCAGAAAAATAATTTAATTTTTTTTTAAAAAAAATGGATAGTTTAGCCACCATTTTATCCGTAGCTAAATTTAAAAAAAATTATATATTGAACTTAGCCATTGATAAAACCGTGGCTAGAAAAAATAATTAATTTTTTTTTAAAAAAATGGGCAGTTTAGCCCAGGTTTTATCCGTGGCTAAATCATAAAAAAAAATTATATATTGCACTTAGCCACGCATAAAACAGTGGCTAGAAAATTAATTTTATTTTATTTTTAAAAAAGATGGGTAGTTTAGCCATGGTTTTATTCGTGGCTACATCATATCAAAAAAAAATTATATATTGCACTTAGCTACAGATAAAACCGTGGCTAGAAAAATAATTTTATTTTTTTAAAAAAAATGGGTACTTTAGCCACGGTTTTATCCGTGGCTAAATCATAAAAAAAAAATGTATATTGCACTTAGCCACGGATAAAACCGTGGCTATAAAAAATAATTTTTTTTTAAAAAAAAATGGGTACTTTGCACTTAGCCATGGATAAAACCGTGGCTAGAAAAACAATTGCTTTTAAAAACAATTACTTTGCACGGTTTTATCCGTAGCTAAATTAACAATTTTTTTTTATATAAATTGGACTTAGCCACGGATAAAATCGTGGCTAGAAAAAATATTTTATTTTTTTTTTAAGAAAAAAGGGTGGTTTAGCCACGGTTTATCAATGGCTAAATAAAAAAAAAATTAGATATTGCACTTAGCCACAAAAAGAAAAATTCTTTTATATATTGCACTTAGCCACGGATAAAACCGTGGCAATAAAAAGAAAGTTTTTGTTATTTTTTTTAATTTTAGACTTAGCCACAGTTTTATTCCCAGCTAAGTATTACATTTTTTTTAAAAAAAAATGGCTTAATATAATTTATTTGTTTATTTTTTTTTAAATGGCTCACTTATATCGTTCGATCAGATATTTTGTAAGTTATATTGGTTTAATCCATTTTAAAATCATATTATTTTCGTCATGATTATTAAATTTTGTATTTTATGAGTTTCAAGAAAATACGTTTTTTCTTTTTCAGTGATTCATATAAATGACTTCATAGTTCGATAAAAATTGTATACTAATGTTAATTAATTTGTCACAAATTATCAAAAAATTGACTTTCAAACAATTAGTTAAACTATATTGAGTAATTTTCAAATTGTATTACTCCAATTGTGTGGTTATGTCTAAACTAATTAATGAAAACGTCCGAATCGAAAAAAGTCAACTACTAATATTTGACTCTTAGCCACGGAAAAATCCGTGGCCAATGAACATTATTATTTTTTTTTTAAAATTTGACTCTTAGCCACGGATTTATCTGTGTCCATGCCTAACTATTATTTTTTTGAATTTTAGACTTAGCCACGATTTTATCCGTGGCTAGGTAATAAATTTTTTTAAAAAAAACAATGGCTTGCTATCCGTGGCTAAGAAAAAAATTTATTTATTTGTTTATTTAAATGGCTCATTTATATTTGTTCGATCCGACATTTCGGGAGTTATATTGGTTTAAACCATTTCAAAATCATATTGTTTTCGTCATGATTATTATATTTTGTGTTTTATGAGTTAAATATTACAATTTATATCAAGAAAATACACTTTTCCTTTTTCAGTGATTTATATAAATGACTTCATAGTTCGGTAAGAATTGTATACTAATGTCAATTAATTCGTCACAAATTATCCAAAAATTGACCTAGTTGTGTTAATATAAAAATTGTAACAATTAGTTGAACTAGATTGAGTAATTTTCAAGTTGTGTTACTCCAATTGTGCGATTACGTTTAAACTAATTAGCAAAAATGTCCGAATCGGAAAAAGTCAACTACAAATATTTGACTCTTAGCCACGGAAAAATCCGTAGCCAATGAACATTATTGTTTTTAAAAAAAATCGACTTTTAGCCACGGATTTATTCGTGCTAAGTATTAAAAAAAATATTTTTTTTGGATGTTTGACATAACCATGGTTTTATCGTGGTTAAGTATTAAATTTTTTTTGAAAAAAAATAGCTTGCTTAGCCACGGATAAATCCGTTGTTAAGAAAAAAATTTATTTATTTATTTTTTTAAATGGCTCACTTATATCGCTCGATCCCACATTTCGGGAGTTATATTGGTTTAAACAATTTCAAAATCATATTGTTTTCGTCATGATTATTATATTTTGTGTTTTATGAGTTAAATATTATAATTTATATCAAGAAAATATCCTTTTCCTTTTTCAGTGATTTATATAAATAACTTCATACTTCAGTAAGAATTGTATACTAATGTCAATTAATTCGTCACAAATTATCATAAAATTGACTTTCAAACAATTAGTTGAACTATATTGTGTAATTTTCAAGTTGTATTTCTCCAATTGTGCGGTTTCGTCTAAACTAATTAACGAAAACGTTCGAATCAAAAAAAGTCAACTACTAATATTTGACTCTTAGCCACGGAAAAATCCGTGGACAATGAACATTATTATTTTTTTTAAAAAATCGACTCTTAACCACGGTTTAATCCGTGGCTAAGTATTAATTTTTTTTAAAAAAAAATGGCTTGCTTAGCCATGGATTTATCCTTGGCTAAAAAAAAAGTTATTTATTTGTTTTTTTGAATAGTTCACTTATATCGCTCGATCCGACATTTCGGGAGTTATATTGGTTTACACCATTTCAAAATCTTAGTGTTTTGTTTCATGATTATTATTTTTTGTGTTTTACGAGTTAAATATTACAATTTATTTCAAGAAAATACGTTTGTCCTTTTTCAGTGATTCATATGAATGACTTCATAGTTCGGTAAGAATTGTATACTAATGTCAATTAATTTGTCACAAATTTTCAAAAAATTGGCATTCAAACAATTAGTTGAACTATATTGAGTAATTTTCAAGTTGTATTTACTCCAATTGCGCGGTTACGTCTAAACTAATTAACGAAAACGTCCGAATCGGAAAAAGTCAACTACTAATATTTGACTCTTAGCCACGAGAAAATCCGTGGCCAATGAACATTATTATTTTTTAAAAAATAATTCGACTCTTTGCCACGGTTTTATCCGTGTTTAATTATTAAATTGTTTTTTAAAAAAAATGGCTTGCTCCGTGGCTTTAAAAAAATTATTTATTTATATTTTTAAATGGCTCACTATATGGCTCGATCCGACATTTCGAGAGTTATATTGGTTTAAACCATTTCAAAATCATATTGTTTTCATCGTGATTATTATAGTTTGTGTTTTATGAGTTAAATATCACAATTTTTTTCAAAAAATACGTTTTTCCTTTTCTAGTGATTCATATAAATGACTTTATAGTTCGGTAAGAATTGTATATTAATGTCAATTAACTTGTCACAAATTATCAAAAAATTGACTTCCAAATAATTAGTTCAACTATATTGAGTAATTTTCACGGTGTATTACTCCAATTGTACGGTTACATCTAAACTAATTAATAAAAATGTTTGATTCAGAAAAAATGTCAACTGCTAATATTTGACTCTTAGCCACGGATTTATCCATGGCTAAATGCGAATATAAAAGCAACAACACTTGGCCGTTTTTAGATCTAGTCCCCCCCCCCCCCCAAAAGGTAACCTAATCTCTCGTAGTCACCCATTTCCCTTGAAGAGGATGAATTTGATGATGAACTTGATGACGATGGTGATGATGATGAAGGATATGATGCGATCGAATATGACGATGATGATGAAGATAGAGTTGATGAGAATGAAGATGATGAATAGGATTCATATATTAATTGTTGATGTAGTTGATGTTTGTGATTTGTTGTCGTGTATCATTGTGAATTGTTATTTTGTAATTGATGTTTGTGAATTGTTATTATGTATTTATTCATAATTGATGTTTGATCAATTGTTGCGCATTGTTAACAGTTTATTAATTTTCTCAATTTTTTGTTTAGAATTCTAAAACAGATGGCTGAGAAATCGAAAAAGGGCAAAGAGAAAGTATTGGACACAGGCTCTAATCGGCATATGCCTCCACCAACTGCTATGAACACCAATTTAGGTAGTTTGAGATCACATTCTCCATCCCCTGCCTTGGGGTCCCCCCTATCGACGCCGATGAATGAAGGCACGTCCACTGATATCTCTCAAAATAGTAATATCAGTGGACATCATATTCTAATAATGCCACAAGGAAAAGAGTAAGTGAACTGATTTATATAATTTTGTTATCTTATCAATAAATAGATATCTATTCTATATATTTTACATGTATTGTAATGTATAATCTTTTTTTTCCCACTTGTACAATAGGTTTGATGACAAGGACAATGTACATATATTGACGAAGAAGGTCCCAATAGAAACTCGTGAGATGTGGTTTGTCCAGTTTAAGGTATGTGTATTTGTATAGTTTAATTGAAATTTGATTATTACTACAACTTGTTCATATATGATTTTTCGTTTTTTTTTTACTTTATTTAGAAAAAAATCTTCTGGCGGCCTAATCATTCGAACAGAATCTGGAAGAATTTCAAGCATAAAGGTTCTGAGATTTTGAAAAATAGCCTGGCTAAAGCTCGTAGGGATAACCGCAGGCCTAATTGGATAGGTGAAGAATCTTGAGATGCTTTACAGGTCATATGGAGCACCCCAGAATTTCAGAGGATAAGCCAACAGAACAAGGCAAATCGAGCATCGACTTGCGACAAGAAGGGATTCCCTAGCCATAAGGAAGGATCAAGATCACATCTCAGGTGGCAAGATCATTTGGTAAGTAATTACTTTTTCCTTGTACTTTATTTAATTAATTGAAGTAACTTTGATTTTTATGTTACCTCATTGTTGTCCTTATTTCTATATTTTAAACTTTTTTTACTTTATGTTTATTGTAGACGGAAAAATATGGACATCGACCTTCTTTTGATGAAACATTTGAGGCTTTCTATTATTGGCAAGACGAGGATGGAAACGAGCATTATATGGATCAGCGAGCAAAGTCTACTTTGGTGAGTTTGCTATATTTATTTATCTTTATATATTATTGCTAAGTACGCTTTTATAACAATTATAAATTTTTTTTTGTAGGAGAGCTTCAGAGCTAACTATGACGAAACTTGTTCCCGAACCACCGAGAATACAGAGGGAGGACCTATTCAGCAACCTGAAAAGTTGAAGGTAACATTAAAAATAGTATTTGTTAGATATATACACTTATTAAAAACTATATACTAAGCTCTAATTTGTTTTTTCGTTTTAGATTTGGAAGCAGACAGTTGACGGTCCAAAGAAAGGTCGGTGGTATGGCGCTGTCGGTGGACCCTCTACTATGACAATTGAGCCTTCCGGACCGTGAACTGACTTGAATGCCTGGGTTGACCTCAAGACACAAGAGCTAACATAGAAGATGAGCGAGCTAGAGGAGCAGCATAGTTAAAAGATGGCCGAGATGGAAGAAAAGTATAGTAGAGGGATCTCAAGCCTTCAAAAGACCATGTCCCCAATAGTGGCCAACCTCAAAAAGCTCACACGTCGATTAGCTCCGCCACTTAAGAAGGGTTCTACTTCATCTGCTCCTGTTACTCATGATGAAAATGAAGGTGACGGTGGCGAAGATAAAGATGACGACGATGAGGAGGATGATGGAGACGATGATGGAGATGATGATGTCCATGCATTTGACTATATTAATTAGTAGAATAATACACTGAACACTTATATTAATTATTAATATATATTTGATAGATTATGCCTTTATTAGTATTATATTGATTGATCGTTTTAGATTAGGTAATTGTTTTAGTGATTTAATTGTGCATTATATGACTATTATACTAGTCTAACCATGCAACATGAATTACGAAGTTTGTTATATTTTTCGCATGATTAGTTGATTTATGTTTTGTATTGAAATGCATTCTTCTATTATTTGAACTATGAATGATACGTCTCTTATGATTGTGAGTTATGTGAAAATATGAATAAGCATGCGATGACCTTACGGATGCCTAAGCCATGAAACTATTTCCGACTTTTCGACCCTTCAAACTGGTGTTAAGTTTGGTTCTGACATAGTATAGGGTTAAGTAGCATTTTGACCCGCTATAGGGGTAACACGTAGCATTCCAACCCTCCTAACTGGCGTTAATTTAGGGCTTGATCAAGCTAGCCATTAGAGATTTTAAAGAGTTAAGCATGCTTAAGTATGTGTTAAATGTTATTGAGTTTCTGCTATATGTTAATTTTATACTCACTATTCATTGTCCATGTTCACATATCGTGCTTAATTCTAGCGAAGAGGGAGAAAGTCTCCTTACTGAGCTAGTGTAGTTCATTCCATTATCTAACATGTTTTGTAGAGCAAAGCCCTGAAAGATATGGCCACCTATAAGCATGGGGATGGTGAAAATATAGACCTATTTAGTTTAGAGATTTTATAATTACTATTCATTATGTATGTTCATGTACCACACTTGATTCTAGTAATGAGGGTGAATGTCCCTTACTAAGCTAGTGTAGCTCATTCGTTATCTAAAATGCTTTATAGAGCATAGCCCCGGTATGATGGCCCACAAGCATGGGGATGGTGAAAATAGAGACCTGCCTAGTTTTGGGATTATGATTCGTTTTTTTTTTCTGCATTTATGTGAAACGTTTGAGATGATTTACAATTTTGAATATTGCTTTATTGATTAATTGACATTTTTAGGTCTGTGAGCCGTGAACATGTAATATATTAGTGTCCTAAACCCGGTTTGGAAATGATTTTATGAATGACTCTTAAAGAATTTCTAGTTTGTTCTATAATCCAAGGTTGGTTGCTCAGAGCCGTCGGGTAAAGGGGCAATGTCGGTTGTCACACCAAGTGCCAACAGGTGCGGGACGTAACAATTTGTCATGATCCGAAACTTCTAGCCAATTTTAAAAAAATATATAACCAACTATTTTATTAAGATGAAAAAATTTACATCCGAGTCACCTAGTACATAATACATGGTCATACATACAAAATCACAGCTATAGACATAATTATCCAAAAGCCTCAAATTGTGCCTCTCCGTCTTCTTCATTCATAATTTTCGCATCATTCCCAACTAAAACATTATATAAAACTAACATCAACACACATTTGAGTAGAAATTTTACTTAATAACAAGAGGTGCGTGTGTGAAATGCATGTATATTGTCACATAATTATCCAAGCACATAATCACATAATTTTCACATTTTCTACCTTTTTCACATCTTTATGTGACTACCTTACCTCAATGTGCCGTCATTCCCCTTTTTCCAACCAAAACATTCTAAATCCCAACCAAAACACGCCGGTGGTCATATCCCGAGTATATGCCGAATTTTCTATGACCCAATTCAGTACATGGAACTCTCCGTCCATGAAAGGAGGGATTAGACAACAATAGAGGGTTGAGAACTATTTTAAGACCGGCAAGTCTGTTGTCGCCCGACCGAACTCAACCTTGTCCACCCCTATCATATTTGGGCCCGGCATGCACAAATAGATTTTCATATAATTTCACATAGGGACCATACTTTTCATGCTTATAAATCATAACTAATTCATATTAAAACGTACATGCTTCCTTATTCATGAGATCATATATTTTCACATAAAGGCGTGCTTTTATGCTTATGACATGGTAATACAAAGACATAAGTAAGAGCATGTTTAATACAATATATATACTTTCCTAGGCATAAATTTCATGAATGTAAAAATGTATATATATATATATATATAACTAGAATCATGAAAACTACTAACTTGTAGTAGCATCATAGAATCTAGTATTTTTCTTAAAAAATGGCAATTTAGATAAACTAGAACAAGTAAACTAACTCATGAAACTAAGTAAAATTCCTACCTTGCATACATCAAATAAGGATGTATAATATTTATGAATTAAAGTAAGAACCCTTACTTATGAAATTAAGTAAGACCCCTACCTTAATCAAATATATATCTCTTTACTATAAAATATATATATAGTAGTTGCTAAAAGTGAAGTATAATATCTATGAATTTGTAACGACCCGGTAAAATCGTTTATTTAAATATTTTATATTATACATTGGGTGTCCATTATTTTGATGAATAATTTTCTTTTAGAACTATTTTGTGAAGTATTGTTTTATAGAAATTATTCATCAAAACTATTATTTTTTTTATTTTCGAACAAATGTGCATTTACTGCATAAATTTTTAGAAAATATTATAAATTCCAAATATTCTTAAACTTTTATACATTTACTCTTTCTAAACTCCCAGAATTATTTAATAAATTATTTTCAACGTTTACCTATTTTTCGAGAAATTTTAGTAGTTTTCGAAAAATATTGTCTTTAAGTTCTTAATTTGAAATCTAATTTTTAAAATGCTTAATTATTATCAAAAAAAATGAAAATAATAATATAAATAAATATTTTAGATTTTATTTGACTTATAAAAATTAATTTTCGAATTTTTAGAATTTTATTTCTATTTTTGGGCGATTTTTGAAAAAAGGGCAAAACAAGGGGTATTTTGGTCTTTTCACTTCTCCAACCCCAAATTTCGGTTTTGCTGAGAAATAAAAAATAAAAATACTTAATAAATAAGAGTTTTCAGATTTTATAGGTTTTGTTTGATTTTAGTTGATTTTATTCTATATTTTATCAAAATATCTCTACTAATACACTCTTGAAACCTAGCCTCATATATATATAAAAATATATATTAGTGGTGATATACATAGCTACATATACACACACACATACCCACAAACATATACATGGTGGTTAGTAAAGTGAGGTGTATGTATAGACAACCATGTATAAATGTATGGAAGAGGTATTTAGATGAATATAATATGTAGATCTTTGCCTCTAATACTTGGAAGATCAATACACAAGACCTTACACACTCACAATCCTCATTTTTCAGCTATTTTCCAGCCCCAAACCGTCCACTCTCTCTTCTCTTACACTCTCTTTCATTTTTCCTCCAAACACTACACTCTCTCCAAACTACTACACTTCTTTGAAGAAACTAAGGTAGGAACACTTCTTTATGCCTTAAGTAGAGGTTTTCTTCTTCTTTCTTGTGAAGAATAGGCAAGCTTCCATACTCTTGTGCCTAAGCAATGTAAAAGATCAAGCTTGAATGGCCTAGAGTGAGAGCTTTTGCCAAACATGCCTCCAAGTTAAGGATTTTAGTTATTTTGCCATATTCATATTACTTTAAAGCTTTATGGTTAGTTTTTCATAATATAACTCTTGTTGGGAGGAAGTTGAAGGATGGATAGACTTGTGAGCATGATCTTGAAGATATTATGTGATTAATATGCTTATTTGGAGTACTATGTGTTTACTATGCTTTATTGGAAATACTATGTGATTATTGTGCCCTTTTTGCAATAATATGGAATTCTTATGCTTTATTTGAACTAATATGTGAGTTCTATACTTTATATGAAGTAGTATGAGATCATGATACTTTATTTGAGCTATTAAGGGAATATCCTATGTTGTTCTTGAAAGTCTTAGTAAAGAAAGCTCCACATATCTATTATTTGATAAATAGAACTTTTATTATACTTTATACTATAGATTTATGCCTACTTTAGTCCTTACATATATATATAAACCTATTCAAGGTTTTAGTAAGTGATTAGATGATTATATATATATATATATAAATATTTAAAGTGTCATTATATATTCATTTAACTAATTTCATTATATGTTAATGATAGCCTAATTATATATATAGTTATATATGCACGTATAGATATAGGTTATTATAAACTACTTTTATATATATATATATATGTTACGTATATGTATATATAATACTTATATTCATTTTATTAGTTTTATATGTATATGTAGATAATTCTTATCATATCTATCTATATAGTTATCTATATTTTATATAGGCATATATATGTAGTATTAATATATTTATATATCTTATATTTTAATCTATATATTTATATGTATTTATACTAGTTATATTTTAATCTATATATATTTATATATTTATACTAGTTATATTTTAATCTTTATATTTATATATTCATACTAGTTATATTTATATATTTACATTTATATTTATATTTTGTCTATTTACATATTTTTGCTACTAGCTCTTTACATATTTAACATTTCTAAGTAAATATGCTTAATAAGCAAATATAAAGCTTTCATTTATAAGTGTGGAGCTTACTTTACTAAACTATAATATAAACTTCCAAAGATTATGTGCATGTGTGAATAAATTGCAATTCTGTGATGGGCCCATATGTGCTGGAATGGTCTGGGGGGTGTTCCGCCGGGACATACTATTGAGTAGCCGGAAGAGTTCACAACCCTTCCATCTCCTAATCCCCCCTTGGGTAGACGGAGGGATCTACTCAAGAGAGAGGGTCGTAGGACAATACTAGACGTATGCCCGGGATACGACCATTGGAGGATAAGGCTGGTGGGAGAAATGTGCTAGTTGTTATTTTGGCCCGGGTAGTTATAAGGGTCACTGTCAGGTGACAAAAGGTAGAAAGTGTGAAACTATGTGTGTGCTATGTGTAACTAATGTGCACTTGACACCCGAGCACCTTATGTGTATAAAGAAATGTTTCTACTCAACGTATGTTACTTCATGATTTAGATGCTTCCAAAGCTAGCCTTTATGATGATGAGGAAGAGGTACCTTTTGAAGCATTTTACTAGGAAGGAAGATGTAGGATTTCCGCTGCGTACCTATAGTTGGTGGTTTTTGCTTTTGCTATGTACATATAGTAGAACTAGCAATTCGATAGTCTCCTTTGTTGGATGTACCCCTTTATGTTATGTAATGTAGCCTAGTACATCTTGTAATTAACAATTTACGCATGTATGTAACCACTAATGATAATAATAATCATAATAATAACAATAATACTAATAATAATAATATAATAATAATAAAGGGTTTTCGGGGTCGTCATAGAATTAAAGTAAGAACCTTTACTTATGAAATTAAGTAAGGTCCCTACCCCAATTAAATATACTTCTATCTTTCAAGAGTGTTTTATGAAATTAAGGGGATGTATAGAGGGCTAATATGTATATATGTATGTAAAAAGAAGGGTTTTTATATATATATATATATATATATGTGTGTGTGTGTGTGTGTGTGAAAAATAAAGACAATGGCTCCTTTCTATAGAGGACAAGAAATAGGATTTTTATATTATAATATCAATTTTACAATTAATGCATTCTTCAAACTAAGGTTTAACATTAAATATTATATTTCTAACTAAGTATGTTCAGTAAATGAGTTCATACTTAAATGTGAATATAATTCATACAAATGTTACCCTAATTGTTTTGAGTTGTATCCTAAATAGGTTTATGTGTTAGCCTAGATGCATGATTCATAATTTATGTTAATATGAGCCTTACAAGTATGTATATATCTAGAAGAAATCTTACAAGTGTAAAATTCATTAAATGTTAGGAAAATTGGAGACCAAGGCAGTTATATACACCATATATTTATTATATATATATATATATATATGTATGTATGTATCTATTTTCGCTCCCCCCCCCCCACCTCCTCTATATATATATAGACGATATTTTTGTATATATACATATATATATATATATCATAGTCTTATGACCTAGCATTTAAAAATAATTATTATACTATGGAAATGACACATTTTAGTGAAAATGACATAAACAAGAAAAATAATCTAACCCTATATTTATATATATATAAATTCATGCATATGTATATATATGTGTGTGTGAGAGTGTGTGTGTTTAAATTTTTGTACATTTTATGAATACTAAATGAAGTAGGAAAATAATTCCAATAATTATGCTTGTTGTAAATAAGTGCATATTCATGTATGATAATGTGTATGAATTGTTTCCTATGATGATTATAATAACTATATATATACATGCGTATATATATATATATATTATTCTAAAAATGTATGTATGTATCGAAATGTATGTGTATATATATATATATATATAATTTTTTAAGATATTTTACAAGTATTGTGACTATGAATTCTTATTATGAACAATGATCTAACGAAATAATTATAATCTTACCAAAATATAATATATATATATATATATATATAATTTTTTAAGATATTTTACAAGTATTGTGACTATGAAATTCTTATTATGAACAATGATCTAAGGAAATAATTATAATCTTACCAAAATATAATATATATATATATATATATAAAATTTTTAAGATATTTTACAAGTATTGTGACTATGAAATTCTTATTATGAACAATGATCTAAGGAAATAATTATAATTTTACCAAAATATAATATATATATATATATATATATATAATTTTTTAAGATATTTGACAAGTATTGTGACTGTGAAATTCTTATTATGAACAATGATCTAAGGAAATAATTATAATTTTACCAAAATATAATATATATATATATATATATATATTATAATTTCAAAATTTATATATGTATATATATTATAACTTTGAATAAGATAATAAGCGTGTCTATATACCAAGATAGGTGTATGTAGATATATATATATATATATATATATATATATATATCCTAACCCTATCCGTATCTTGGTTAATCTTATCTAGTATCCTATCATGATCTTAGCATTTATCATGACATTTATTATGATGAAAATAACTAGGGTTTTTATGAAAATATCCAAACCTAATATGTATATATATTATTTTCGAAAATGTGCCTATATATATGTATATATATTTTTTCCGAAAATGTGTATAATATATATATATATATATATATATTTGAAAATTTGTGTATTTTATGAAGAAGAAAAATAATTTCAATACTTATGCATTTTGTAAATAAACATATGCACATATTCCAAAGTGTTTATTGCAAAGAAAGACGTCACATAATATGTATAGAATAATCACATAAACATTATATTTAAACATATGTAACATCTAAAATGTTAGAAAAATCGGGTCCTTACACAATTGCCCTCAAAATTTCTTAGAAATTGTTGTAAATGCCCTTAGTAATGACACATGAAATGCATGTAACAATTAGGTGGTAGTTTCCCAAATTCATGAACTTTAGATGGTAGCCGACGAAAAAGGGCAAAAAAAAAGAAAATAGGTGGTAAAGCCTATAAAATGTCATACTGTGGATGGAAAAAAGAAATCCCCTTCTAATTTTGTGTTTCAAATTATTTGTTAATTGTTTTCTTTTTATGGTTCAAATTATATCGAGTCCTTATTTTAATTATATGATAAAAATTTGAAATTGTTAAAGGAAATAAACTTTTGGAAGTTTCTTTTATACAAATTGAGTAAAGATCATTATAACAAGTTACATTTTGCTTCGTTACTTATAGACAATGTTTTCAAAACCGGACCGGACCGGCCGGTCCGACCGGTTCAACCGGTGACCGGAGCCTGGTCCGGTCCGAATAGCACTCCAAAATCGGGAGTGAATTGGCCCGCCGAGAATCGGCAAAAATCGGTTAAAAACCGGTCGAACCGGTCCCGGTTCATGAACCGGATCGACGGGCCACAATTTTTTTGTTTAATTGAATTTTTTCTATCCTTCTAATTGCACAAGATTGTCTGCGCCGTTTGTTGGCTGCCGCTGGCATTATTGCTCACGGTTGAAGGAGAATCAGAGAACCACGCTTTCAGATGTAGGCACTCATAGCAGCCGGCGTTGTTGCTCGCGGTCGAAGGAGACGGTGCCAACGAGGTCCGCCACCACCGACACGGAAGCTGCGCTGCTGATCAACTTTGGCTTGAGATTTGCAGATGTGGCTTGAGATTTTATTGGAAAAAAAAATGGAAGAAGAAGATGGAAGAAATCTGGGTATTGATTGAGATTTTATTGGGACAAAAAACGAAGAAGATGAATGGAAGAAATATGGTTATTGATTGAGATTTATTGGGAAAAAAAATGGAAGAAGAAGATGGAAGGAATCTGGGTTTTGGAGAGAGAGAGGGATGAGTAGAGAGAGAATTTTTTTAGTTATGTGGAGAGAGAGAGAGAGAGAGAGAGAGAGAAATAAGTAGAGAGAGAATTTTTTTTTTTTAGATTTTTTGCTTATTGTTACATACTTACAGTGAACTTTTGGACTTTTGGAGTGTTTTCTTTAACATCAACACTTACAAGCATGCGGGAGTGTTAGATTTTTTGTTAAAATATTTTGTATTTTATAATGATTTTTTTTATACACACAATATTTTCTCATAATTATTTTGTTGGGGGAGGAGGTGGAAATTATTTTGCTAACACCTGATTTAGCTGTATAAAGTTTTAATTTTTTGTTGAAGCTATACTTTCATGCATAGAATGAGTTATTATTATTATTATTATTATTATTATTATTATTATTATTGGGTTTTTTTCTAATTTTTTTTATGTATTTATAATTTTTTATATAAAAAAATTAATTTAATAATTATTACATATTTATGACATCACATCGATTGAACCGGTCGAACCGGTTGAACCGATAACCAGTAAGGCCGCCGGTTCTATGTCCGGTCCAGTTTTCAGAACATTGCTTATAGATTTCACAACATGAAACGCTATAGAGCACCCTTTAGTAGCAATTTAGTCTAGAAAAATGTAATTCTGGGATTTCACTTACAAAATTTAGTAGAATACTGAGGGAACCTAACAAGAAGGTTGTATTGTTAGTACAAACCACGGGGGTTTCATGTAAGTTTCGATAAGTGTGGATTAAATTGTAATTAAAGCCAACGTTTGGGGGTGTAACTGTAACTCGCCCTAATTTTCTATTCTCTTTATGTAAGGGTAGATAGGTCTTTTGTCATTCTTCTCTGTTGATACTTTGACCACAAAAGCCTCATATCTTATCTTTTGTAGTTGAACCAGATCACTAGATCTCTCAATTCATGCAGAAATAGGTTTTCCTCAGTTCATCATGTACAACACAAAAACCATATTGTGGTAATAAAAGCATAATCCCTCGATTAAATTTTTCATGTTATTAATCTTGGTTTAAATATAATCATGCAATAAAGAGTTTTGAGGAAAATACAACCTTTTGAGCTTTTGTAAACATGAATGCAAAGAATGAGCCCGAACAACAATGAATGCTATAAGGTTAAAAACCTTTTGCATTTTTCTTCTTGTATTATTATTATTGGGACGCCCTTACGATAAAATGAAAAGCTACATATCTTGTTGCGAGGGAGCTTCTAGTCGAATATAATCATACATGAGGCCCTGGAAAGGACTTTGATTTCTTGGTTGAGTCAAGTATATGGTATTGTCCCCTTCCACAAGCACACTGCCCTGTATGTCTATATTGTACAGCCAATATAGCCCGTGAATTCCATGCCTTGCAATCGAATTATCCCTCCCGATCAGCCCGCTCGAAAATAATGGCCGATTTGTGGCCGGATTATTCACGCGAACCTACAAAAAGAATTATTCATCAATAATTATCACCAATTATATACATTATGTGACCAATTTTTTCCTTTTTTTTCTTCACAAGAGTGATTTCTACGGTGACAAAAAGTGTCTAGGTTATTAACATTCATAGTGACATTTCGATTGTAGAAATTTAGTGAAAATACGGAAATCTTACCACAAATATTCATTGTGATTTTTGTCGCTAAAATATCGGCGTCATACGTCAGTACTATTGGTAAACAGTAACAAAGTAAAATTTGAAATATTCCCACTTTTAAGCCATTCAGTGACAAAATAAAAATTATTATATATGTTGTTAATGATAAAATTAATTTTTCAGTATTGTCATTGATTTTTTTTTTTATTTTCTTCACTAACATTGTGTTTTTCTAGCAGTGTTGAGTAACGATAAGAAATCTGACAGTATTTCTTTTACCTGCAGTTCAGCTAGACTTGCAGATGCAATTGCCACACGCAATTTATAAGTTCCACTTTGATCGACAGTGTCGAGCCCGAATTTAATCTGCCATGTTGTTCCTTGATACGTGTTGTCTTGTTTTTTCCTTCATCGACAGACACACTCGGAAAATCAATCACTAAATAATATAAATATATATGCATATATATTTTGAATATGCACGCACACCATCCACACATGTATACTATCCGAGTTCGAGTCCTGACGATAAACTCTTCATTCCTTTAAAAGTAAGATATATGTCCAATTAGGTCAAAGATTGATGGAAAAAATAAAATTATATAATTGAAAAAATAATTAAATAAGAGAATTAGAATATATAAAATAGTTTGACATGAGATAGAAGAGAGAGAAGAAAAAGGACAAAAAAAAAGGCGGGAGGAACCAAAGGAAACATTGAGTGAAAAGCACTTATTTTTCAAGATAAAAGCACTCCAATGATGTTTGGATAGGTTTTTTAACAAAAGCAAAAATCAGCCAAAAAAATTGATTTTTTTTTTTTAGAAATTTTTGGAATAATTTCAAATAAAAGTATTTTTAAGTACATCTAAACATAAAATTGTTAGATTTATAAGGAAAAAAAACTCTACTATAAATAACACGGCTTGATAAATATTTTTTTTAAAAAAAAAAATCATTTAAACAGGCCCAAAGAATAAAAAACAAAGCGACACATCAATTATAATTATGAAGTAGCTCTCTTCTTTTATATAATAATAGAGGTGGTATAGCTCCACGTAGGAGGGCCATGAATAGTTAAGTTTAATTTGTGGTGTTTTGTGCAGTGAGCCGTATACACCAATGCCATGTACACGAGAAGTGAGAATCACACCTGTTAACCTGTGCAAAGAGCCAATCTTTTCTGTAATCACTCTTGCCAACTGTGTAAGCTAAGTCCTCATTAGGATATAGCTCTGAGTACCTATCCCATAGCCCATACTGCCTAAATCTGTTCATCAAATGGATTCATAATTTCAACTCACCAACTAATATGGGTACATAGTCCTTTTTCGACAAAATTAAAAAATAAGAAAAAGAAAATATCCATAACATATATTAAGATAACTTTTATTATGTATATTGCATAATATGCCTCGATAGTGATAAGAATTAATATTTTCGATTGTATGATGTACAAGTATAGTGCGTAACAACTCAGTGACTATATAAAATATTGACAATAAATATCATTACCGACAAATTTATCATAATTTTTTTTTTCAGAATTTGTAAAAACTTTTGTCATGGCAAAAAAAACTTCTCTATCACTTAAATAGGTATGACTACGTAATATGTATGATCAGTAAGAATTTTCCTTTTTTTTTTTTGTTATTCAAAATTCTAAACGAAAGAGGTAACACCAATATATCAACAAACGAAAGAAGAATTAAAGTGATCGTTTCAAGGGTTAATGTCAATAATAGCCCCTAATATTTAAATTGTAACAGCTTCCTGTTCAAAGTTAAGAGCTATTAAATTCCCTTCTCACTGAGTATAAAAAGAAATAGCTTTTTTCACCCTCTACTCGCATCCTACTCGTAACTCCAAAATAGTTCCTTGAAACATTGTTCCGACCAAAACTAGGTGAAAAAAGCAAACACTCACAACTTTAAGGGTATTTTTGTAAAGTTGAAGTTATAATTGCACTTTAGTCCTTGAAAAAGGGACAAACGGAAAAAGTAATATTATAACTTGAAATTGACAAAAATAGCCTTAATAAAATTATGCATGAGTCTTGCTTTCTTGATAAACTTCTGTTGAAATATACTGGCTTGAAGGATTGAAAATCACAACTCAAACGTATGAAATTGTAATTTGAAGGATTTGAAAGTTTACAATGTAAATGTGAGAGACATAAGTAATTTTCAATGAAAACATTGAGGACTATAAGCCATATTAACGCTTTGTTCAATACAGCAGAAGAAAGAGAAAACAATTTTATATATATATATATAATTAAACTAACCTGTCCGGGTGATTGACAAAAAGTGTGTTGATATATCTCGGGTCAGGATCAGGAACATAATACTCTCCAGCAGTCCGGTCAGGAATGCCTATTTCCCACAATGTGGGGCCGTCTCTTGGAGGGTTGTACACAATCTCACCCATCTCAATCTTCGAACCTGTTGCTCAGTTGGAAAAAATTGAAAAATTCCATCTCTTTTTTCTTTTTATACCATTAATTCGATACACTTTAAAAGTGACGCGAGCACACACACGCACACACAAAGGAAAAAAGAAATAGGACAAGAGGGTTAAATTTAATATCTCAATGATGTTCGGTTTAAATCCAAATTAGCCCTACTTCAAATTTTGGTCATTTATTTTTTTCAAATTTCAACCGTAATTTAATGTCTAATAAGTATACAATTTTCACCCTGATTCGTCAATTTTTGGTCAATGACTCGATTCTACTGGCTTAATATTCGATTTTATCAGAATTTGATCGTCTAATGTTTATACGTCACAAATTTTGAGTACCACATTGACATTATTCATCAGATTCGACAAAATTGAACTACAATTACATATTTTTGAAATATAGCAAACTAAACTTGACACACAGACACACACACAAATCCAAATTATTAATTTCATGTGTTTGAAAAGTTACAATTTCAGTCCTAATCCGCAAAAAATCTGATCAATTCAGGTGATTAAATACTTAATTTTGTTGCGATCTCATCGTTGAATGTTGATATGCCACTAAATTTGAGTGCCGCACATTAGTGTTCCGTAAAAATCGAGCAAACAATATATATTTTTTCAAAAAAATATATCATACTAAAATCGAAATTGTGGTAAAAAGAAAAATTCCCATATAAGATCAATATACACATATATAGGGGATAAATTTTATAAATTTCCCCATATAATTGGAAGTGTCAAAATTAGGAAAAAAGCACATGGAAATAAAGACCTGGATTAATGGTAATGACAGCTTCATTTCCAAAATCTCCAATGAAGCCGGGTACCCATGCATACAGATTGTAGTTGCCAGTACGGACACTATTGATGGAGAAATACCCATTCTCATCTGCTCTTGTCCAAAATTGGTAATCCTGATATAGGTATTGTTGTTATTATTAAACCAACATGAATAATTAAACTTCAAAATAACAAACACCTTGCACTCCCTTTGCCAGGACCCAACATCTCCAGGAGGTGCTAATCCCACAAATGCACCGTTTGCTGGAATATAATCACTGCTAAAATACCTAGGAACAAAGCAAACAAATTAAATAGTTTTCATTAATTAGTTCTGAAAAAATGCACATGAGGAGAGATCATCATATCACCATTCACCTGTCTGAGACTAATAGTTTACCGGTGACATTACCCCTCTCATCCGCCGATTGGAAATCTTCTGATGCTGGGAAACTGTAAGGCCAGCTTTCAACCTCAACCAACATCTGCAAACACATCTTTCCGATGATTTCGTTAGTTACGAAAATAACCCTCAGATGTCTTTTGTTTTTGACAAAACCCCATGTGGTATGAAAAATTATAAGTATCTGCTAATGTTTAGTTATGTTATGTTACAAATACCCCCTTACCAACAGATGTATTTGTAAAATGGAACCGAATGTTAAAAAGGGTATTTGTAATTTTTCACAAATTCTCATGTGGTGTCTAAAATTACAAGGACCCCCTTATGTTTTAGTTACATTTAACAAAAGCCCCCTGAACGGAGAGCGTAGTTTGAAAAATGGAACCAAATGTTAAGGGGTTATTTGTAATTTTTCAGACCACAAGGCGTTATGTGAAAACGAGCCAGATCATGGAGGGGGTTTTCGTGATAGAACAAAATCTTATTTGTTTGAACAAATATGTATGCTTAGCTTTGTCTAACACAAATTTACACAGCTAAACCTGTCGTTTGGCATCATCCCATAGTGTTAGTGGATCCTCTCCAGACATCACCGAGTTAACATACATGAAAACTGGCCCAAAAACTTTCTTCCACGGCTCACCCTGACCAAATTTTGGCACCAAATCATCACCGGCATAGTGAGCACTGAGAAAAACCTGAAAAAAACACAGTAGTCTTCACACAATTAGCCCCTACAAATACATGCACTTGAAACAATTAAACATGGTTGAGCCATATATAGTCAGAAAATAAAATAAAATGTTGCAGAAACCACAATATTAATGCCTATGTTGCATGGATAAAGAACACGATAAGCACACAGATAGGCAGCTTACAGCCAATGTTGTGGGTCCCACATGGGAGGTGAGATTTTGCTTGAGGGGCCCGCCAGAGCGGAACTCATCACTCGGTGTGATTTGCCAAAACCCAACCGGAGGGTCCACAGATATCCACCCATGGACCTTAAGATCTTTGTTATCAGAAGAATATTGGTACTTGTCATCGACCTATATATATATATATATATATATATATAAGAAAGTATTGCGCGATGCACAATGAAAATTCATGATTGACAGAACAGAACAGAAGGATAAATGTATATATAAATATACATAAAGAAGGGAAGACACACACACACACACACACACACACACACAGAGAACATGAACTCACTTCTCCTTTAAGCTCAGGCTCCACAGGATTGACAAGTAAAACTGCCTCTGGATAGGCAAGAGGTTGGCCTCTTCCAGGTAACCGATCATCTGGTAGGGGCATAAATCTACGTCTGTTGTCTGCCACAGCCATGAAGTGAAACCTGCACATTTTGATGCAATCAATTATCTTCTGTCTTCCTATAATTAATTAAGAGATAGTAATCAAAAACCTCTTTTGGTTTGTTCCAATTACAAGAAAACCTCTATATCTATTTCAATTACAATTACCACCCTTAAGGTTTGCTTCTTTCTTATAAATAGCACCAATTGTAAGTCACCCCAATTACAAAAAACTCCCAAAAAGGTCCCTCAATCTGTTAGTGTAGAGGTAGTTGTAATTTCCATGGTTTTCTTTTTTGTAATTTAGGCGAACCTCAAGGGTTTTTTAGTAATTATTCCAGGATTTAGTATCGCAGCTAATACCTTGATCAACAGCACTACGAAATGGATGACTTGATATGCTATGCAGTTGACATTTTTCAATGTCTGTATACTCATAGATAATTTCATACATGCAATACTACACTCTGGGGCATAAAAGTTCAAATTATGTTGGCTTAGGTTTGAGATTTCACACCCCTTAATGTCTCAACAGCAAAACAGACTAATGATTATAATGAGAAAGAAGATAAAGCAAATTTTACTTGTCTTTTCGAAGTTTGAATGCAATCCTGGTTTCGCCCAGGCTGAAAGCAGGCCACTCTGTTGAACCAACATGTTCGTATATCGCGTAGGAGTAGAATCCTGAGCAACCACGGAGAAGAATAAACCTACAAAACTATCTATATCATTACCTACTATTATGTAGTTTTTTTGTCATAAATAAGCACAAATGTTGAACAAAGAAAGAAGAAATGACCTTTTATCGATATTTAAGGGACAAAGCTTGCCCTGAAGAGAGGGATCCCATGGTCTCGAGAATGAAACCTCTACTTGTTCCTCGCTTTCCTTTATGACCTTAAAATTTGTTCCTCTAATCCTATATTGCACTGAAATAGTTAAGACATGATTTTCAAAATATCAACTAATTCAACAAAAGGCTTAATCACTAAAAGACATGTAAGGTTAGGCTCGTTCTCACAAAATCCTATGTGGGATGAAAAATTACAAACACCCCCATAATGTTGATTCCATGTTAAGATACCTCCCTAATGGTAGGTCGGATTTTAACACAGAATAGAACATTACGATGGTATTGTAATTTTTCACACCATAGGGGCGTTTTGTTAGAATAGGACCAAACATTAAGGGGATTTTTGTAATTAAACCTTCAAGGAAATCACGAAACAAATAATGGGAACATACACTTCAAAGGTTCCTGCTTTACTTCCATCTAGTGCATTCCACACAACATCCCAGTACCTAGATATTCATGGAAAAATGGGTTAGCTTCAATAGTTGATTTTCATGAATCTTGATAATCTTTCTAGTGATTCTATTTTTAACGTAATGCCACAATCTACTCTACATTGTATATTTTGCGATATCGTATTACACTAGGTACACCTCAAAAAAGTCAATTCGAACGTACCCTCTGTTACTCTCATTGTTGAGAACTTCAAGCAAATTGTCGACACCATTATAACAAATTCCAGTAACAATCCCCTCTGGATTCGATAACGTGACTTGAACTATGCCGTTATCCATCACCACCTGAAAATAGTCATCAAATTCCAGTATGCTTCAAAACTCGTGAAGAACACCACCAATGCATGACAAAATCTTAACAGTTGATCTTAAGAAACCCGATAACACAAAAAGAGAATATATATATATATATATATGTACTCACATAGCGATCTTGAATATTCAAACGAACCCCTATAGGCGACATGACTCCAAATCCACCACTATGTTCCACAACTCCTGGACAGCAAACTTATCAGTTTTCCCCATCAAAGGTTTTTTTCCAAGTCCCTCTCTCCTTTTTTTCCTTTGTGTGCGTGTGAGTGTGTGTGGATACATTTCTTAGGTCTTGATATTATACAAAGAAGAAATTACTTGTTCACACATTTGTTACCTGTATGCAATCAATCTCCACAGGATAAACAAGCAAACTTGAAGACTCTTATCAATATCAGAAGGCCATGCAAATTTATAAGGACACACACACACACACGCACACACACACAATATATATAAATATGTATATGAACAGCAGCCGCAAAAGGGTTTGCCTTCACTTAACAAGAAAGAAAGCACTTTTCATTTACTTAAATTTGTAACTTAAGCTTTTAGTAATGGCCTTTCCTGTTCGACTTTGTTTGGTGGAATTGGACATAGCTTTCAGAACAATGACTTAATGAAAATCGCCACATTTTAAGCAACATTTTTCAGAAAGCAATTAAAAAGCAGTTGGATGACATTACAAGATCAAGTTCATGAAATTCGAATGGATTTTGCAGATAAGTTTTGTTAATTATCATATCGAATTGACTTAGTCACATTTGTTTTGGTCCTAGTGAAAAACGCACTAATTAAAGCTTCACAAAAAGTCTATGGTTCACAGGAATGCAATTATGATAAAATGCAAATTGCCACAAAATTGAAAACCAAAGAATTGATTTCATACAATGAACTGCAATTTATTTGTCCAAAAGTACTTTCAAGATCAAACACATTCAAAGGCAAGAAAATGAATATAATCCACCGGAACACCAGAATATGGTTCTAATTTTTTAAGATAATATTACACGAGACTTTAAAAATAAAACTTTTTGATGTTTTTAATTTCATTTCAGAAAGTAAAGATTTGTCGGTTACATCCATTTAAGTGAGAACAATTTCAGGGTGACAAAAAAAAAAAAGAACCCATCATTTCTTTTTGTTTAATATTTTTTTTTTTTTCAAAAAAAAAGGTATTATTTCAAAAAGACAAAAGAAACGGAGAACAGACGGACAAATTTAAGATTGAGATGTAAAAACATAAAAAGCAAAATGGTTGTTATAAAATAAATACAGAAATAAGTATGTAGATGATGCAGACACTTTTAATAATCAAATTGAACGTAGAAGTGAAGTAGAGGAAGAGAATTATTACCTGTAAAGTGGCCACAAGCGCAGCTGCAAAATTTCCTGATTATCTTCTTAGCTTTACGACCACTACCGCCCATCTCGGCCGACTTCTATCAAAGTTTTAGTGAGAGAGAGAGAGAGAGAGAGAGAGAGATGATCAAAGGTAGTTACTTATTTTTCTCCAAGAGAAGAGGAATATGTGTGTGTGTGTGTGTGTGTGTGTGTGTGTGTGTGAAAGAGAGAGAGAGAGAGAGAGAGAGAGAGAGAGATCTGCCTTTTCGTCTGCCTCGGTAATTGATTTAGTGGGTTATTTTTGATACAATATGCCTCGGTAAAGTTTTGTCTGAGAAATCAAAACCCAATTGTCACACAATGAGGAATCATACATTCCAATTGGACAACTGCTCAATCGTCCTATAGATTTATGGTTTTAACTACCCATTGCCGGCGATTTAAACCGAATTCTCCACCCTCCCCTATCTATTTCCCTCCAACAAACATGAATCACACACACACACACACACACACACACACACATCCGCCCCCACCCCCAGCCGCGCTCTCTCTCCCTCCCTCCCTCCCTGTGTATACGAATGGTCGAATGCAACATCTATATGCATCCATGCAGGAAATTTTAGCTTGAATTAGATTTAAATACGGAATTTTCTTACCTGAACTAAAACGTAATATACATACAACAATGATTAGTCCTTATTCAAACGAATCGAAACCAGATGATTTCCCATATGTATCCATCTACACATTTGTCTGGCAAATGAGTAGAGAAAAAAAATTAGACCAACCACGATTTCAAATTTGAAAATGAAAATTCCCCTTATTTATTTATTTATTTTCCTTCCACGGTGTCCCAATCAACAATTCGGATTGTCTTGTCTCTATAATAAGCTGGTCGTGAAACTTTATGAAATCCAACAATTTACAATCATTCCCGGTAACAAGGAACAAACTGATTTACAGGTAAATATATCATCAAACCAGCAATTTATTTCATACTCTGGTTCTAATACCAAGTTAATGGATCAAATGTCAAGTCTAGCTCAAACAAGAACGAGATCATATTCGGTATTTTGGAGAACAATGAACCATTTTATTTATGCATCCCCACTTCAGATGGGAATTAATTTCCTTTGACATGTACCATATTTACCGAAGTAAACATTGATTCTCATTTTTCATACCAGCATTCATATGCATAATCTTTCTACACTATAACAAGTAAAGCATACAGCCCAGAATACGTAAAAGGAAAAACCAAAAAAAAAAAAAAACAGTAAGTAAAACCGTAATCTTTGCAGCCTACAGAGACCGCATATGAACAATGGAAAATGCATCCTTTCTTCAGAAATATTAGTTGACTTGACTGGAATCAGGTTTCCTCTGGAAGAAAAGTGAACCTAACAGAATCGCAATCCCAGTAACTGCAATAGTAAACAGCAGGCGCCTCGGTGAGAATTCATGCGGTTGCCTTCTTGGAGCACCCCGGGCCCTTTCGGGTGGCCTTATGTTCCTTCAAATAGATCATAGTCATTCGTCAAAAACATGCTAACAATTAAGGGGTGTTTGACTCAACACACACACACACACAGAGAATGAATTAAGGGGTGTTTGCAATAGCTTTTGACAAAGCAAAAGTGAAAAGTTTAAACAGAAGCATCAAAAGCATCATCTCAGTTGCTTTTCGCTTTGCACTATTTGCAGTTTAAAACAGAATAGTGATAGTAGAAATTGATCAGGAGCCAATAATGAACTCGCTCAGTCACTCAGAGTTGCCGTAATTACTAGAAAAGCTGATTCAAAAGTTGTTGCAAACACCCCTTGGATATAATCTATAACGACCCAGTAATATTTTATTATTTGAATTATGTGATAAGTGTGTTAGGATTATTTTAAAAATGTGAATTTTAGGCACACATTAGGGTAATGTGTATTATGATGCATACATTTGAAAAACATGGTCATTTCTTTATTATTAAGTGAAATTTTAAACTTATGTACTTCTTATTAATTTTCGAAAAGTCATTATCTCTTTATTTTCTCCACAAACTTAATACATTAGAAAAGCTTATAAAAATGTATGCTTAATGAAATCTTACAATATGGAAGCAAGACTTCCAGAGATTATGTAATCATCATTATTGTCAGAATTTCCTCATACCTCTCATAGGTATTGCAGGCAACTTTGTTACAGGGAACAAATCCAGGCAAGGAAAACTTTCTGAATAAAACTTAATATAAGAAGGTGACTGAATGCATAAGTTGTGAATCTACTTACCTGGAAGATTCTGCAATGTTATTAACAACACCAGTGCATCGACTTTCATGGCCATGCCTCTCTCGAAGTCTAATATATTTATGGCACAGATGACATAATTCTGTCCGGTTCCCACATACTTCCTGGAATAACAAATGAGAAGCACATTACATCAACTAAAAAAGGTCTTAAAATTATAATAACCACATTACTACCTGATGCTCCAACAAATCAATTGCAGGAAGTGGAAACTCGCAATATTCGCACGTGACAATCCTTTGTGGGCAATTTTCGCCTTTGTGAACATCTAATATGTCACGATCCATTGTCTCACTGCACAGGGAACAAGACACCTGCCAAGCAATTGAACAAAATGATCTATCAACAAATACCTGACAATTGATTGCTATCAACATTAAATCGGGGGCGCGCGGGGGTGTCTTGGGGGGGGGGGGGGGGGGGGTTGTTTAAAATGAAAAGAAAATAGGTTCTAAAACTACATATACAAACAAAAATGGCAAACAACTGCACCAGAGGATGCAAACAACAATAGAACCAGCTGTGGCCTCAAAATGATAAGCTCCATAACATGGCAAAAGTTTTTTCAGTCAAAAGGATTATCCACTTGATAATTTTAGAGTCGTTTCTTCAAGTCTCATCATTTTTATAGGTTTCACTAAATGGTATTATAATACTTAATAGTATTGGAACAGTTAATTTGTACTATGAGTCTTTAGTTCTGATTTCTATTGTAATTTAAGTTCTGCTTGGAGTCTCAGCTATTTGGAATTAGAATGAAAATTAGTTAATTATTAATTTCCTGGTAAAATTTACAGTCATACATAATATCAAGTCTTTATCGCAAGAAAATTATTTATTAAGAGAATCAATACTGCTTTTGATCTGCTTCACAGCCACAATAATTAATATTTCGTTAAAGAGTGAAAACACAAACCAGAGTTTATCATCAATTCCCACAAAGACTGTAAGCCTCTCTGAGGAAAAGGGGTAGGAATGCAGAATATTCATAAAATTCCACGTGATATTCTTGATTTTCACTTAACATTTCCACAAGAATTCTAGGCAACAGCTACGATACAGCTGACACCCCTTCACCAACAAAGTCAATAGGCAGTTACCCTAAAATCCTGGCTGAAAGTTTTTCTTTACCACACAACCTTCATCAAGTGAAAGACGGGTTGAGAAACTTCACCTTGATGAAGAGAGAGAAAGGTCAAGGTCAAAGAACATGAAGAACATAGTTAGTCAAGAGCGCAAAGAGGTCTCCTGGGCCTATAGCACATAGCACAACGCGAAGGGCACACTTTATCCAAATAAAGCTCACTGTGCGAAAGTATATCTATAATTTTCTGGGTATGTTATCAAGAGATTCAAGAGCACTTGTAAATTCTAAGAACTATAAGACATGCAAAAAACTAGACAAAGATAACAAGAGACTTAATTTGTTCAACAAACATGACAAATTCAACAATATTTCAGCAAGTTTTAGTGGATTTCAGCACAATTTCAGCCCACTCTAAACAACAAAAGAAAAAAGGCAGTAAACCTCATGGGCATAAGTAAAAATAAAGAAAAAAAGGCAAAGTAAACATAAGGAGAATTAAAACAGATGGGAAAACATTGGTACGAAAATAATAATTGAAGAAACCAAAAAAAAAAAAAAAAGATAAATAAAAAAGAAAAGTTAACTGGGCTATGTTGGTAGCGATGAGCATAATGACAGTGGTGGCAGCAGCTCAGTGACAGGAGGCCACTTGCACAGTGAGTGGAGTAGAGACAGAGGCAGAGAGTGTAGAGAGTATAGAACAGAGGTTTCAAAGCCCTCGGCTTGAGCTTCTGGGTTATAACCCCAAAAGCGCCCTAAATGCAGGTTTCACACAAACTCAGCACACAGGGCACTATGAAGAGTGCGGGTTGCTCCTTTATAGCGCACTACGCACTCTTTTAACAACTATGATCAAGTAGACCCAATAAAAAGGTAACTGGAAGAGGAGCTAGGAATAGAGAATCGGAAAAGCTGAACGAACTTACATGAAGGCTTGGAACCTAGGGGTTTTATTTTTTTATGGCTGAACTCTACCAGGCCAACTTGTCCTCAGAAAGGCAAGCCTAAGCGCATGCCTTTGTGATGGCTTCCACCTTCACACAAAAAATGTGAATGTACTGTGGCTAATGCCTCTAGCCATGGTACACACCTTTTACATCTATGATATAGATTTAACCGTTGTACTTGTTATGGAAGCAGATCAATGTTCACCCAATATTCATGAAATTAGTTTAGGACGAGGCTATGCTGAAATGAGCAGAAATATTTTAGAGATCAAAACAGGGACGCAGCAATATGAACGATTAGACAAGTAAAGCCATGATAACTACCAAAAGCAACACCATCCATGAAAGAAGTCCAGGTTTGTGCACAACTAAGCCAAAATTTGTGTCCACTGATGGACGAGCAATAAGACATCAGCATTGAAAGGGATTGGCATAATATAGATGGATCTAGCAAACTTAATTTGCATCATGCTAGGTACTCATCCACACCAAAAGTCTATCTCCAACCACAAAAGGTACTTCCCAAAAGAAAAAGAAGGCATGCTTAGCCAAATTTCAAAGTATTTATGCAGCTGAGATAGGTAGGTATACCGGAGCATGAGTGCCTAGAAAATGTTCTTCTGCAAATTTTTTGGGAACCATATCACCACATACTTTACACTTTTCCAGATTCCGGGAGCAGTGAGCAAAATGTAAGTCAATATTGGAAGAAGGAATTGCTCTGTCACTGCAAATGATAATTTAAAAAATGAGGTCAGTTATACCAAAATAGGAGGAAAAAATGAAGAAGTATATCAGCCTAAACAATTGTGATGATGCACCACCAAGATGAATCTGCCACTTGATTACCAAATTAGAGATTTTCAGCATAATATTGAAGAATATTAAACAGTGAAATAGTATAAGGAAGCACATAACAACATTGTCTAAATTGGAATCTGCACAGGTAAATTGTTATGACTCGGTTCGCATTTCGTAAGCATTTAAGACTCATAACTTGCTCTGTCTAAATTCAAAGGATAAGCTAGAAAGCAAGCACAATACGTGCAACTGGAAATTGCTCAGAAGAACCAAAAGCTAAGCTAAAGCGACAACGCAACACTATATAAACATGCCATATCCATGTCCTATATACTATACTAAAACTTACAAATAAAGATAGGAAAACCAAAAAACAAACTAGAATTAACTAAATCTTGTTATTTGCACTGTTTACAACGCAGGGACAGGGTCTAAAACAGTGCCCAACATGAATGGTGACTCCATTGGAGCAAGATTGAGTTTTGTTGGTACCCTTCCATCGTGGGCTTTCTTCTGGAGCCCAAATCTGAGAGTTCGGCCGCAAATACAGTTTGATATAGTTTTTTTTAATGGGTAGAAATTGTAGTACTTTTGTGAATCATGTAATTCTTCATTTATTTTACTATCTAAAAAGTAATAGTATTGTGTCATTTGTTATTCGCACGGCTTCTTTTTAGTAGCCAAGATCTTAGTTGTAATATTATTATACATGGTCAAGAGAAAACTGATTTTGTCATTGTTTAAGCACATCAGCAGATCTCCTTTGTTATGTTCTTCTTGGGACATCTCAAAAAGTTAACCTTAAGCTTTTTGGGAATTAATTTGAAAATACTCATGAATGGGTGGAAATCTCTTATTAACAAAAGTAACAGCATCCATTTATGAAAGTAGGGTATTGAACAAAAATGAGCTTTCCTACAATTTGACTGTGTGAACGAAGGGTCATTTGCAACTTTGAAAGAGGACCCAAAAACTCAAGGCATAATGGATAATTGGTTTATATAAATCCTTCCCGGATAAAGTCGCAGCCAAAATTGCAATTAAAAAAGTGATAATGTTACATTATTAGCCTATTTCTTGTGTATACATATTGGCTTGGTGGAGAAGGTGAAAGCAGCCCTGAAAGAGAGTAGAGAAAGGGCTTCAACTGATTGTTACTGAAAACCGGAAAAAATATCACCATTTGGTGGAACAGTTTAGCTGCATATTTCTAGACCTGAATGCCTTGCCTCTACAACTATAGCTCTATCTATAGTTGGGAACTAGCTATTGATTAACCTTCATTGCTCTCATCTTCATCCCAACTATGTAGTAGCCCATCTTCCAACCCGAACCAGAGAATGAGCTTTTATCAATCAACTCTGATACTTGTAATGATAATTGGACAGCGAAAAGATACATAAGATGGCGTGAACAGACCCAGAGAAGAGACTATTAGGCTCTCTTTATCCGATTTGAAGTTTTCCATATGTAAACCTACTAAAGGTATTCAGTTCTCACATTAATGCTTTATTTTGTTCAGTAAGAAGGGAGGGAAGCGGAATAGAAGGGGAAAGGGAGCACACTTTGGCTAAGCTTATTATGGCCTTTTCATTTAATTTTTGGGATGACAGAGTCGGGCATAAAACTCCAATGCTTCCATTATTTGGTACATAAAGCTGAGGAGGGAGGACAGATTAATTTTTATCTTTTACTCCTTTTATTCCTGTTCGTCAATCAAATAAAAATCAGATTGCGGATTTGCATCTTAAGGCCCGTATACCTTCTCTTTCTGGTCCAATTTTGGCCCACAAAACTTGGTATTCAACTGCTCAATCAAATGAGAGGGTTGTTTCTATACTTCTAATAATACTTTCCTTCCTCCTATACTTTCACTTTTCAGGTCAACCATATCTAATGTATGACAAAATAGGCTAAGTCAATTCTTAAATCAGATTTACTTGCATAAGTTGTCCTTGATTGAATTCATCAAACAGGTACAACATGAAAAGAACTAGCATTTTTCTGAATTAATCTGAACAATGCCATTAAGCACCCTTCAATTGCTGGTGAAGATTAAACATACTTGTCCGACGCAAATAATGAACTATAGACAAAATAAACATGACATGAAAAACTAAATATAAGGACCAAACTGCAGACCTTAGCAACCTCAACACTTCAATCAGATAATTTTGAGGAGAAAAAATGATTTATGAATAACGGTCAGGTGCCACTAAATATAGCATTCGTCGACAGACAAAATAAAAGCAAATATAGAAGAATAATACTTCTGAAAGTGCAGTAAGAAAGGTTAGTGCACAACACAATCATCAGGACACTTAGGTTGGTTTACATTCTTCCAGTAGTTTAAGAATTCGAGCATGAAGATCGTTTGTTAATCATGTAATTGTTTTCTAGATTATACCTAGCGATTCAAATGTTAATCCTATATAAAACCAAACTTAATAACCAACTGCATCTATCACTTTCACAACGTTTTCCAACTAATATACTGTATTTACCTAATATTTTTATAGCATTATAAAAACCAGTATATGGGACAGAGCTAATGGTTTAGTAACATTTGTCTGGATTCATCAAAAAACATATAAACAACCTTTATCAATTTCTCCCCTCATTAAAGCTCACTTTTCCTGAAATAGTTTTATAGTTCATAAAAAATTAATGACACACATAATCTGACACTATGAATGCAAGCCTGAAATCAACATTATGGTCAGACAAGAGAAAAAGACATGAGATCTTTTCAAGTTCAACTCAGTTCCAACTATATGCAGCCTTATTTCCAAAATTAAAACATTCTTCAAAAGCAAACGAACTACTGGAGGGGTATTGAGCCAAGTTCTTCGACAGAATTATTCTTGAGGTATTGAACCAAGCACTCCAATGATAATCAACAGATTGTAGACACCTCCCACTGATGGCTGACAAACTTCGACAATCTTTAGAACACTGTCACATGTACCCACATGGTGTTGGTACTTGCTTTACAGTTAACACATAGGTCAGGTCAGAAAACATCAAATCTTACTGCGGGTGAAACTTAAGGCTCAATAACACAATTACTGATGACTGTCCGCATTTGGTTAGTGTATTTTAATACACACACACACACACACTGCTCCTTCAAAACAAACCAACCCGCTAAAGCAACTCAGTGCAATTCATTAATATATTTGATAAGATCGGCACATAGAATATTTCTTTATTAGTGGACTGAACATGATAAATTATCTGATATACAAACACTGAGGAGAGTAGGAGACGAATTTCAAGATATTTTTTATAGAGTTTTTGTCAATCTAATTCAGAAAATAAAAAATCTATTCAAGCTCACCTTCAAATAAGACAATTTCTTTCCAAAATCGTAACAGCTTAATCTTATTAATTGATAACTTGCAAACTTAAGTATCAAATAAACAGTTTATGCATAAAGCATCACCAGACAAGCAAATAAAATACTATAAGGAAAAGAACAAGACAGCTACTACCTTAAGTGCCCGTTTGGATGGATTTTTTTTAGAGAAGCATTTTTTTTTTGAAAAAAATAAACACTTCACAACAAAAAAATTGTATTTGGATGGGCTTTTTACAAAAAGCAAAAGCCAAAACTGGCTTTTTTGAGAAGCTAACCTAGAGAAGCTTCAAATAACAATACTTTTAATTATTGTATCCAAACGCAAAACTGCTTGACTTAAAAAAAAACTCTACTATAAAAAGCACCATTGGAGAAGCACTTTTTTTTTAAGCCCATCCAAACAGGCCATAAATATTGAAGGGCCATCAGCTAATTCAATTTCTTAATTCTTATATTCTAAAGTGAAAGAACAAAAGATGGAAACAACCATAATCCTTTTTCTTTCTTTTTCTGTAATGGAAATGAGAAAAGTGTAAGTATAATACTACTACAAAAATACTGCTAATTGAAAAGAATGAGCACAGGTTACAATTAACAACCTCTAGAACCATAGATCTTCAAGGCAAGATGCTAGAGGTGATGACTAAATAAAAAATTTAATAGAATAAAAGGCAATATCAACGAGAATGTATCAGCTATCGTATATGTGCATGCACATATAGTAAAACTGATGCCTCCAAATTACACTCAGAAGAAAAGTTCCATTTCCCACTAAAATCCCAAAACACGATTCATCAGAGGAGCATCTTGTTAATTTAACATAAAACATAATCGCATATTTACAAATACAAAAAGCAAACTCATAACTCATACAATCATCCCTTATGTCTGCGTTTTCATAGTTTGTACACTGCACCAAATCTATGGTAATGTTTCATTTACTGCTATAAAGCAAAACGGTGATGCATGGCCAGATAAAGTTTCCAGATTTCAAGAAATTATGGAAAAATTGAATAAATCAAACTATGAAACATTGTGCAAAGAAGGCCAAAAACAAATCACCAGTGGGTGCAGATGCTGGTGGCAAGATCATCAGAAGCGCCAGCCATTCTTCCCCTCTTGAAAATTTGAACGGTAAAACCCTTGCGGACAAAAGAAAATTCGCCAAATTCAGATGAGAAAAAGCAAAACGAGAATCAAGAAAATACAAAAAAGTGATAGGTATACGAAATTCAAGCTTTGTATTAGGTAAACCAACTACGATTAGGAATAATCAGATAACAATTTCAAGAAAATAATAGTGGGAAAGGATGACAACCTTGATTCCAAGCCTTGGGACGATCAGATCGAGCGGTAGGAAAATTTGTTTAATCAGTTGAAAATAATATTGTGAAAATATGCGAAGATTTAATATTCAAACGAAATTAGGTAAGGGGATTTTAGGTTTTAACAATACGGACGCTCTTGGGGACCTAAAAGACTCACGAGAGAGAGAGACAGAGGGAGAGTACAGTCGAGTCGAGAGAGAGTTTTTGTTTGACGAAGAATTAGATTACAGGGAGTCGTATGATTGGGTTACCAAGGCTTTTTCCACGCGATACTAAGCTCGTGGAGAGGACATGCTACCATTTTTGCGTGAGAGAGATACTTTTTATAGGACTTTATTTTAAGGTCACTAATTTTGCATATGTATGTAGTAATTAAAAATATTTTAAAATTTTATTTTTATTTAAAATTATTTTAAATAATTTTTAGGAAAAAAAAAATTATTTTTATTTTTTTAAAAAATTTATTCAAATATATTTTTTTTTGCTTTGAAATTATTTTTTTAAATAAGTGCTTTTCTTTTAAAAAAAGTCCATCCAAACGTGTTCTTACTCTTTTGTCGATTATCTTCTTTCACTTTTGAAATTACTGCCCTATGATTTGTTTGGTACGAAGAATTATGAAAAGAAATAAATTATTTTTTTTCTTTTGTTGTGGGGCTTATCAAATTTTTTTCCTCCCAAAACTATACGAAAAATAAAAGGAAAAAATTGTAGTTATTTTACTATCTTTTTTTTTCCATTCATTTTCCTCTTATCCAAGCAAACATGTGAAAATTTATAATCAATTCATTTTCTTTCCTTTCCTTCTTTACTCTCATTTTCCTTTTCCTATATTTTGTTTCCTTTGCCCAACACATTGTAAATGTGATATGTCTACTTTGAACTCCTCTTCTTAAAGTAAAACTTCGAGTGCACTCCCTAAATCCAAAAAGTCTAAATTACCCTTACTTTATGTATTTTTATTTTTTTGATGATTTTTATTCCACCTAACAATTTTTGCTCCAAAAATCTCTCTCTCATTTCTCAGGAATGGAAAATACAAACGTTGCGACGCAAAAATTGAGTACAATTGCGACTACAATGAGCCAGAAAGATGAAGAGTTACATTGATTTGCTGGCACTCTTCTTCTATTAGATAAGTCTCTTTTCCTGTTTATTTTTTTAGGACAGATTACACTTACCACTCCTGAGGTATAATAAAATTACAAAAATCGCCCCAAGTATGGAAAATTACTATTACTGACCCACCCCCTACCCACCCACCCCTCCAAATTTGAGAGGGGTCAATGTTGAGTCTAACAGAATCGAGAAAATATTATTTTTTTTCCTTACTCCAGTAAGGGCAAATTACAATTACCACCCTTAGTATTGGTGAAATTACAAGAAATACACCCACGTATAGAAAATTACGATTACCCCCTACATGTTTGGTCGTCATTTTAAGCAAAGTATATTGTATGTTTTTATAAATAAATACTCAGTTTATGGCACGAATCATAACGATACTTTTGGTGCTTATTTGTTGCGTTTTTTGAGGTATTCATATAGTTTTGTATTTTGTTGCTGAAAATTGAATCTTATATAGTTGGTGAATAGCATTTTTTTTAAGCAGATTATGCACCATATAAACAAAATCTCACATTATTTCAATACACAGGTTAAAAACTAATATTTTGATAAATATACACACCATCCACCAACGACTTTAATCTATAAGTTTGAAAAAATAACAGGAATATTACGTTTATCCCTTATGGTTTCAACAAATTACAACACTACACCCCAAACTATAACACATAACAAAAACACTCCTATGGGTATTCTAGGAAATTACAAAAATCACCCCTAAGAAATTACACCTAAGTACTTTAATTAATGCAATTCCTCCAACTCATGTGCTTAAGTGTTGCCCTAAATGGATTAAGTGTTGCTCTAAGTTCACGAGTCATTGCCTATATAAATATGATCATCACAAGTGTATATTATTCTAGAAAGAATTTTACAAGTGTGAAGAGTAATTAATGCATGGAAGATTAGTATCTTAAAGGATAAGGTGTTTATATCAAAAATATATTTATTTGTTATATATACACATGTAATTTCGGTCCCTGTATAAATATATACATAAATGTATGATTTTGAGATATTTTAGAAATTTCATAGCTATTCTAATTTTATTAGGAATAATAAAAAATATAATATTATATATTTATATATACAATTTTCAAAAAATGTATATATATATATCAAGATATTTTGTGTGTGTATATATATATATATAATGTTTTTTTATCCAATTTGTTATTATTATCTAGTATCTTATCATAATCTTATCTAAGAATTGATCTAGAATAAGCATTTAATGAATGAAAATGACATTTTTCCTATCTTGAATAATAATACGACAACCCTAATCAAAACATGTACTCATGAGAAGATTATGGCAATTCGGCATAAAGCAAAGAACAAGATAGATTCTACCCTTTAAACCCACAACCCCCTTGTACTCAAGAAGAAGATTTAAAAGGATTTAATCAAGAAAAGATCAACACTTACAAGTACTCTTGAAGTATAAATCAAATTCTTGTTGCAATGGAGATTGTAGAACTCACAATTCCTATGCTAAGGGTTCTTACACATGAAGAAGAAGACACTCACGTTTTTTGTCTATTTCAAATGAACAAAATCTGATTTCCAAAGGTTTTGAGAAGGTATTTATACCCTAAACAAAGCCAAACCCTAAACTAAGCCCATTAGGCATAATCCCCCAAGGAATGGGCTTTAAGTGAAGTCCAATGGGCCATCCTTACAAGGACTTATTAAAGTCTATCAAGTCTTGTGTTTAAAACCCAAATATAAGCTATTACAAATAATTAAAGCCCAAATAAATTTAAGCTCAATTAAACAAGGCTAGGCAGCCCCTTCATCAATTGAACACGCCTCAAGCATATGGAGTAGCTTAGGTGTGCCATCAAGCCCAATTTGGCACTTAGTGAATTCATGCTCTTGCAACTCAAGTGTGACTTGCTCTTGTACATATGAATTCATGGTTGTCCCAAACGTCTTAGCCCGTGCCCTTGTGATTGGCCAACTAGGAAGAGCCAATGGATCCTTCTTGTTGCCTCTTGCTTCGGCCTTGACACCATTGGAGCTCCCTTGATCCGCATCAATATCCTATATTATATAAAAATGATCCTATTGTATTATATATACATAAAAATTCAAAAATACATACATATATATATCTATATATATATTTATTAGGTTTCCATTTTTTATTTGAAATTAAATTATCTTGTCTATATTGTTTTCGTTTTTCTCTTCTTAATTTTTTATATTTTTTATAAGAAGGAGATTTATAGTTCTTTTTATATTTTTGTTTAATATGTTTATCTATATTTGGTTTAGGTGGATTCATTCCAAATTGTTCACAAAATTCACCTAATTGTTTTCTTTCATTTAAATGATGTTTTTTAATTTGTTGATTTAGCTTAATTTCATTACATAAAGCTAATACTTCATTAACACAAGTACTTATGAGTTTACCATAAGTATAACTATCATAATCAATACTAAGGGCATTACCTCTAAGGGTTTTTCTAACTCTTTCAGCAAATAAAGAGGGTAAACCATCTATAAATTTTGATTTCCAATGAGAGGAATTACTCTTTGGCAACTCTAAAACTCTACTTAAAAATACATCTTTATACCATCTAAAAGAGGTAAGTGTAGGACATCTTTGATTTTGTGATAGTGTTCTAATATTATCACTATTGTCAGACCATCTACAAGTAAAATGTTCAAAAATATTTATTATCAATGTGTAGACAGCTATTTCAACTTGTTCACCCTTTTCCATTTTAACAGTATTCATTATTCTATCTTTACGTTCGTAGTCTAGGTAATTATCCCACCAACCTTTTAATTGTCCTGTAAATCTAGCGACTATCATTGATGCAATTTGTTTATCATTATTATTATTTGTTTTACAAATAGTACTGTACATTAACATCCTATGTAACATATTTGTTATCTGTTTAGAGGTATAAACATCTAGATTCCATTCATAAATTTGTCTTCAACTATAACTTGTACTATTAACAAATTTTTGTTCTTCGTATAATAAATCTTGTGGAGTAGGTCTTGGATAATAATAAAATCTTTGATTTGGTTTAACCGCATATTTACTGATATATGTTCTTTTTCTATCAATTTGTTTAATTCATCATTACTATTAATATTATCATTTTCTTGTGTCAGATTTCCTAAAGACAATTTTTGAAATTGTTCTTGTAACAAATTTTCTAATTCTGCTAATGATTCTAATTTAAAATCTTTAACTTTTGGGGTTGGTTGAATACTAGGTTCAGCTATTATTTCTTTAGGGATATTATCCTCATTTAGTTTCATTAAATCATTGTTCAATTTATTAATTTTATTTATTATAATTTCCATTTTTGAATTTAATTCACTTATATGTTCTCCTATAATTATTGAATATAAATTATTATAATTTTGTTGTTTAATTATACGATTTAAATGAGTTGTTAAAATAATATCTTTATCAAATATTTTTTCAAAAGTATTATAAAATTTAGTTTTATTATCACTTTTTATTTCAAAAGGATCTTGAGGAGGAAATACTCATGTAGTAATATTATTTTTCAAAGTTTCATAATGTCTTTCTAAAACTTAAATTTTATTTTCATAATTTTCAATAAATTTTAGGAAAAACCATTTTACAAAAGGTAAACTTTGATTTATATCAAAAAGATAACTACAATAGTCTTTTGAAATTATTTTTAGTTCAAAAGGTTCAAATGTTTCAAAGAACCATTTTCGAAAATTTTCATACTATGGCAAATTAAATTCCCTTTTACAACTTTGTCTTGCCAGTGAACCTGGACTAAAATCAATTTTGTTGTAATTCATTTAAAACAATTTTAAACTTGATATCCCATTTCACTAGGAGTTGGATCTTCATCACGCAAAGAATTTTGATTTGTAGGTGAAACAAAATTATTTGATTCAACTTTCAAATGTTTAAAAGGATCATTTAAATGAATTGTCGAATTTGTAGATCTTTTAGATCTAAAAGGAATTTCATTTTTAAACTCTGAAATTTTCGAATTAGAAAATCTTGAACTTGAAGGAGAGTGTACTTTATATTTTATTGGAGAAATAAAAGAATATCTAGATTGACTAGACTCTGGACGAAAACCAATTCTTGGTAAAGAATTTTGTCTATTATTTTTAAATTGTATTATAACATCACTATCTGGAGTTTGATTAATATTAGTTGGTTCTGTTTGTATATTATTTAAAGCAGGTGCAACTCTTTCCATTTTCCAATGTTCTGGAAATTCTATTTCATTCCATTTTATGGCTTTTCTGGTTGTAATATTAGATTTATTCTATAACTATAATTTCATTAGCTAATTTTTCAATTTGTTTACATTGTGGATTTAATGTATAAAGTGGTTTAAAGTATAACCTATAACATATGCATATTACTTCAGATCCTGGTGTATAATTATATCCATGTGTTTTAACATTTAATGCTAATGCATCACATAAACTATTATCAGTTAATGATAATTGTAAGTTTGGATATACGTTAAAATAAACTGGTCCATGGGCTAAACTACTTTGAATTATTCCCATTAATGATTGAGTCCAATTAAGATTTTTACCTTCTCTTAAAACATCTACAAAACTTTCAGGTAAACCTTCTAAGGTTAAAGGTTTAAATGCTATTTGTACTACCAATATGTAAAAATTTATAATTATTATGTTTATATTTATCAAAATCTTTTTCATTTATAAGTTTTAATATCATTTCATCTTTATTTAATGATATTGTTTCTTCAGTAGTTTTAACTACTTGAGTCCAACTTATTTTTGAAAAAGTTCCTAATTCATATATTTTATTAATGTTCATCTTAGGAATAGTCCATCTATTTAATAGATCTAAATCATGAGGAATTTCAGCTTCATGACTAGTACTATTTTTAATAGTTCTTTTATCACTACGAATATATTCATTTCAGATAAGCAAGCAAACTAGTGTGTTGAATAACATTCTTGTTAAAACAATCATACAACATGGCTCTAATACCATTACCGGATCGCTTCTCCAACATGGGGTTTTCCAAGAAGGAAATTTTTACAAAAACATTTAAACCTGTCGTCATATCTTAAGGATATTTTACTAAAATCATTCAGACTTGTCTTATGTATTCAGTCAACCTCACAAAGCCCTAAAACGCCTTCCCAACGGCTTGAGCTGGTTAGATTCTTAAGACAAAGTCTAAATATTTTAAACCTTAAATACAAGACTGGTTTAACAATTCAACCCATGTTTAGAGGTTGCAAGAAGATTATGGAACCATCCTCATGCCATACTTCATGTTTTAACTTAAATATTATCCACCACACTAACACTTTAGCTATGCATAATTTAATTTAAACAAAGCAACAATTTAATAAAGCAATAATAAATAAAAGGGTAAGAAAATTACCACAAAATTACAGAAACTTTAAGTCTTCTACTTCTAACCCGATTATCAGGTGCCAAATTAATAAAAATAAAAGAGTGCCAAACCAGTATGACATAAATAATATTATGAGAGAGCAAAGCATAAGAAAAGGAAGATATTATTTCTAAAGCGTACTTCATATGTTACATAAGTCCTCTTTTTATAGAGGATTCGGATGGAAAACAAACAAAAAAGAAAAAGATACTTTAAAAAAGTAGGCCAAGTTTTTCAAACTTGTAGTACAATTATTGCCGACACTTCTTAAAGTGAACAGTAAAAGTAGATTCCTTCTTTAATAATTTCATCAGATTGATTGACTGTATCCTGATCTTCAATTATACAGTAGTGCTAGTGTCATTGCATCCATCATCATGCATCCATTTATGAATGTCTCTTTCATATGGTTTTTGACATGATGTCAATATCAATGTCTGTCTCAGCATTATATGGGTCTTGAGATTCCCCAGTCAAAATATCATCCTTTGAGGACGATGATACTGATAAATTGTCACTATCAATATCAACACCAAAATTCTTTTTCAAATCTTTTTTCATTGTTGACAAATATTTTGCAATTATTTCATCCTTGTCAGTAGATCCTTTCATTTTCAAATCCTTCACAATTTGATGGAAGGCAGAATTTTCTTCTGAATAAGGACTTTCTTCATTTACTTTTTTCTAGTAGTCCTTAATTTTTTTCATGTATCAAATCCAAGGTCTCTTTTGAATAAAATTGACCTTGATCATCTTTCATAATCATTTTCTTCTAGAACGAAGTGAAACATGCTCTTTTAAAGCATGGAAGATTTTCATAAGTATGGCCAATTTCTGGTTCCCATTTTCAAATCCAAGGGATGGAAAATTTCATGAAGAAATGAAGAGATGCTATTCCCTCAATCCAACAATTTTCTTTTTTTGATTTTTTAATTTGAGGGGATACATTAATCCATTCATCGAACAAACTTCTGAAAGGCTCAGGCAGAATTTTTACTGAAGGCCCAAAATTCATCCACCATTGAATGAACCATGAAGGAATATTACCTTCATAAATTGTAGGACATGTTTTAAACCACCATGTGTGTTTCTTTTTATGATTATCATAAAGGGAACACCTTTTAAAGGCATCCACATAATCCCAATAATTAAATCAGATTACTTGCTTTAACTCAGGGCAATGAAACTCTTTTTCTCTGAAGGTACTTAGACCCCATTGCTCAGCAATTATTATCTGCTTAATTATAAGTTTAGTAAAGTTATAATAGGTATTTGTACCTGTGGGATAGAAATGCTTAAATTGAGCAGATCCTATTTTTTCCAAAAATTTTTCATAAATAATTCGGCCTTTTAATACACCACCAGTGTAGGATTTATCCTCCAAAAACCTTTCTTTTAATTTATAAGGATCTGTAGAAATTAATAGATCTTTGGGTTCAATAAGGACAATTATTTCCTTATGACCCATAGGAACATAGGGAAGTGATTCCACTTTTTCACTATTTCCTCTAGCAGTTTCAGAGAATGAAGCAACATCAGCATAAGAAGGAGAATTATTACCTTCTGAACTGGATTCACCAATTTTCTTTTTATGCTTCAAGCATTCCTGAAATTCTTGATTAATTTCAGGATTATCATATTGAAAGGAAATGCTTTCATTATAAAGCTTCCTTGTTCCCATCTGTTTTATCAGATGTCTTCCTCCACGTCCTCCTCTACCACGGTAATTCAATCCTCGTGGAAACATTATTCCTGAAAAGAATTTTTAATTAAGCCAATACAAGATTGATTAATCACTTTATTAATCTCTGCTTTTTTCTTTTTTAATTCCGAAATATTATGTTCCACTTCCTGCTTAACATCATTATTATCAATAATATTTAAGACTGATTCTAAATCTTTTATCATGGAATCAATCTGTCTTGATCTTTTAATAATGGCCTTAACACTTCTATGTCTTAATAAGAATTGTAAATATCTTTGTCTAAGATTATCAGCATTTCTGAGAAATTGTTGTAATCTTTCTTCTCTCCTGGCATTATCCATTTGTAAATTAAGCAATACAGTTTTCATTAATAACCTGATCTACTTTTTTCTTTCTTTTAATCCAATAAATTAAATCTGCTTGTAGCATATGTTTATATTCATAATGATTTAAAGAGTAAGGATTTTCAAAATCATTGTTATTAATTTTTTCTATATCTAATTTTATTTTCCTAATAATTTTATCAATATCTCTAGATACTTTAACTATTCAAGCAATTGTCATAATATAATCCATGAGTTCTGCCATCTGCAATAAAATACATTAATGTATGATAGTTTTAATTCTATCCTTATAATAAAAATCTTTTTGATAATAATACTGATAATGATTAATCAAATGCAAACAATCTTCATCTGTTAAAGGTCTATCAACATCAATATACCTATTATTTTGAATAGTATATTTTATGTCTTCCATAATCTGTTTATTTTGTTTTTGATCTTTAATCATTCTTTTTAAATGTTTGCATGGATAAAGCTGAAAATTAATCAAGCTTCTATCTACAAACATACGATTATAAATTAATCTTTCACTAGAATACTTAATTCATAAACTTAAGAACTTTTTATTCTGGTTACAAGTACATGATTCACTTGAACTTGCACTATTCATGCAATACAACTTTTTTCAACAGTACTTTGGAGATTCTTTAACACAAACCTCCAAAATCCGATACTCATTTCTAGGTATCCCCTAGATTCAATAGTAAGACGGGTACCATTTAGATATTTCCCAGTCCTAAGACATGTTCTTATGTCTCTATTCATTTTCTGAATTTGTTTAATTCGAAGCATAATTCTAGTAATCCCAATTTTGTTGGTATAAACAAAATTTATGGGTCCACTATACATATTACGATAAACTCTTTGATCATAAAAATTTGTTACTAACACCGTAGGGATATTAACCCTAGGAACCATCATTTCTCTAGGAGGCATCATCCTGTAAAAATTCTCTAGTTAGAAAATCTGGGAGACTATTATCCTTCCCTTTTTTATAAAAAATTGTAAAATCAAAAGGTGCTAAGTGGGCTTGCCATCTTGCAAACATTTATTTTGAAACATCATGTTTAAAATCTTTATTAAACTTGAATTTGGCTGATTGACAGTCAATGTATATAGAAAAACTTTGATTATAAAGATCATCCTGAAATTTTAATACACATTTTAGTATGGCTAAAATTTCTTTAGCTATTGTGGCATAATTCTTTTGACTATTATTCCACTTTCCTGAATAATATCTAACTAGACAGTCTTTTTTATCTATTGGGGATTTTTGTTTTAAAATTCCACCATAACCTATATCACTAGCATCTGTTTCTATAATTTTTTCCCAATCAGGGTTTGCTAACATAAGACAAGGTAGATTACTAACCTTTGATTTTATTATTTGTACCTCTTTAGTATGACTTTGACTCCAAGGGGCTGGTTTCTTCTTTAATCTATCGTACAAGACAGCTGTATCCTGTGCTAGATTTTTATAATATAAAGATATATAATTTAAACTTCCTAAAAATCTTTGTAACTGTGTTTTATCTGTTATTTCATCAGGAAATTTATTTGCAGACTCAATACTCCTATTTATAGGAATTATTCATCCTTTTTCAATATTATGACCTAAAAATCTTATTTTTGTTTGAAATAGTGACATCTTTGGTCTAGATATAACTAAACCACTTTGGATTATTATTTTTTTGAAAATATCCAAATGTTTAAAATGAATTTCAATATTTTTTGAAAATACCAAAATATCATCAATGTATACTATAATGAATTCACTATATGGTATGAAAATATCATTCACTATATTTTGAAATTCTGATGGAGCATTTTTTAATCCAAAAGGCATGACATTCCATTCAAATTGACCTATAGGTACATTAAAAGCAGTTTTATACCTATCTTTTTCATTAATTTGGATTTGCCAATATCCTAATTTTAAATCAAATTTAGAAAATATATTTGCATTATATAATTTGTCTAAAAGATCTTTTTTATTTGGAATTGGATATCTTATCCATTTTAAAACTTTATTTAAAGGTTTGTACTTTATTACAAGTCTGGAAACCTGTACAAGACCAAGGTGATTTTGAATGTCTTATTAGTTTCCTATCTATTAAAGAAGCTATTTCCTTTTTACAAAGGTCCAAATATTCTTGGTTCATTGGACAAGGTCTTGCCTTTGTCAGAATATTTTTTTCATTAAAATCTTCCTCATTGGGAAGTGAAACAATATGTTTCTTTCTATTCCAAAAAGCATTTGGATGATCACTACATATTTGTAATGAAAATTTATTTTGCAAAAGTTTAATTTTTTCTTGCAATTTAGAATTTTTTAATTTTTCTTCTATGTTTAATAAATTAATTTCATATTTAAGAAAATTGATTTGACTATCTTTTGCCAAAATTAAATCTTTTATTTCATTAAGAATTCTAGTAAAAGGTTCTGTTATAGATTGAAATTTAATTTCTTTTTCTTGAAAAGTTCCTATAAAACCATTTTGATCAACGTGTTTTAATGGAAATATTTTTTTGTAAAAAAAGGAGTACCAAGAATTACTTGGTTAGTAATGTTTTTAACTAAAAGGAAACTTGTAGGAATACATATTTGGTCTTTACAAATATAAGCTTTTGGTAATTTATATTTAATTTCTAATTTTTTACCATCAGCTGAACTTAAACTATGAGTAGTTTTATGAAAATACCTTGTAGGAATGATTCCTTCTTGAATACAATTTAAATCTGCACCACTATCAACAAGGGCAATCAAATCTTTAGCAAAATAATTATCAATTAAAAGAGTTATTTTTATATACAATTTTTGAGAAGTTATCATATCTAAAGTTGATAAGAAATTTTCATTTTCCGAAATATTTAATGATGGAAAATTAGTTTGATTATTATCAATATTTTTGCCTTTATTTTGAAAAGATTCTAGTTGAGATATTCTATCTTCAAAGGATTGATTTTCTGTTTTTAAACAAATAATTTCATTTTTTAAATTGTCAACTTCTTTTACTAAATCATGTATACTTACAGGTTTTTCTTCCTGTTGAGTGTTGATACTTGTCTTTTAACATTTGTTTTACAACATCCATTGTATACGGAGTTGTATCTCTAGGTATATTATTTTTATTATTATGTTGACTAGATTCTCCTCTGGATTCACCTATTATGTGATCTATAAGAAAAGATTTAGCTTCATAATCTTTAGCATGTTTTAATATATCAAGAATAGAATAAGATCTTAACATATTTAATTCAAAATCTTGAAATTGAGAAATTAATTTATAAAATTCATCATTATCTTCAATTTTATTTAAACAAGGTTGACATTCTTTGTTTTCTTCTTCTATTTCAGAACTAGAATAGTATTCTTCATTGTCTAAAACTTTTACTTGTTCAGAATTATCTGAAAAATTTGAATTATATTCAGAACTACTATTATCAGGTTCTGATTCACTATTTAATAATATTTTGCATAATGTTTCTTTTAATTCATTATCAATATTTAATTCATTAATTTTTTGTTTAACACGACAATCTTTATAATAGTGGCCAACTTCTTCACATTTAAAGCAAGCATTTGAGGGTTTAAATTTATTTTTCCTATATTTATTAGGTTTCCATTTTTTATTTATTTATACATGTGACTTAGTTACAAATACATTAATAAGTTGTGATCTTTGAAAATACATGTATGTACATATATATATATATATATATCTTGGTTTATATATTTAATCACCCAGTATTTCCATGTATTTTTAAAAGTTAACTGTATGATTAAATTATCTAGAGTTTTATATGGTTATTAATTTATATATGAACTATGTGATTAAATTGTTTAGTATTTTGTTATTTTATATGTGAAATGTGTAATAACTGCTATGTTTTCATACCAATCATTTGATTCTACACATATGCACATAAATCAATTCTACATAAGGGTGAATTCTACATAATGTGTAATAACTATTATGTTTTCATACCAACCATTTTCATACCAATATATATATTCTACTTATTTAAGATTAATATATTCATATATATGTATATATAAATTCTTACATATATATATATTTATCTATATTATCTATATCTATACTATTATAAAAAGAAAGCTATTTTTGTCTCACAAATGGCGGTTATTTATGTGATTTTATAAAATTTTCCCTTTAATTTTATATAGAATCAATAGAGATATGTAAAATTATGGGTAAAATTGAAAATTCACATGAAATCAATTCAATTCAGATACCAAATTTTGATATGCTAATTTTATCCTTCTAATTAGTAAACACATGTAATAAATAAACAAATAAAAAGGTCAATATTGTAATATTGCATTCAACTTAAAAAACTCATGTTCTCAACCCACTAACCACTTTCTCTAATTACAATTACTTGATTTTTTTTTCTTTTTGTGTTTATTCTTTATCATGTAATTATATTTCATATAATTATTTTATTTTTAAATTATTATAATTTAATAAATTATTTCAAATAATTCTTAAAAACGTATTCTTATAAGAAATTTAATAATAGTTTTATATTTTCATCCTAAAAAAAAAATTGAAGTACTAAATTATAATTTATACTTTTTATATTTTGCACTCACATAGAGTGTGCGGTGTTGCTAGTTATTATCAAAAGAAAGTCATTTTTGTCTCACAAATGACGGTTATTTATGTGATTTTACAAAAATTGCCCTTCAATTTTATGTGAAATAAATAGAAATATCTAAAATTATGGCTAAAATTGAAAATTTAGATGAAATCAATTCAATTCGGATACCAAATTTTGATGTTTCAATTTTATCCTTTTAATTAGTAAACACATGTAATAAATAAGCAAATAAAAAGGTCAATATTGTAATATTACATTCAATTTACAAAACCCCATGTTCTCAACCAACAAACCACTTTCTCTATTTATAATTATTTGGTATCTTTTTTTTTGTTTTTTCTTTATCATGTAATTTTATTTCATATAATTATTTTATTTTTAAATTATTATAATTTAATAAATTATTTCAAATAATTCTTTAAAAATTACTCTTATTAAAGAAACTTAATAATATATTTATATTTGCATACACGTAGAGTGTGCGGTGTTACTACTATAAATATATATAAGTTCGTATATATATATATATATATATACTTACATAAATAGATTAATACACATGTTCAAAATGTCATTGTCTTTATTAAATGAATTTATACACCTAAACTACTAGATAAATCAAGAATATATACACTTGTATTAATCTTATGAACTTTAGCTAACATTTGTAAGGTTAATATTAAAAGAAAAACACTTGTTAGCATCCTAATAAATTAGATTAACACTAAGGGTGTCTGGATTACAACTCATGATATTTAGGCTTAACAATTGTGTAAATTATTATAACCACAATCTAGTGTAAACACAATTAATATGAAACCTTAGTTGGAAGATTGCATTAATTATAAATTGACCTCATAATATAAAAATCATATTTCTTGCCCTAAACTATATAAATAGGGGACAAAAAGGGGATTTAGCATTTCATTTTTCATCACACACACAAACACATCCACACATACTAAATCCCGGCTAAAACACCTCACTTACACTCACCTTACTCTAAACACACAAAACACTTCATATTTATAGCATACATCCTCCCCACATATATATACATAAATCCTTCTTTTTACATACAATATACATATTAGCCCTCTATACAACCCCTTAATTCCATAAAACACTCTAGAAAATGGTAGAAGAATATTTAATTAAAGTAGGAACCTTAATTTCATAAGTAAATGTTCTTACTTATAGAAGTGAGTGTGATTTAAAATGCTTCATATTTGATACAAGGTAGGGATTGTGCCTAATGCATGAGTTAGGCTTTTAGATGGTATTAATGCTTTATTTCCATCCTAGAACCTAAGATGTAACTACAAGTTAGTTACTATCTTGGTTCTAAGGGATTACATAGTAATTTAGTAATATGCATGTAATGACCTAGTATTCCTTATTATTTAAATAATTGATATGAAATCTTATGTTTCTTGGAAATGTTATTATTACTTGTTATTTTCACATTTTAGTTTGATTTTGAGATTAATGTACAATATGAACGGAAAAATACTAATTTTCGAATTTTGATTACCATTCTTGGAAAATTCATCTATTAAATACTCATTAGTTTTCAAAAATAATATAAATTAGTATTCTAGACTTTTATGCATGGAGAAGATGCAATTTTGAATAAATTACATGTTTTTCCAAATTTTAGACGACTTTGACATTCGAACACAATTTTCGAACTTTCTATGTCTTAAATTGCAATTTCCGAAAAAATAACTAAAACATTTTAAATTTTTGGGAAATATATATATAATTTCAGATTTATAAAGATTAAATTTCATAATTTTGGAGTTTTTCTAAATTAATTATGAATTTTCAGATTTTATGCCCTAAAACCCCTAAGAAATGAGTAAATTATATTTTCTACCCCTAGATATTATTTCTTTCCCTAATTACATATATATAATACAAGAAAATAACCCTACATTTTCAGATTTAAAAGAGGGGTGGACGAATTTTGGGGGATTTTGGGAGACAAAATTGTTAAATGTTAAATACTTGGTGTATGTTAAGTCTTATCCTCCAAGTTGCTAGATACAATGTATTAATACACTTGTAAAATACCTTCTAGATGCAAGAATACACACTTGGCTCTTGTTAAGGTAGAGTTCCACTTAGGCTTGTTAGACTCTATACTTGGCCAATTAGGGCATTAATTGGAAAATGACTTCATACTAATCTTCTATGTCTAATACTTAGTAAAAAACACAAAACTCACCACACACACACACACTAAAAATCCGACCACTACCCCCTCCATTTCTTCTTGTTTCTTTCAAGTTTTCCTACTCTCCTTTAAACCTTCAAACAATCTCACAACTTCAAACACTTTCCCTTATTCAAATCCTACAAGGCAAGAAAGACTATCCTACAAGGCAAGAAATACTATCAAGGTAGAAATTTGCCTATGGAATGAGCTAGGGCTAGGTTTTTCTTAATCTATTAGCATGTTATCTTCCCTATAAGACCTAGGAGGTCACCACAAGTTGGTTTCCATCTTGGATTTAAGGGATTTCAAGATGTGTTGGTTATATATGTGAATATGATGATTATGATGTTGCTTTGAGATTTGTTTGGTTAAATTCTAGAATAAGCATGTTGAAATTGTTGTATTTATGCTATGTTATTATGTTTTATACCTTGTTAGAGTCTTATATATGTGCTAGAAGCTAGAATTTTAAGTTTTCCAAGCTGAAATTTCGAGTTGTGCATGTGCTGGAAATTACTATTCATGCAGAAAACTTGTTTTCGGAGCTGAAAACTTCAATTTTTATAAGGCTGGAAAATCCGAAAATTCCCAACTAAAAACCTGGGTTTTAAACTGTAAATTCAGTGTAGAATAAGCTGTATTTATAGGTTTTTCAAAGCTGGAAGTATGGGTTACAAAAGCTACAAATTTCAGAAGTTGCGAGTTAAAATGTTTCGCGTCGCAGTCTAAAAATTTCAGGTTTCGTGAACTGAATATCCAAAAATTTATCAACTAAAAGTCTATTTTACAACCTTTGGAATATATTTGTGGATTTCCAGTAGATTTTAAGCTGAAATTTTAGTAGTTTGAAGGGTAGAAATTTCTGTTCACATTTGCAAATGTCGATGTCGCAAAAACTGGAAATTTGGTACTCTTTGCTGATTTTGAGCTGAAAACAATTTGTATTGTGATGAAATTATGATTTGAATGTGTTGGAATTATGTGTACAAGGGCCCTATATGATTTCAGTATGGATGGGGCTAGAGTTCGGCCGGGCGGCAGTGGGCTTGCCGGTCTTAAAACAGTTCTTGCCATCCATGCCTATTCCCATCTTGCATGGACAGAGTGTTCCATGTATTGGTTCTGGGTCGTAGGATTTCGGCATATACCCAGGAAATGACCACCGGTGTGTTTTGGTTGGACACCAAGATTGGTCGGAATTGGTGTAATTATTGTGAGTATTGTGATTGGAAACACCAAGATTGGTTGGAATTGGTGTACTTATTAGGAATATTGTGTGGGAGTTATAAGGAAATTATGATCACAATAGTGTGATCCAAAGGTAAAGTATTATATGTGAAATTTTGTGATTTTATCAAAGCTGAAACCTATATGGTTTATGTACTTTTATGGCCATATGCAATTTCATCCGAACACCTCATGTTCTATGCGAATTTCTACTCAACATGTGTATATGTTGACATTGCTTTCTATTATGTTTTTAGCTGGATTTGAGATACCAGAAGATAGGAACGAGGAAGAGTAGGAGGACGGTTTGAGGCATTTAGTTAGTTATTCAGGAAGTGCTAGGAACTTGGTAGTTAAGTTTGTATATATGTTACGTTTATGTAATAAACGAATTATGTAAACCTCTCTTTTGGAATATTAGTACGTATATTGGTTTCATTAGGTTTTATGCTAGCATGTTTTGAAGAAATGGTTATATGATAGATGTTGCATGATTAGCTAGAGGTTTCGGAGCGCTACAATGCATGTTGTGAGTTTATGAGAGTTATGTTGGAATTTATGAGGATTTATGCTGGAAATTATGCTGAAATGGTGGTGCTAGAAATTACGTATAGCTATGTTTTACACTATGTTAGGTTTTTATCTATGTGTTAGAAGTTGGAAATTTTAGTTTTCTAAGCTGAAAATCCTGTTTTACAAGCTGAAAATCCTATTTATCGCAAGCTGAAAATCCTGTTTTACAAGCTAAAAATCCTATTTTTTGCAAGCTGGAAATCCTATTTTTACAAGTTAAAAAACCTGTTTTACAAGCTGGAAATTTCAGTGTTTACAAGCTAGAAATATTAGTTTTTCGTGCTGGAAATTCTTTTTTCGCAGATTGAAAATTTCAGTTTATATAAGCTGGAAATTGTGGTGATTTATGCTGAAATTTGTGTGTATATAGGCCCAAAACATGATAGGGGTCGATGTGGTTGAGTTTTGCCGGGCAAGAATGGACTTGCCAGTCTTAAAATAGTCATCGACCCTTCATCGTTTCCTAATCCTGCCTTGCATGAACGGAGAGTCCATGTATTGAAGTGCGTCGTAGGAAAATTTGGCATGTGCCCGGGATATGATCACCACAGTGTTTGGTTGGGATTGGAGTGTTGGTTGGAAATTGTGATTAACGGCACGACGAGATAAGGCAGCCGCCCATCGAGGTGGAAAATGGTCGAAATGATGTGCAAAAATTATGTTATTTATGTTTGGAAAATTTTATGTGATTTTATGTTTGATTTTATGTTTGGTAAAAGTATGTGAAAATATGCACGTTCATATCACACTTGTGCACATTATCTATTAAACAAAATTTCTACTCAACATGATTGTTGATGTTGATGTTATATAATGTTTTAGTTGGGCACAAGGAAGAGATTACAAACGAGGAGGATGGAGCGAGATGATTCGAAGCTTTTGGCTAGATGAAGTTATAATCGAGTCCTTATAGTTTCTATCATGTATTTTGTACTTGTTATGTAACAAGAAACTTTTATGAGAATTTTCAGCTTTCGTAACAAAAGTGTTAGTAGTTTATTTCCATATTTAGTCAGAAGGTTCGGGTCGTCCCAATACAGATACATATATAGTATAAATTCAATTGTTTATTATAAACATAGTTTTCATTACTAATTCATTTCTAAAATATCACACAATCTACATAGAAAACAGAATAATGATCATATAAAATGTGAAATAATAATAGACAATTAATTTTAAAATACTAGGAAGTATTATTTCATAATCTAAAATACCACATAATTCACACATACAAAATAATACTTGCTAAAACATGAAATAATATAGATAATTAATTTGAAAATACTCGGAAGTACTAGGGCATGGGGCATTACATCAAATTTCATTTTTTGCAAAATATAAATGAATAGATGACGTATACTCTTAGAAACTTGCAAAAAGAGTCCAATGTTTGTCGAACTCGGATGAGTATTGTAAGGACCCGATCTTTCACTTATAATTTCTATGTGACGTAGATATATGTATATGCTTAAAAGTGTATGATTTACATTTTATATGCATAATTAATGTAATACTAATGTTTCGTGATATATGCTTGTTTCATTTACAATATGCATAAGTAATAGGATTATTTTCTTGTCTTATTTAACCATCATACAATGCATAAAATTCAAAAAACTATATGTATGCATATACATATATGTATACGTACACGGTTTTATACATATATATATATACACACACACACACACACCTTGTGGCACCCCTTCCGCTAGGATCTTCCTATACGGTTGGAGACCACCGACGATCGCACTGAGTACAAATTTTGAAATTCACCCCCAGTACGAACGCCTAACTTAACAATACGCAACAGAGGTAGAGTAAAATATGCAACATGGATAATATATATATCTATGTTTAGTACAACCAAGTAGCGCAACCGAGTACAACATCAAAATAGCCAACTAGTGGCATCAAGTAGCAAACTACGGATTATACATCAAGACAAAGCGAACTGAAGTTTAATATAAACAACTGGAGGAGTGGCTACCATCCTATGAACTCCCATTATTCTGATTTTGAGGCAATGAACAGAAAGAAATGAGGGGTTAGGTCCAAATGACTTAGTGAGGCCACATATAGATAGATATATATTTGATTGAAAATGAGACTCAAAACAGTTAAATCATAATAAAGTCCAAGTAGTGTGAAATGTAACTTGATAATAATAACTGAACTGAGTAATACGGACAGTGAGCCCAAGACGGAGTCTCCAACCTTGTGACTACCCAAAATAGATAAATTATAATAGAAACCCTTATGCCTCCCTTGTCGAGAAGCCACCTCGACACTAAACAAGACGGAGATGTATCACGCGTCCGTGCAATACATCACTCCAATCCCTACTACAGTTATCCTCCGGCTGTATGTAGAAATTGGTTTCACGGAATGGTATCATGTAAAAGGTTCCATCGATGGTCCGTTCTGCCCGATAAAATTCCTCTTGTAAGTACCTGGGCCCAAACTTTCCAAGGGCGTCCCCAAGGGTAAACGGAAATATAACGGAACAGATATAGCTCACAACTTGTCAATAAAGCAATAACTTATTTTTACACCCGGGATACATAGAAATATAATTAAAATAAGATATCCCAAAGGTGTCAAAAATCATTTTGGGATAGATACAACTGGCAATATCAGAGAATGCAATACTTTTGAAAATAACTTGTTTTATATGTATGGAAAACATTTTCCAAAAGATTTGATAGCATAAATTCAATAAGGTAGGCTATACGAATAATATTTATATCATATAGTTCAAAGCCCTAGAAAGGATTTGACAAAGCACTCACCTTAGGAGTTTATCAAGTTTATAGATTTGTTTCGGCTAGATCAACTTGACTTCCTCACTTTAAGAAAATATTGTACATTTTCACATAATCTCACATAAAAACATAAGGAACATATTCTCATATTTTAAATTATAAAAGCATATTAAAACCATATTTTGGAATGATAACTAAGCATGCTTTATTCCTAATTTTATGAACATAGAGCATAATTACAACTAAAAAACATGCTTTCTAGCAAGTATTCAAAAGAATAGCATTCAAGAAAATAGCATGTAACATAAGACTTATGTCTAAGTAAATCATGAAATATCAACTTATGAAAATCACTTCAAAAATAGACAATCTATTAAACCAAGAGTATTAAAGCATGCTTGGCAAGAACTTTTACTCATGAGCATTGAAGCATGTTTTTAGCAAGAATTTTTACTCAAGAGGATTGAAGCATGCCCAAGCAAGAACTTTTACTCAAGGCAAACATAAACAACACTCTTATTTATGGGTTTAAGCAAGGTTTCTACCTTCAAGTGTGTGTGAAGAAAATAAGGGAGTATATGGAAGGCTAATAGGTATATATGTATAAAAAAAGAAGGTTTTATTGATGTATATATAGGTGGAGAAGATGTGATATAAATAGAGAGTGTTTTGTGTGTTGAGAGTGGAGTGAGTGTGGGTGGGTGTCTTTAGGCGGGATTTTGTGTGTGTGAGTGTATGGGAGAATGAAGACAATGGCCCCCCTTTTTATAGAGTTTAGGGCAAGAAATAGGATTTTTATAATATATGGTCAATTTATAATAAATGCATAGAAGATAGGATAAGATATGATAGGATAAGATAAGATAAGATAAGATAAGATAAGATAGGATAAGATAAGATAAGATATTTTAATAAAATATAAACAAAAAAATCAAATAAAATCTGATATTTATTGGCCTAATATTATAAAATCTGAAATCATATCTTTATTTTATTAAAACTTCGAATTTGTACTTATTTATGTTTGTAAAAATCGAAAATTAGGGTTTTAGGGCATAAAATTAGGGTTTTAAGGCCTAAAATTCGAAAATTCATAAATAATTTAGAATAATTCCTAAATGATGAAATTTGATCTTTATAAATCTGAAATTATATGTATATTTCCCAAAAATTAAAAATGTTTTAGTTATATTTTCGAAAATTGCAATTTAGGACATAAGATTTCGAAAATTGTGTTAGAATGTCAAATTCGTTTAAAATTTGAAATATCATGTAATTATCACGTCACATAATTCACATATAAAAGAAGGATCATACAAAACATGAAATATTAGTAAGCATACGCGTATATTATAATAACCGGTTTATATCGTTGTTAGACCAAAAATGGGGATGTCACACACCTAGGATTAGGAGATTTTCATATAACTCTTATAAATGTAATTTTAACCAAAATATGTCATTTCATAAAATAAACTTGAAAATAATTATTAAATTACTAAGTCATAAGACAAGATATATGTCTATATATTAAAATTATTTTCATATATATATATATATATATAATATGTAGTTTTGAAAAATCCCTAAAGAATGTATAAATTGTATTTTTTCCCCTAGGTATTATTTTCTTCCATACTTTGAATAAATATACAATATACAAGAATTAGTCTACATTTTTCAAGAAAAAAGAGAGTGGGCGGTTTTTGTAGTATATATATATATATATATATTAAATACTTGGTACATATTAGTCATTATGTCTCAATCTCCCAGCAATCAATGTATATGTACACTTGTATCTACCTTTCTAGATTTCTACATATATGGATGGTCAAAATTAATATAGACTACCACTATGCATAATTAGACCTCTTACTTGGTCTTGAGTTGGAAAGTAAGTAATTATTAGATTAAGATCCAATTATATTTTAATCTTATTCCTACTAATACTAGTTACAAGTAAGTATGGTGCAAGACAACACAAAAACACTACACACACAAAAACACAAGTACACGGCACACACACTCTCACATTCCTACTTTTGCTTTGATCATTTCACCTCAAAATTTACCACTCTCTCACTCTTGCACCACTTTACAAAAAATAGAAAGAAAGAAGAAAATCAACCTAGATGCAACTACAAGTTAGATTTTCCTAGAGTATTCATACATTTATTTCTATATTAGGACCTAGGATGTAACTACAAGTAGTTACTATCTTAGTCCTAAGGGATTACAAAGTAATTTAGCTAGATGCATCTTGTGTGTTTATGGATTAGCATGCTGAAAATTTGAGAATTCCTGCTGGAAATTGATGCTGGAAATTGTGTGCATTTATGATTTACTCTATGTTAGGGTTTTACTTATGTGTTTAGGGTTTTATTTATATGTTTGAAAGCCGAAAATTCAATTTTAAAGCTGAAAATTCTGTTTGTTTTCAAAGCTGAAAATCCTGTTTTGTCAAAGCTGGAATTTCGAATTTCACAAGCTGGAAACCTGTTCACAAAGCTGGAATTTCAGTGTGTACCAAGCTGGAATGTCAGTATTTTGCAAGCTAGAAATTTCTGTTCGCAGTTTGAAAAGTCTGATTTGTATAAGCTGGAAATTTTATACTTTATGCTGAAATTATGCAACAACCTGCTGAAAACAGTTTGAATTGTGCTGAAAATTGTGTTAAGCAAGCTGAAATTTATGTGTATATGGGCTCAAAGTGATAGGGGTGGATGTAGTCGGGTTCGGACGAGGTGCATCGGGCTTGCCGGTCTTAAAATACTCCTCGACTCTCCATCGTTGCCTAATTCCGCCTTACGTGGACGGAGAGTCCATGCATAGAAGTGGGTCGTAGAAAATTCAGCATATGCCCGGGATATGACCAGCGGAGTGCTTGATTGGGATGGGAGTGTTGGTTGGAATTGAGTTTACGACATGACAAGATAAGGTAGCCGCCCGTCGATGTGGACAATGGTAGAAATGTGTTGAAATTTATGTTCTTGTGTTCTAAAAATTTATATGGTTTTACGTTATATGAAAATAAGTGAAAATATGCATGTTCATATCACACACGCGCACCTTATGTGTTAAGTAAAATTGTTACTCAACATAATTGTTGACATTGTTGTCTAATGTTTTAGCCGGGTATGAGGATGAGGTTACCAACAAGGAGGATGGAAAGAGATGATTTGAAGCGTTTGGCTAGAGAAAGTCGTAGTCGAGTCCTTGTAGTTCTTATCATGTATTTAGGACTCGTATCATGTATTTTGGTACATGTTATGTTATAAGAGTCTTATAGGAAAATTTTCAGCTTTCATAATAAAAGTATTAGTAGCATATTTCCATAACTAGCCAATAGTTTTGGGTCGTCACAGGTGGTATCAGAACGCTGTGTTGGAAAAAGTGTCAATTTTGGATTATGAACTATCTAACCTTTGAATTTGTAGCATCGGAAAATGGCTCGTTCCGGTGAGTCGTCTAGCAGTAGAACTTGTTATCCATGTGGTATCAGGATCTCTTCCATAAGAGTACCCCAGCTCTAAGTCGATGATCTTCTGTTAGAGTTAACTTCACTTCGTGAGTACCACGAGAAACTTCAGAAAGCGCTTTACCACACAAAACTGAGTCTAGAAGTACCCAAAATCATATCAATCAAATCCACCAACATTATCAAAGCCTAGTTGAGGCAATTTATGGGAGGAGTCGGGATCTTTTTGGAGTCGTTGAAGCAAACATGGTTCCAATACCAGTCTCAGAGGGTGTAGTCATCAACTCCAAGGATGGCACTTGTTTTTCTCCCTATTCCCTCGATTAGTTGTAGTTAGGGGCTGTTTGTGAAGATGGGAGTATAGTACTAACTTTTGCTCGGATGTAATAGTTGTTAGGTTGTGTAAATCGCTAGTATGATGTACGCTTTTGCGTTTTTACGTGTGTGCAACTTTTGATGTATATATGTTTGCAACCCTTGTGTTTATAGAAATAAATGGGTTTTGTTGGTTTTGTTTATGATACTAAAACGAATTTCTTATGATGTAGATGACAACTAGACGAACAAGAGGAAATAATGGAAATCCGGATGGACAACTTACGGCCATCGTCAAATAAATCACTGCCATCCTCGAAATTGAGAATAACCACAATCACAATCACGTAGAAATGGCCAACTATGCCATTGCCAATTTCCTTAAATTAGGGCCTTCGAGTTTTAGGGGGAGAATCGGATGATGTTAAAGCCACCAACTAGTTGGAGGCTACTGAAAAGTTTTTTGAAGTCGTACCTTGTGGAGAGGAAAAAAAAGTTATGTTAGCTACTTTTAAGTTGGAAGAGGACGTGAGACACTAGTGGAAGTGAGTTAGTCAAAAATGGGAAGAAACGAGGATTCCGTATGACACCCCTCTTTCTAGGATCATCCTATACAAGTAGGGCTCACTTAACGGTCTTATTGAGTACCAATTTTTTTCTAATAGGTACGCAATACTTGCAACTTATTTAGTACTGCCCAACAATAAAATCGAGATAAACAAAAACGCAATTAACTTACATAGAATTGTAAGGTACAACTATCCAAGTTCAAAACTTCAACTAGTGATTTTCCATTTTCTATTAAATAAGCCAGTCTGCTATACATGATAAACAAATATGTGCTAATGATTGGTAAAGCTCCAATCGCCTTAACCGAGTCCCCTCAACCTATGTTCCTGAAATTGAGGCAATGAACAAAAAGAACTTGGGGTGGTAAGTCCAAATGACTTAGTGAGGCGGGAAATATACATATAGATATATAAACTAAAAATAAGAGTCATAAACCAACAAAATAATGAATCATAAAAAATGCGTATACACAAACTTGAACAAGACAGATGGTGAGCCATGAACGGAATCTCCAACCTTATTACTACCCAAAATAGATAAACTAATAAGCTTAAAATGTATACACTTTTATGGGCGCTTTTCATTGATTTTTATTAAGGTTTTAAAGTTTTAAGGATGAAATTTGTGCTTTATGTAACAAAACCTTAATTCGATTAATTTAAAGTGTTTTTACATCCTTAAAGATTTATTTTTCCAAGGTTTTGATGTCTATATCAACCCACAAGAGTTTCGTGAGGACATTGCAAGAAATCGGGGCTGAAATTGAGCTGAAAAAATGGGCACGCGCACCGACACGGTTTGAGCCGTCCCGAATCCCACGAAGCCGTCTCGACGCTCCAGCAGCTGCTGAAATTGTTCGATTTAGGACGGCCAAAGCCATCCCGATGAAGAAGCCGTCCTGAGACACACAGAAAGAGCCTTAAGCATTCGATTTAGGATGGCCAAAGCTGTCTCGAGCTCCGAAGCCGTCCCGGTGCGATACGCCAACAAGGAAAGTTGTTTCTTATTAAGATTTTGACAACTGTTGCCCTACATCTATATAAGGGATGTCTTGTGCACGATTTTAGGGGACTTTTTGGCTGATATTTCAAGAAAAATTCTAGGGCAAAAGCTTACGAAGGGTGACAATTCAAAAGCCAAGCTCTTCCAAGCTCTTCTATCCATCAAGATTATCGTCAAAAGCCGAGTTTGCTTATGTTTTCTTTTAATTTCATTATGTTCTTGTTTTGTTTTCTTTTCGCTATGTCTAGCTAATTAAATCATAGGGTTCTAGGCTAGTCGTTGATAAAACCCTTGTGATTTTTGTTGAACCTCCTTGATTTTAATTTTACATACTTCATCTATAATTCAAGGTTTTTATTACTTGTGAATTTTTGGCCAGTCTTTACAAGCTTTGAGATTTTGTATTCGACTATGAAAGGGTGTGTATAAAATCTGACTATTTGTGTTATAGACATAGGGGACGCATAGATTAGAAATAATCGTGCCCTTGTGCAATTGGTTAGGTTAATTAGCAAGGACTTTTTAACTAACACAACTCTTGTACGCAATGGGCCAAGGGATCCGTATGTGATCACGAAAGTAGACACATAGCATTCCTTGGCACGTTTGTTTTACTTTCGAAAGGAGATTACAAATATTTTCGTGAGTTGGATTGTGGGAAGGTGTATTAATTAAAATCAATGGGAGTTTAATTGGTCACAAGGGGGGATTCAATCGACGATGCCTAGGCCCTAGCTTGTTTTTATTGATTTTCTTCAGTTTGATTTAGTTGTTTATTTTCATTCCACCTTATCTTGATCAATTTTCGAAGCTTAAACGATAGAAAATTTATAAGTTTGGTGATTGGTAATTCGTTCCTCGTGGGAACGATACTCTTACTTTCACTTTATTACTTGAGCGATCTATACACTTGCGGAAAATACGCAACATAAACATATCATAAAATCCTTATGCCTCCCCTTTATGTCAAAGAGCGACCTTGACAACGGTAAACGGTAAATGGTAAACGGTAAATGGTAAACGGTAAGTGTACCATGTGCCCGTGCAATACACCGAGTCAATCCCTACTACAATTAACCTCCAACTGTATGTAGGAATCAGGTCCAACAGAATGGTATCACGTAATAAGGTTTTATCAAAGGCCCGTTTCACCCGATATTCCCTACTCACATGTACCTGGGCCCAAACTTCCCAAGGGCGTCTCCAGGGGTATTAATAGATCATATCAAGACAAAATGGCTCACAAACTTTCAATAAAATAATAGCTTGTTTCCAACACCAGGGATACATTAAAACATAATTAAAACATGATATCCCAAGGGTGTCAACAAATCATTTTGAAACAGACATAACTGGCAATATCAGAAATGAAATACTTTTTAGGTATAACTTGACTTATAATTTAGAAAAATATTTTATTGAAAAGTAGAGAGTAAGATATAATTCCAAAAGATTCGGATAGCATAAATCAGACAAGATGGGCCATACATATAATATTTATAACATATAGTTCAATGCCCTAGCAAGAAACGTAAAAGGCACTCGCCTTAGGAGTTTATCAAGTTCATAGATTTGTTTTGGCTAGATCAACTTGACTTCCTTCAAGAGTGTTTGAGGGAAATAAGGGAGTATATGGAAGACTAATAGGTATATATGTGTAAAAAAAGAAGGGTTTAATGATATATATATATGTGTGGAAGATATGCTATGAATAGAGAGTGTTTTGTGTGTTGAGAGTGGGGTGAGTGTGGGTGTGTGTTTTTAGGCGGGATTTTTGTGTGTGTAGGGGGGAGAATGAAGACGATGGCCCCTTTTTTCTAGAGTTTAGGGCAAGAAATAGGATTTTTATAATAGAAGGTCAATTTATAAGATAAGATAGGATAAGATAAGATAAGATAAGATAAGATAAGATAGGATAGGATAAGATAAGATAAGATAGGATTAAGATAGGATAAGATAGGATAAGATAAGATAAGATAAGATAGGATATTTTATTAAAATATGAACACAAAATCAAATAAATTCTGATCTCATAAAATCTGATATTTATTGTCCTAATATTATAAAATTTGAAATCATATCTTTATTTAATTAACAATTCGAATTTGCATTTATTTATGGTTGTACTGAAAATTAGGGTTTTAGGGCATAAATTTAGATTTTTAAGGCCTAAAATCCGAAAATTCATAATTAATTTAGAAAAATTCCAAAATGATGAATTTTAATCTTTATAAATCTGAAATTATATGTATATTTTCCAGAAATTAAAAATGTTTTACTTATATTTTCAAAAATTGCAATTTAAGACATAAGATTTCGAAAATTGTGTTAGAATGTCAATTTCGTTTGAAATTTGAAAAATCATGTAATTATCACCTCACATAATTCACATATAAAAGAAGGATCATACAAAACATGAAATATTAGTAAGCATGCGCATATATTATAAGAATCGGTTTTTATATTGTTGCTAGACCAAAAAATCGGGATGTCACATTCCGCGTACATGGGAAAACTTTGTCTAAGAATTTAACAATCAATACGTTCCTTGAGCCATACAAGAGAAACGGGAGAGAGAGTTTTTAAGCTTAGAGTAGTGATAGTTAAGTGCAGCCCGATATGAGGCTATGTTTACACGACTAGTTAGGTTTGCCCTTTACTTCATGGAGATGAGGAAAGGAAAATATGGAAATTCGTTGGTGGGTTAAGGGTGGAAATACAGGACAAACTAGCATCGGTCCAGATACTGGTATATACCGCGGCCGTAGAAACTGGTCTGAAAGTAGAAAGCACAATGGAGCAATTGAAAATCAAACGTGGACAAATTGTGAAACCCTTGCCTTTAGGGAGCCCAGTTGGATAAAATTTCAGAGGAAGTGATAAGGCTGCCAATGCGAATTTATCGGGTTGCCAAACAAACCCTAGTGGTCCCCCGCCACAGTGTACTTCATGCACCTATTGTGGTAAGCCAAACCATACCGAAAATCAATGTTGGGCTAAGACAAGGAAACGCATTCGGTGCGGGAGTAGTGACCACTTTCTCAAAGACCACCCACAATTAGGACCTTCATGAGCATCCCCTCAAGGACGAGTTGTCAAAGAGAACGGGAATCGCGGGGAGAAAGTACTGATTCAAGGAAAGGTATTTGCTATTGTTAGCACTAAAAATTGGGATAAATTACTAATGAGTAGCCCAAGCAAATTGGCCATTAAATTAGGTCCCAAATTTAAGTCTATATGAAATTTGGGCTTCAGAAATTGGATAATCCAAAATAAATAATAAATATTTATTTTTGGATTAGTTAATTGTGCCAAATTATTTGAATGAGCCCATCAAGTGTAAATACATGTCCAATAGTCTCGAAGTCCAAACTCAAGCCCATGCCCAAGCCTAAGAGGGAGGCATAAATGTTAAAAACCCATCTTGTGCCTATAAATAGAAGCACCCGGGTTCACAAAAAGGAAAGAGAAAAATAAAATCAAATGCTCAAATTTCGAGCTTTTGCCACGACAAAGTGTTGCTGCTATAAAGACCCCGACACCTTTCTCAAGGCATCAAATTCCCACCAAGCAATTGATTCAAGAACAAGCTTTCAGCCCTTGAATCGAAGTTTCAGAGAGAAGAATCAAAGGATTAATATATTTTCTTCAGAGATTGTTACCACAATATTCAAATTCAAATATTTTATTTGTCCATATTTTTCCTTGTCTCGTAATTTTGTTGCAGACATGAAAACTGTGTGAACAAATTTTGGCATGCCAACTGGGATCTATCTGCCTCTCATCTCTTCTTTGCTTGTGTAATTCAAGTCACTATCTTTGACATCTCTATGGTACCTAAGAGAAACCAAGTTGGTCTGAACAAGAAAAATGATACTGACATTGTGACCAACATTGCCCAATCCTCCAATGTGGTTAGAACTGGTGACTTTACCCCTTCTGACAGTTCAAATCTGTCCAATCCAAAAGGATTCGACTCTAAGTTATCTTCTTCCACCAAAGCGCCTGCTGTGGTAACTAGAGCGGTGATTATGGAAGAGCAAATTGCCCAAATGGCCCAGGCGGTTGCCGATTTGCAGAAAATGGTAGAATATAAAGACCTTCAAATTGCACAACTCATGAATAGGGTGGAGCATCCTAACATCGGGGAATCTAGTAACAATTGTCAGTACTCTCCCAAACTTGCTGTAAAAGGGAAGCAAGTTGATGAAATTTCTTGCAAACTGGATTTTGTGCAGAAACCTACTCATTCTGCAACTTCTATTGCTACATTATCCAGTCAACAACTACAAGAGATGATTGCAAATACGATTAAAGCTCAATACGGTGGACCTACTCAAAATATGGTCACGTATTCCAAGCGATATGCCAAAAGGGTTGATTCTCTGAGAATGCCGATTGGATACCGGCCACCCAAGCTTCAATAGTTTGATGGAAAAGGTAACCCCAAACATCATATTGCTCATTTTGTAGAAACATGCAATAACGCAGGAACCTATGGGGATCTCCTTATCAAACAATTTATGCGGTCGCTAAAGGGGAATGCTTTCTATTGGTATGTCGACCTGGAGCCGGAATCCATTGATAGCTGGGATGAGATGGAAGGGGAGTTCTTGAATCGCTTTTATAGCATCCATCATACCGTGAGCATGATTGAGCTCACCAATGTGAAGCAGTGGAAAGACGGGCATATGGTCGATTATATCAACCAATGGTGTGCACTGAGCTTGAATTGGAAAGATAAGCTTTCGGAAGTTTCGGCAATAGAATTGTGTGTTCAAGGGATGCATTGGGGACTCCTTTACATCCTGCAAGGGATCAAGCCCAGAAGTTTTGAAGAATTGGCTACCCGAGCTCATGACATGGAGTTAAGCATCGCTAATCACCGGACTGCATTTCCAGGAGAGGATCAAAAGAGACAAAGAAAAGATCTACGAAGAAATGAGAAGCCCAATAAAGCATTGGTTAAAGAGTCCTTAGCCATTAAGGCTACGACATGCAAAGCAACTTCTAGTGATAAAAGGAGTGAGAAACTTAGAAATCAAGATGAACCAACGGATAGACGCTGAACTACACTAAGAAAGTTACAAGAAAAAGAGTACCCTTTTCCTAATGCTGATATTCCACATATCTTTGATGAGTTGCTAGAAAGGAAGTTGATTAAGCTATCAGAACCAAAGCACCCTGAAGAGAGTGGGAAGGTGAATGATCTTAAGTACCGCAAGTATCATCCGTTGGTTAGTCATCCTATTGAGAAGTGCTTCATGGTCAAGGAAAAGATAATTGCAATGGCCAGAAATGGAAAGATAATTCTTGATATTGAAGATGTTGCTGATGCAAACATTGCTGACATCTCAAACACTGCAAGTGGTGCATATTTTTCTCAGGGCAAGATAAACAGCTTTGCCACAAAAGAGTACATGATACTTCAGTTTGGGCAATCAGACCCAGTCTTGATAAAGAATTCAGTGAGAGCAATCAGTCCACTTCAGTCCATAATAGGCTTAGTACATGTGGCACCCCTTCCGCCAGGATCTTCCTATACGGTTGGAGACCACCGACGATCGCACTGAGCACAAATTTTGAAATTCACCCCCAGTACGAACGCCTAACTTAACAATACGCAGTAGAGGTAGAGTAAAATATGTAACATGGATAATATATATATCTATGTTTAATACAACTAAGTAGTGAAATCGAGTACAACATCAATATAGCCAACTAGTGGCATCAAGTAGCAAACTACGGATTATACATCAAGATAAAGCGAAATGAAGTTTAATATAAACAACTGGAGAAGCGGCTACCATCCTATGCACTCCCATTATTCTGATTCTGAGGCAATGAACAGAAAGAAACGAGGGGTTAAGTCCAAATGACTTAGTGAGGCCACATATAGATAGATATATATTTGACTGAAAATGAGACTCAAAACAGTTAAATCATAATAAAGTGCACGTAGTGTGAAATGTAACTTGATAATAATAATTGCACCGAGTAATACGGACAGTAAGCCCAAGACGGAGTCTCCAACCTTATGACTACCCAAAACAGATAAATCATAATAGAAACCCTTATGCCTCCCTTGTCGAGAAGCCACCTCGACACTAAACAAGATGGAGATGTATCACGCGTCCGTGCAATACATCGCTCCAATCCCTACTACAGTCATCCTCCGGCTGTACATAGAAATTGGTTTCACGGAATGGTATCATATAAAAGGTTCCATCGACGGTCCGTTCCGCCCGATAAAATTCCTCTTGTAAGCACCTGGGCCCAAACTTCCCAAGGGCGTCCCCAAGGGTAAACGAAAATATAACGGAACAGATATGGCTCACAACTTGTCAATAAAGCAATAACTTATTTTTACACCCAGGATACATAGAAATATAAATAAAATATGATATCCCAAAGGTGTCAAAAATCATTTCGGGACAGATACAACTGGCAATATTAGAGAATGCAATATTTTTGGAAATAACTCATCTTACATGGATGGAAAATATTTTCCGAAAGATTTGATATCATAAATTCCATAAGGTAGGCTATACGAATAATATTTATATCATATAGTTCAAAGCCCCAGAAAGGAATTGACAAAGCACTCACCTTATGAGTTTATCAAGTTTATAGATTTGTTTCGGCTAGATCAACTTGACTTTCTCCTAAAATTTACATTAATAGCTATAATTAGGATACTACTTAGTAATCTTTATATAAAGAATAACTTAACTACTTATATTCTTGAACTAATACAATACTCATGTAATCATAATTTAGAAATTAAGACACTAACTTATACCTAGTATCCACTTTAAGAAAATATTGTACATTTTCACAAAATCTCACATAAAAACATAAGGAACATATTCTCATATTTTAAATTATAAAAGCATATTAAAACCATATTTTGGAATGATAACTAAGCATGCTTTTATTCCTGATTTTATGAACATAGAGCATAATTACAACTAAAAAAACATGCTTTCTAGCAAGTATTCAAAAGAATAGCATTCAAGAAAATAGCATGTAACATAAGACTTATGTCTAAGTTAATCATGAAATATCAACTTATGAAAATCACTTAAAAAATAATCAATCTACTAAACCAAGAGCATTGAAGCATGCTTGGCAAGAACTTTTACTCATGAGCATTGAAGCATGCTTTTAGCAAGAACTTTTACTCAAGAGCATTGAAGCATGCTAAGCAAGAACTTTTACTCAAGGTATAAATAACACTCTTATTTATGTGTTTAAGCAAGGTTTCTACCTTCAAGAGTGTGTGAGGTAAATAAGGGAGTATATGAAAGGCTAATAGGTATATATGTATAAAAAAAGAAGGTTTTATTGTTGCGTATATAGGTGGAGAAGATATGATATAAATAGAGAGTGTTTTGTGTTTTAAGAGTGGAGTGAGTGTGGGTGGGTGTTTTTAGGCGGGATTTTGTGTGTGTGTGTGTGGGAGAATGAAGACAATGACCCCTTTTTATAGAATTTAGGGCAAGAAATAGGATTTTTATAATATAAGGTCAATTTATAATAAATGTATAGAAGATAGGATAAGATATGATAAGATAGGATAAGATAGGATAAGATAAGATAAGATAGGTTAAGATAAGATAAGATAAGATAAAATAGGATAAGATAAGGTAAGATAAGATAAGATAGGATAAGATATATGAACAAAAAATCAAATAAAATCTGATATTTATTGGCCTAGTATTATAAAATCTGAAATCATATCTTTATTTAATTAAAATTTCGAATTTGTACTTATTTATGTTTGTAAAAATCGAAAATTAGGGTTTTAGGGCATAAAATTAGGGTTTTAAGGCGTAAAATTCGAAAATTCATAAATAATTTAGAAAAAATTCCAAAATGATGAAATTTGATCTTTATAAATCTGAAATTATTTTTATATTTCCCAAAAATTAATAATGTTTTAGTTATATTTTGCGAAAATTGCAATTTAGGACATAAGATTTCGAAAATTGTGTTAGAAAGTCAAATTTATGACGACCCCGAAATCCCTTTATTATTATTAGTCTTATTGTTATGATTATTGTTATTATTATTATTATTATTATTATTAGCATTAGTGGTTGCATACATGCATACATTATTGATTACAAAATGTATAAGGTTCTTTACAAATATAAGGGTACATCCAATAAAAGAGAATATCCACCTACTAGTTCTATTATCTCTACAAGGCAAAAAGCAACAAAAACCACAAAATACAGGTACGCAACAGAGATCCTACATCTTTCTTCCTCGTAAAACGCTTTAAAAGTTTCCTCCTCTTCATCATCATAAAGGCTAGCTTCGGAAGCATCTAAAACATTACATAACACGAAATCAACATACGTTGAGTAGAAACATTTCTTTATACACATAAGGTGTTCGGGTGTCAAGTGCATGTTAGTTACACATAGCACACACATAGTTTCACACTTTCTACCTTTTGTCACCTGACAGTGACCCTTATAACTACCCGGGCCGAAATAACAACCAGCACATTTCTCCCGCCAGCCTTATCCTCCAATGGTCGTATCCCGGGCATACGCCTAGTATTGTCCTACGACCCTCTCTCTTGAGTAGATCCCTCCGTCTACCTAAGGGGGGATTAGGAGATGGAAGGGGTGTGAACTCTCCCGGCTACTCAATAGTATATCCTGGTGGAACACCACCATACCATTCCAACACATATGGGCCCATTCACAGAATTGCAATTTGTTCACACATGCACATAATTTTTAGAAGTTTATATTATAATTTAGTAAAGTAAGCTCCACACTTATAAATGAAAGCTTTATATTTGCTTATTAAGCATATTTACTTAGAAATGTTAAATATGTAAATAGCTAGTAGCAAAAATATGCAAATAGACAAAATATAAATATAAATATATAAATATAACTAGTATGAATATATAATAGGTATCGAGGGTGTAGTTTTATTCCCTACAATTTCAACGATAGGTTGATTCGGGAAACAAAGCCACACAACCTTGGGATGACAATCTACTTGAGCGTAGTGTGTGACTAGCCAATCCATACCCAAAATAACATCAAAGTCATGAATAGGTAGTAATACTAGGTCAGCAGTCATCTTTTGACCACCAATTTCTAGTGCACAATCTTTATAAACCAAGTCCGTCTTCGATTTAGTCCCAAGGGGTGTTGTGATTTCTAATTCGTAAGGTAAGGCCTCAGGTTGTACTTGAAAGCTAGTAAAGAAACTAGTCGATATATATGAATGCGTAGAACCAGGATCCATCAACACTTTAGCAAAATAATGGTCGATGAGAAGCGTACCTTCCACGACCGCCGAATTCTCGACCTCAATCTGGTTCATAGCAAAGACCTTCCCTTGAATTCGTGGCTTCTCCACTTGCTTCCCATTGCCCTTTGTATTCTTTCCGATATTCGGGGTTGGCGTTGGTTTGTACTGAGGGCAATTCAATACGAAATGCCCACGACCTCCACATATTGGGCAATTCCTAGATTTATTCCAACATCTGTCTTCAGTATGATTTAACTTCCCGCAGTATGAGCAAGCCATATTTTTCTAAGATGAGGGATCAGAAAAATTTCCTCGACTCCCCTGGGCGTTTGGCCTAAACATCTTGTTAGGTCCTCCTATGGCTCTCCCACCTTGTCCTCCAGTACCAGGCGCTCGTGCCAGCTGTCCTCTTTTGAACTTCAATTGTTCCATAGTGCTCTCTACCTTAAGCGCCATTTCAACAGCTGCCGTATAGGTAGGTAACTGGACCGCTGCCAACCGATCTTGGATTTCAAGTCGCAGTCGGCCGATAAACTTCCAGATCTTCTTCTCCTCGTTCTCAACAAAGTACGGTGCGAACCGGGCTAGCTTGGCAAACAAGGCTTCGCACCTTGCCATGCTTAACTCACATTGTGCCAAACTAAGAAATTCTCGTTCCCTTTTCTCTTGGATAATTCGGGGAACGTACTGGGAGTTAAACTCCTTAACAAAGTTTTCCCAAACAGGAGACGTGTGAAGGGCTACCCATTTGGTGCTTATTCTTTTCCACCAATGGCGCGCATTGTCCTCTAATCGAAAGGTAGCTAAAGTGACCTTTCGCTCTGAGTCACAATTTAGCACTTCGAAAATTTTCTCCATTGCCTCCAGCCAATTCGTGGCTTTGGTGTCATCGGGTTCACCTCGAAAGATCGGAGGTCCTAATCTTAAGAAGTTAGTTAAGGCATCAGCAGTAGTCTCCCCCTGATTGTGATTGTTGTTATTATTGTTGTTGTTTTGGTTCTCAAGAATTGTAGCTATCCGTTCGAATACAACCGTAAATCGTTCATCCTGGGGCTCAGTCTCATTTCGAGTTCTCTTCAACATCTATATCCAAAGATAAAATAAACTTAGAATGAGGAACTTAAACCATAAGAAAGGCAAGTACTATATTATATAGGCCAACTGTAAATACACAAAAGATCGACACATTAGATATATACATAAGTATCACGCCATCCCTATACCTGCAAAATACTGTGGCATAATATCATCTAAGCATATATTAAAATAGCAAGTTATACCATCCATAATACCACTTACTATACCACTACCTACTTCCTACAAGCACATATACACATATATGTACAATAGAGGCATCAAACTCCCTACTCAAGCATGATTGGATCAAACTGGGCCCCGCTAGCGATCTCCGGGACAATGGCCTCGCCTACAGGACTGGAGCCTAGTAGTGTAGTAGCAAATCCCACCAGCTCTGTAGTCTTTCCATGGATGATCTCGATAGCGCCCTGGAACCGAGCCTGCAGGTCGAAGAGTCGGGCACGGGTCCTCTCAAGACTCGACTTCAAGTAACACACCACCTCTCGAAGTTGGAGGTTCTCATCACGTAAGTCGGTTATCTCAATCATTAACTCATCAGGGTCTATCTCCGTAAACCTAAAAGTATTAGGACTAGAGACAACACTCATATGAGGCTTGCGTCCAACGCTACTCGACGGGCGATCCATCTACATCCAACATACCAATATTAGTCCCAATAAATATCAAAACTTAGATTCTCCCAAGAACCTGGCTCTGATACCACCTATGACGACCCCGGAATCCCTTTATTATTATTAGTCTTATTGTTATGATTATTATGATTATTATTATTATTATTATTATTATTATTATTATTATTAACATTAGTGGTTGCATACATGCATACATTATTGATTACAAAACATATAAGGTTCTTTACAAATATAAGGGTACATCCAATAAAAGAGAGTATCGACCTACTAGTTCTATTATCTCTACAAAGGCAAAAAGCAACAAAAACCACAAAATACAGGTACGCAGCGGAAATCCTACATCTTTCTTCCTAGTAAAACGCTTCAAAAGTTTCCTCCTCTTCATCATCATAAAGGCTAGCTTCGGAAGCATCTAAAACATTACATAACACGAAATCAACATACGTTGAGTAGAAACATTTCTTTATACACATAAGGTGCTCGGGTGTCAAGTGCAAGTTAGTTACACATAGCACACACATAGTTTCACACTTTCTACCTTTTGTCACCTGACAGTGACCCTTATAACTACACGGGCCGAAATAACAACCAGCACATTTCTCCCGCCAGCCTTATCCTCCAATGGTCGTATCCCGGGCATACGCCTAGTATTGTCCTACGACCCTCTCTCTTGAGTAGATCCCTCCGTCTACCCAAGGGGGGATTAGGAGATGGAAGGGGTGTGAACTCTCCCGACTACTCAATAGTATATCCTGGTGGAACACCCCCATACTATTCCAGCATATATGGGCCCATTCACATAATTGCAATTTGTTCACACATGCACATAATTTTTAGAAGTTTATATTATAGTTTAGTAAAGTAAGCTCCACACTTATAAATGAAAGCTTTATATTTGCTTATTAAGCATATTTACTTAGAAATGTTAAATATGTAAATAGCTAGTAGCAAAAATATGCAAATAGACAAAATATAAATATAAATATATAAATATATAAATATAACTAGTATGAATATATAATTAAATATAAAGATCAAAATATAACTAGTATAAATATATATAAATATATAGATTAAAATTATAAGATATATAAATATATGAATACTATATATATATATATCTATATAAAATATAGATAACTATATATATAGATACGAAAAGAATTATCTACATATACATATAAAACTAATAAAATGAATATAAATATATATTTACATATACATAACATATATATATATATCTATAGATAAAAGTAGGCTATAATAAGTATATATACATGTACGTAACATATATATATATATGTCTATCATAACATATATCTATACATACATAAATATATATATAATTAACATATAATGAACTTAGTTAAATGAATATATGATAACACTTTAAATATATATATACATAGATGTATATGTTTATATATATATATGTAAAGTACTAAAGTAGGCATAAATCTATAGTATAAAGTAAAATAAAAGTTCTATTTATCACATAATAGATATGTGGTGCTTTCTTTACTAAGACTTTCAAGAACAACATAGGATATTCACCTAATAGTTCAAATAAAGCATCATGATCTCACACTATTTCATATAAAGCATAAAACTCACATAGTGGTTCAAATAAAGCATAAGAATTCCATATTATTGCAAAAGGGCACAATAATCACATAATATTTTTAAGAAAGCATAGTAAGCACATAGTACTCCAAATAAGCATATTAATCACATAATATCTTCAAGATCATGCTCACAAGTCTATCCATCCTTCAACTTCCTCCCAACAAGAGTTAAAACATGGAAAATTAACTATAAAGCTTTAAAGTAAGATGAAGATGGCAAAATAACTAAAACCCTAAACTTGGAGGCATGTTTGGCAAAAGCTCTCACTCTAGGCCATTCAAGCTTGATTTTTCACATTGCTTGGGCACAAGAGTATGGAAGCTTGCCTATTCTTCACAAGAAAGAAGAAGAAAACCTCTACTTAAGGTACAAAGAAGTGTTCCTACCTTAGTTTCTTCAAAAAGTGTAGTAGTTTTGGAGAAAGTGTAGTGTTTGGAGGAAAAAATGAAAGAGAGTGTAAGAGAAGAGAGAGTGGACGGTTTGGGGCTGGAAAATGGCTGAAAATGAGGATTGTGAGTGTATAAGGTCTTGTGTATTGATCTTCCAAGTATGAGAGACAAATATCTACATACTATATTCATCTAAATACCTCTTCCATACAAATTACATGGTTGTATATACATACACCTCACTTCACTAACCACTATGTATATTTATGTGGGTATGTGTGTGTGTGTGTGTATGTAGCTATGTATATCACCACTAATATATAATTATATATGTATATGAGACTAGGTTGCAAGAGTATATTAGTAGATATATTTTGATAAAATATAGAATAAAATCAACTAAAGTCAAACAAAAACTTATAAAATCTGAAAACTCTTATTTATTAAGTATTTTTATTGTTTATTTCTCAGCAAAAACCGAAATTTGGGGTTGGAGAAGTGAAAAGACCAAAATACCCCTTGTTTTGCTCTTTTTTCGAAAATTGCCCAAAAATAGAAATAAAATTCTAAAAATCTGAAAATTAATTTTTTAAATCAAATATAATATAAAATATTTATTTATATTATTATTTTCATTTTGATAATAATTAAACATTTTAAATAAATTAGATTTCAAATTAATAACTTAAAGACAATGTTTTTCAAAAATTACTAAAAATTCTTGAAAAACTAGGTAGAAGTTGAAAATAATATATTAAATAAATTTTGGGAATTTATAAAGATTAAATGTATAAAATTTAAGAATATTTGGAATTTATAATATTTTATAAAATTTTATGTAGCAAAATGCTCACTTGTTCGCAAAAAAAAATCATATTTGGATGAATAATCTCTAGAAAACAATAACTCACAAAAATAATTCTATAAAACTTGTATAATATGAAATAATTAAATAATGGATTTACCGGGTCGTCACAAAATTTGTTTAACATTTGAAAAATCATGTAATTATCCCGTCACATAATTCACATATAAAAGATGGATCATACAAAATATGAAATATTAGTAAGCATGCGTGTATTTTATAAGAACCGGTTTATATCGTTGTTAGACCAAAAATCGGGATGTCACAGTACAGGTCATCATCCACAAAGTTCTATTTTCAGCCGACTTGGTAATAATACCATGCAACAACATAGAAAAAGAGAACGTGATGATGGGGGGAGAAATGAAAGTGAGATTCCCGATGTACCCGAACTACACATGGGAAACCCATCGATCCTACTAATTGCTATTGACAGGCCAGTAAATATAAGGCAACGCATCTTAAAACATTCGATTGATTCGAGTAAATGCACTCAAGGTGCGGATGAGGTGGAGATCATTATCAACTGCAATTGTACATCCATTGTAGAAGAACCTGAAGCAGCGCCTAGAGATTGAATTTCCAAAGGGTTTGGTGGGTCGATTTCAAATGATCCCGTGCAACCATTGTGGACAAAAACTTTTGGAAGAACAACTGCTTCTGAGATTATATCATTTTGTGAAGAGAAGGATGGTGAGTCTTTGGCATGTAATCATATCTTTGTTGGCGAGGAGTACAACTTTGAAACTCTTGAAGATGAAATTCAAAAGGCTCCAAAATAACTCGAAGAAGGTGGACAAGCCACTTAGACGAGCTCAAGGACTAAATCTCGGGACGATAAACGAGCCACGCCCCATATATGTTAGTCCCCTCTTAAGTCCTTAAGAAGAGGAGCAATACTTCAAAATCTTGAGCAAATACAGAGATGCCTTTGCATGGATGTATAAAGAAATGCCAGGATTGGATCCTAAAGTGGTAATTCACCACCTTGGCATTAAACACGGTGCGCGGCTAGTAAAGCAATCACAATGGGTGCTTCGTCCAGAGCTGGAAACAGAGGTAAACAAACTCGTAGAAGCTGGGTTTATTAGAAAAGTCAAATACCTAACTTGGATTTCAAGCATTGTACCAGTCACGAAGAAAAATGGTTAAATACGTAATTGCGTTGGTTTTCAAGACTTGAACAAGGCTTGCTGAAAAGATGATTTTCCTTTGCCCATCATTGAATTGATGGTAGATACATATATGGGCCACGAAGGCTTATCTTTCATGGATAGCTCCTCTAGGTACAATCAAATAAGAATGTCACCACAAGATGAGGAAAACACAGCCTTTTGCACTCCAAAAGGGATCTATTGTTACAAAGTAATGCCCTTTGGGTTAAAGAATGCGAGCGCAACTTATCAACACACAATGCAAACTATCTTTGATGACATGCTACACAAAAGGGTCGAGTGTTATGTCGATGATCTTGTCGTCAAGACCAGAAGGAGAAGCGATCATTTAGTAGACTTCCAAGCAGTGTTTGATCGGTTGAGAAAATACTTCTTGAAAATGAATCCTCTAAAATGTGCTTTTGGTATGACATCAGCCAAATTTCTTGGTTTGGTGGTTCGCCATTGTGGCATTGAAGCTGATCCTTCAAAAATAGATGCCATTCAAAAGATGCCACTACCATGAAACCTGAAAGAATTGCGAAGCCTTCAAGAAAACCTCGTGTTTATAAGGAGATTCATATCAAATCTTGCGGGAAGATATCAACCATTCCATCACCTTATGAAAAAGGACACTCCGTTCAAATGGGATGGGAAGTGTCAAAATATATTTGAAAGCATAAAGAAGCACCTTTTAAACACACCCGTTCTGGGGGCCCTAACACCTGGAAAGCCACTCATATTGTACATTGCTGCGCAAGAATGATCGGTTGGTGCTCTAATGGCTCAAGAAAATGAGAAGGGTAAGAAAATGGCTTTGTATTATTTGAGCAGGTCTTTGACTCAAAATGAATCAAGATATTCTCCTGTTTAGAAGATTTTCCTGTCTTTGTTCTTTGCCATTAAAAAATTGAAGCACTATTTTGAAGCGTGCCCTATAAAGCTCATTTCTCGTGCCGATCGTGTCAAATTTATAATGCCAAGACCCATACTGTCTGGGAGATTAGTGTCCATTATTTTTCAATCAATACGAGATCACATACGTGCCACAAAAGGCAGTTAAAGGGCAAGCGCTTTTTGATTTCCTGATGAAGATGTTCTCCTTGTTGAAGTCCTTCCAGCATGAATGATGTTTTTTGACAGATCAGCTCAATCCGATGGAGTGAGAGCAAGGGTTGTCTTTGTTTCACTGGAGAAGTAGGTTTTGACGTATGCTATTATATTGAGGGAATTATGTTCCAATAATGTCGCCAAGTATCAAGATTTGATTATTGGACTCCAGATGGCCTTCGAAATGGAAATCATGGAAGTAGAAATTTATGGCAGCTCAAAACTTGTCATTAACCAGCTTTTAACCAGGTACGAAGTTAAGAAAGAAAGTTTGGTACCATAATTTGAACAGGCTTCGAGCTTATTGAAACAATTTGAAAGGGTCACTTTAAACTATATTCCAAGAGATGATAATAGGATAGCTGATGCTCTAGCCAACATGGCCACCACCTCAGCTCTTTTCGAGGGAGAAATGACGAATGTGCCTATGTGCAATTAGTGGATCCTGCCATCACTACCAAATCTAGTCATGAGGACTCAAACGCTGTTTCAGTCTTAGCCACTGATGAAGAAGATTGGAGAAGACCATTGGTCGAGTATCTAAAAAATGGAAAATTATCGAAGAACACCCGTTGCAGAACAAAAGTGCAAAGGAGGTCAACTCGTTTATCATGTACAAAGACACACTCTAGCACCGGTCTTTTGAAGGTAATTACCAAAGGCGTTTAAGTGGCGAAGAGGCATTTGAAGCTATGGTTGAGGCACACTCTGGGATTTGTGGTTCCACTAATCAGGCCCTAAGTTTGCACTTTTAAATCAAAAGGATGGGTTATTACTGACACATAATGGTTAAAGATTGTCTAGAGTATGCAAAAAGGTGTGAAGCATGTCAACTGCACGCTAATTTTATGCATCAACCTCCAGAGCCCTTACATCCTACTGTGGCTTTATGGCCATTCGACGGATGGGGTCTTGATATTATGGGACCTATCAGTCCGAAATCATCCGCTGGTCATGTTTACGTATTAGCAGCAGTTGACTATTTCTCTAAGTGGGCTGAAGCGGCCCCCCTAAAAGAGGTGAAGAAGGAGACTGTGGTTGAATTCATCTGCTCTAGCCTTATTTTTCGATATGGTGTACCTCGGTATGCCATAACCGACAATGAAACACCTTTCTATAATAAGCCAATAGACAAGTTATGTGTACAGTTTGGGTTCAAGCAACATAACTCATCAATGTACAATACAGTAGCCAATGGATTAGCAGAAGCTTTCAATAAAACCTTGTGTAATCTCTTTAAAAAATTGGTGTCAAGTTCAAAAAGGGATTGACATGAAAAAGTTAGAGAATCCCTATAGGCGTATAGGACTACATACTGGACTGCTACTCGAGCTACCCCATATTCATTGGTCTATGGAGTCGAAGCTGTCATTTTTCTTGAAAGTCAAATACCTTCATTGCGCATTGCGATACAAGGACTCACCAACGAGGAAAATGTACAACTCAAACTTTAAGAATTTGAGGCATTAGATGGAAAGGGGTTTGAAGCCCAACAATAGCTGGAATGCTACCAAGCTTGCATGGCGAGAGCAATTAACAAAAAGGTCACTCCTTGATCATTTTAGGTGGGAGATTTGGTATTGGCGATAAGAAGACCAATTACCATTACGTAGCGAATGGGGAATAAGTTTATGTCAAAATGGATGGTCCATATGTGGTAAAGGAAGCATACAAAATGGTGCCAACAAGCTTGTGGATAAGAATGGCTTGGGGATTGGCCACATAAATGGAAAACTCTTAAAACGATACTACGCATAAAGGTGAAATATACTCTTGGCCCGCATGAATATAAACTGTGTACAACTCAAGAAAAACAAAAAAACAACTCTTTTGGACTAGTAATGACTTGATCCCTTTGTTGGGGTACGTAGGCAGCTTGGATTGCATTGTCAAGTTCAGTCATATCTTTAAATAAGTTTGGTTTGATCCAAGTCAGCCAAGTTTGTTAGTACATTTAATTAAGTTAAATAAATTTAAACTACTTGCCTGTACGAGGTAATAAAATGAAGTCATTTACAATTATTGAGAAAAATGTGGTGATTGAATTCGATAGAACAGAAGGAAATACATAGAACACTCCTATGCAATACACATATACTGAAAAAGAGAAATTTGTTATTGCATAAAAGGGATGCCTCTTTACATAGGAAAAAAAAACTAAAAAAAAATGGAGAGAATTTGAGAAGTGATGACATTAAAATGACAATTCAAGAAAACAAGTCAAAAGTCGCTAAGTTTTGTCAAGATTCCTCGAGAAGCGCCTCCATGTTCCTCAAAGCCTCAGTTTCTTTCTTAGACAGATAGGGAGTGTTGTCTAGTTGAGCAACTTTTCTTCTCTTGGTTTCTACAGCTTGGCGAATTGCGGATAAGTTCTCTTAGACTTGGTGGAGTGATGAATTGGCAAGCCCTTCCTTGGTCTGCAGCTCAGTCAATTGTCACGTCACCTCTTCTTTTTGTACAACAATTAGGAGAATCTCAGCATTCAAGCGATCTACTTCCTTGACTTTCTCGTTCTTTTGTATTTCCGCTTTGGGAGAGTTCCTATTGAGCGAGCAAGAAGGACTGTTCATGCATCTCTTATGTTTCGCATAGTTGGAAGCACCCTCAAATAAAATTCTTAAATGACTCTCTAAAGATGAAGTATCTTGCATAAATGTTTTCATCGCCTTAACGAGATCATCAATCATAGGTTTGGTCCCTAAAAGTTGCTCAAATAGAGTTTTTGTAATTTTCTGGCATATCCGCTCCCAATAAAATTTGAGCAAGACTTGCTCAGCTTCAGTCTTTATAATTTTAGAATAGAACTCAGATACCCCATGGGGAAGAATTGGCCAAGATGGAGCCTCAGGTTTATTTCTAGACTTTTTGGGTATCTGCTCTTCATTTGACAGGTTCTCCTCTGCAGCAATGAGCAATGTTAGTTCCAAGAATTTGCTGAAATCTTCCAATTCACGACATTCATTCTTAGAGCAAGGTTGTAGATCTTTATCGAAAACACGTGAAGTGGTGCTTACTTAGATCAGGGCAAATGGGTTAAGACCATTCACCAAACCAATGCTGCACTCAGAAAATGTAGGAACTTCTTTTACAGCACCTGCGAGCTGAAGACAAAAGAAAGGAAGAGTCAATATGATGAAGGCAGTGACTCACAAAAAAAAGGTAAATTTCAGGGTAACAAATTTACATATTGATTTAGTTCCTCTAAAGGCAATGAAGAACTTGGAACATCTGCGAAAAAGGCCGAATTGGCACCTAATAGTTTCTAATTCAAAAACCTTGATTCGTCGGTCAACCTAACGATGATTGTTGGGTATATCGTTTGAGATAGAAAGGGCGGAGATAACCTCATTCTCTTCACTTAGAGGAACGACATGTACATGTTTGGGGGCGGAATTTGCCACTAAGTTGTGCCGCCTTTTGGAAGGTGCTTTCACTGAAACAATTGCATCATTCTTCTCAGCATGTGGATATTGAAGCTTTGAGGGAGCTCGACTATCCTTGGGACCCTTCATTGACACGTCTTGAGGGGGGTTCAACTTGAGCACAATTTTCGTGTTCTTTCCCAAATAACTCTTCCAATATTTGGTTCACCAATCATCGCAGTCCTTTGTGAACAATGACGATGAGGACGTACTAACTGACATAATGAGCTTAGAAGATGTGTCAAGAGAAATTGCAAGACTTCCAAAATCAAACCAATTCAGACAGCTCACAGGTTAGGATTTTCCTCCTTTAAACGACTAAGGATGTCCTGATAAAAGCCATAGTGTCGATTGAATTGGTGAGGACTATAAGCTGCAACGATGTGCTCGGCCCCGCTCTACAATGTCAAATAGCTGGACAACAAGGTCACAAAAGGTCCTTGTATGTGTTGGAGTTGTCCGTAACCAGAATTAGATTTGGATTGTGAGGTTGCAATTTCAGACACCTTGAAGGAGTGATATTGTGAAATAAGTTGCGCGCTTCAGCAAGTTCAAAGTACTTGGGCATGTTTTCACCTAGATACATAATCATTCAAGCACCATCTGACGAAGGAAGTGGCTCACAAAAAAAAAGGTAAATTTCATGCTAACAAATTTACATATTGATTTAGTTACTCTAAAGGCAGCGAAGAACTTGGAACATCTGTAAAAAAGGCCGAATTGATGCCTAATAGTTTCTAATTCAAAAACCTTGAGTCGTTGGTCAACGTGACGATGATTGTTGGGTATATCGTTTGAGATAGAAAGGGTGGAGATAATCTCATTTTCTTCACTTAGAGGAACGACATGTACATGTTTGGGGGCGGAATTTGCCACTAAGTTATGCCGTCTTTTGGAAGGTGCTTTCACTGAAACAATTACATCATTCTTCTCAGCATGTGGATGTTGCGGCTTTGAGAGAGTTGGACTATCCTTGGGACCCTTCATTGACACGTCTTGAGGGTGGTTCAGCTTGAGAACAATTTTCATGTTCTTTCCCGAATAACTCTTCCAATATTTGGTCCACGAATCGTCGTAATCCTTTGTGATCAATGACGACGAGGATGTACTACCCAACATAATGAGCTTTGAAGATGTGCCAAGAGAAATGCAATACTTCCAAAATCAAATCGATTCAGATAGCTCACATGTTAGGATTTCCTCCTTTAAATAATGAGAGATGTCCTGACAAAAGCCATACTGTCGATTGAATTGGTGAGGACTATAAGCTTCAATGATGTGCTCGGCCTCGCTCTAAAATGTCAAATAGCTGGACCACAAGGTCACAAAAAAGTCCTTGTATGTGTTGGAGTCATCCATAACCAAAATTGGATTTGGATTTTAAGGCCGCAATTTCAGAAATCTCGAAGGAGTGATATTGTGAAATAAGTTGCGCGCTTCAGTAAGATCAAAGTACTTGGCCGTGTTTTCACCTACATACATAATCATTCGTGCACCATCTGGGCTTGACCTCCCCATGTTTGGATGCCGGGATCTTCCAAAGATGGTTGTTCTTGTCAAGACAATAGTTCAGAAGGGCGAATTCAGCTTGCAGGGGCTTGGAGTCGTGAAGCGTATATTTCAGCAGTAGGACACTTGATAAGAAAGTGGCACCGAAATGTGGGTCAACATTCTCCTTAGTCACCTCTTCGGACCACTTTTGGCAGGAGCATCGAATTGTTAGAAGCACACACCTTGGAAGATTGAGTGCTCGTAGCTGACTCGTGGACATGCAGCGTCATACTTTTAATTTTGAGACTATCTCTCCAGCTTCTTATAATAATACATTGGAACGGCTCGCGGCAGTCTTCGATCTCCATTCTCGTGAAATAACTATATCTTGTGCAAAAAAAAAAAAGGCATCAAAAGATATAGACACTCTACAAAAAAAAAAAAAGAAAGGAACAAAAAAAATGACAAAAAAAGAGGTGGGATAAAAAAAAGAGAAAAAAAATATATGATAAAAAAAATGAAAAAAAGTGGGATGCAAAAATAAAAAAAGCTTAGATTCCCTATGTGGACTGCTTATTTTGAAATAGGTTTTGGGCCATTTATTGTGATTTTAACCAAAAAAAAGAAAAAAAAAGGGACTTGGGTTCCTAGTTGGGCTGTTCATTTAGAAGTAGATTTTGGGCTATTCATAAAAAATAATGAGGAATTTGGGCCATTTATTGTGATGGGCTATTTATTTAGAAGTAGATTTTGGCCATGAGCAAAAAAAAAAAAAAAGTAGTGGTTTGAGCCATTTATTGTGATTTAGAGAAAAAAGGGTTGGGGTTCCTATTTGGGCCGTTTATTTAGAAGTAGATTTTCAGCCTTTTATTGTGATATATGTAAAAAAAAAAGAGGGGCTTGGGTTCCTAGTTGGGCTATTTATGTAGTAGTAGATTTTGGGCCATACAAAAAAAAAAAAACAAACAAATAAACAAAAGGGGCATCGACACTTTCAAAAAAGCTTAAACCATGGAAATGGATATTATTTTGACATTACCAACACATGATATGCAGAATAAAAACAAGCACATGTGAAGGTTATAAATTTCACCAACAAACAACATGAATGGGGAAAAGAAAAGCATGCATGTATGCTCACTCTAAAAAAAAAAATCGAAGATAATTTTGGTCTAATATCAGGCAAACTAAGTGGTATATTCTCAGCGATCAATTAATTGGATATGGAACAAAAAAGATGCCTATCGAAAAGAAAACTTACCAAATTTTTGAATAATAGAGATGGTGATCCTTGATAGCCAGAGAAATCAGATGTCCACTTAGTGGTTGTCCTTCTTTGCTTGATACAACCAAGGCCGAATGATGGTGCTTCTTATAGGAGTTGATGAACATCTTCAAATGGAAAACTCTCATCAAACCAATCGTTAGGGCTAGAAAGAAGACAAAAATGGTGGAAATTCAATATCATGTTTCTTGATATACATTGCCATCCAAGATTCACAGCCCATAATCAAGCTAGACGTATTGATGTCTGTAATTACAATGACTAAGTTGCAAGGAAATTCACTTTACAACCCGATAAAGCTGGAATGTTGAGCCAAATCAAAGAGCCATTATTGGGGTGTGAATCTATAGAATTAAAATCAAGTGATTCAATTTTCAAACTGAAATTTGGATAGCACTTGGCATGCCAAGGATTATGCTCTTAGGTCTTTGTGGGCCCACGTGATTGAAGCATATGGATGAACTCTAGAGGTGTTGAGATATTGGGTCAAGTGGTTGTCAAACTAATTAGAAAGGAAATAAAGTTGTAAATGAATTGAGTGGTTGATACAGTGGCATGAATTGATGCTTTTGATTCAATTGCAAAAATTCAATGCAAATTTCATATCATATGGTCCTTAGGCTATTAATGATTTAAAAAAAAGGAAGAAAGAAAAAAATAATAATAAAATATGTGTATATATGTACTTCAAGTCTCGGCTTTCACCAATGTTCGGCATACTCTTCGCCGAACCTTGAAGGGGGGCATCTGTTAGCACTAAAACTTGGGATAAATTACTAATTAGTAGCCCAAGAAAATTGGCTATTAAATTAGGTCCCAAATTTAAGTCCATACGAAATTTGGGCTTCATGAATTGGGTTATCCAAAATAAAAAATAAATTTTTATTTTTGAATTAGTTAATTGGGCTAAAGTATTTGAAGGAGTCCATCAAGTGTAAATGCATGTCCAATAGTCTCCAAGTCCAAACTCAAGAGAGAGGCATAAATGTTAAAAACCCATCTTGTGCCTGTAAATAGAGGCACCCGGGTTCACAAAAAGGGAAGAGAAAAATCAAATCAAACGCTCAAATTCCGAACTTTTACCACAACAAAGTGTTGCTACTACAAAGGCCCGATACCTTTCTCGAGGCATCAAATTCTCACCAAGCAATCGATTCAAGAACAAACTTTCAACCCTTGAATCGAAGTTTCAGAGAGAAGAATCAGATGATTAATATATTTTCTTCAGAGATTTTAACCACACATATTCAAATTCAAACATTTTATTTGTCCATATTTTTCCTTGTCTTGTAATTTTGTTGTAGACATCAAAATTGTATGAACAACTATAAATTAGGAGAGAACATCCGAACCCATGGTAGTGGAAGGTACGCTTTCAATTTGTCACCATTTAGCTAAAGTTTTAATTGATCCCATTTTAACATATTTTTATATATCGTGTAAATTCTTTTTTAGCTTAATGATTCAACCTGAAATTTTATCATACGAGTTAGAAGTAAGTACGCCTCTGGGAACTACGTGGAAAATCGATTTGATTTATAAGGACTGCGAGTTAGTGATAGGCGGAAAAAAAAATAGTGCCGATTTAGTATTACTACCTATAAATGACTTTGATATTATCTTAGGAATGGATTGGTTAGAATCCCATTATGCCCAAATAGACTGTCGCAATAAGAAAGTGCGGTTATGTAGGCCTAACCAAATTGTAGTCGACATTATAGGAAATAAAATTTCTTCTTCCATACTAATTGTATCCGCCATAACATCGATTGCTTCAAAAAGGAAATGAGGCCTTCCTAGCATAAGTATTTAATAAATTGGAGGATAAAAAGAAAATAGAAGATGTCCCGATAATAAACAAATTTGTAGATGTTTTTCCCGATGATCTACCGGGTCTACCCCAACATAGGGACATTGATTTCATAATTGAAATACTACTCGGAACCGCTCCTATTTCCAAAACCCCTTATAGGATGGCTCCTGCCCAATTAAAAGAACTTAAGTCTCAATTACAAGAATTATTAGACAAACGATTTATTTGGCCCAGTGCTTCACCGTGGGGAGCCCCTGTCCTATTCTTCAAGAAGAAAGATGGGACTTTACGACTTTGTATCGACTATCGGTCCTTAAACCAAGTTACCACTAAGAACAAATACCCATTACCGAATATTGAAGAATTATTCTATCAACTACAAGGAGCCTCCATGTACTCCAAGTTGGACTTAAAATCAGGATATTATTAAGTTAGAATTCGACTGGAGGATATAGCAAAAACCACTCTCAATAGTCGGTATGGACATTATGAATTCATAGTAATGCCCTTCTGCTTAACCAATGCGCCTGCTAGATTTATAGATTTAATGAATCGAGTCTTTCAACCTTACTTAGACCAATTTGTTGTGATCTTTATAGATGATTTTTTGGAATATTCAAAGACTAAGGAGCAACATAAAGAACATTTGAGGATAGTACTGGAAAAATTTGAGAGAACGGAAACTTTATGCGGAATTTAGCAAGTGAGACTTTTGGTTAGAGAAAGTGTCATTCCTTGGTCATATTATATCTAGAGAAGAAGTTTCACTAGATCCAAAAAAGGTAAAGCCGATTATGGATTGGAAGCAACCTCGATTGTTACCGAAGTACGAAGTTTTTTAGGTCTTGCCAGGTATTACCAACGATTCATTGAAGGATTTTCAAAAATTGCTCGTCCTCTGACTAGGTTAACCCAGTCTAAGGTAAAATTTATTTGGGATAAACATTGTGAGGCTAGCTTTCAGGAATTAAAGAATCGATTAGTTTTCGCCCCTGTAATAGTCATACCTAGTGGAAATAATGAATTTAAAGTATACACGGATGCTTCAAAGAAAGGATTAGGTTGTGTGCTTACACAAAAATGGACGCATTGTAGCCTACGCCTCACGAAAGTTCAAACCCTACAAGGAAAATTATCCAACCCATGATCTAGAAATAGCTGTCAAAAGCTCTCAAGAAATGGAGACACTATCTATATGGGATAGCTTTTGAGGTATTTATGGACCACAAGAGTTTAAAATATTTATTTTTTCAAAAGGAACTTAATATGAGACAAAGGCAATGGATGGAGATGATAGCTGATTTTAATTTTGATATTTTATACCGCCCGGGAAGGATTAATAAGGTTGCAGATGCTTTAAATACGAAAGCCACCATTGCTTATTTAGCAATCAAAGAATAGAAGTTGTTGGGAGATATTTCAGATTGGAACCCTAAAGAAAAGAAAGTAGGTATTTTATGCTCCACCATACAAGCTTAGCTTGCATTACTATAGAAAATCAAGGACGCTCAAGAAAAAGATGCAGTATTTAAGAAGTTAACAGGAGAAGTATGTAACAAACGAACGATAGAGTTCACCATGTCCAATAATGGGATCTTAAGATTTCATGATAGGATATGTATCCCAGATAATGATAGTGTCAAAAGGGAAATTTTAGAACAAAGCCACAAGTCTAGATATACAATACATCCGGGTATTAACAAAATGTACAAAAATATTAGAAGACAATATTGGTGGACCAATATGAAGAAAGAATTAGCCGACTTTGTGTCCAAATGCTTAACCTACCAATCGGTAAAAACCGATCATCAGAAACCCTTTGACTTTTTGCAACCTTTACCATCCCCGAATGGAAATGGGAACACATTACTATGGACTTTGTTATGGGATTACCCCGAACATTGAAAGGTCATGATGCGATTTGGGTAATCATGGATATACTCACTAAGAGTGCCCATTTCATCACATTTTCTAAAACTTGTTCCTTGGATAAAATGGCGAAAATCTATAAGCAAGAAATAGTCTAACTACATGGTATCCCTGTCAGTATTGTCTCAGATAGAGATCCACGATTCGTTTCTAAGTTCTGGCAAGGATTACAAGGTGCTCTAAACACTAAGTTAAACTTTAGCACGGCTTTCCACCCGCAAACCGACGGGCAATCCCAGAGAACCATCCAAATCCTATAAGATATGCTTTAATCTTGTTCCATAGATTTTCGAGAAAGTTGGGATCGCCACCTTTCATTAGTTGAATTCGTTTATAATAATACTTATCAAGCCACCATTGGTATGGCACTGTTTGAAGCACTTTACGGTCGAAAGTGTAGGTTACCAAATTGTTGGGATGAAGTTGGTGAAAGGAAGTTTCTAGGTCCAGAGTTGGTACAAGAAACTACAGAAGTCATAGAAATAGTTCGCAAATTTATGGTCGCAGCTCCAAGTCACCAAACGAGTTACTCAGACAAACGATGCAAGGATTTGGAATTCGAAGCCGAAAATTTTGTATTTTCGAAAGTATCACCCAGAAAAGGAGTGTTCAGGTTTGGGAAAAAGGGAAAGCTCATGCCTCGATACATCGGCCCTTTCGAGATACACGAAAGAATAGGAAAAGTAGCGTATAGATTAGCTTTACCTTCGAGCCTATCCGAGGTTCATAATGTGTTTCACATATCAATGCTCAAGAAGTATCACCTTGATCCCTCACATATTGTCGATCATGACTCTATCAAGATTGATAAAGATCTCACTTATGAAGAAGAACCCATCCGCATTCTCAAAGTCAAAGAACGAACCTTAAGAAATTGTTTCATTCTCTTAGTAAGAGTTTTGTGGAAATACCACAATCTTGAAGAAACTACATGGGAGAAACTAGAAGATATGATGGACAAATACCCACATCTCTTTGATTAACCAAGCCGAATTTTGAGGATGAAATTCTTTTAAGGAGGGGAGGATGTAAGGACCCGATCTTTCACTTGTACTTTCTATGTGACATAGATATATGTATATGCTTAAAAGTGTATGATTTACATGTTATATGCATAATTAACGTAATACTAATGTTTCGCGATATGTGCTTGTTTCATTTACAACATGCATAAGTAATAGGATTATTTTCTTGTCTTATTTAACCATCATACAATGGATACAATGCATAAAATTCAAAAAAATATATGTATGAATATATATATACATACACAATTTTATACATATATATACCTAGGATTAGGAGATTTTCGTATAACTCTTATAAATGTCATTTTCACCAAAATATGTCATTTTCATAAAATAATCTTGAAAATAATTATCAAATTACGAAGTCATAAGACAAGATATATGTATATATATTAAAATTATTTTCGTATACATATATGTAGTTTTGAAAAATCCCTTAAGAATGTGTAAATTGTATTTTCTTCCCCTAAATATTATTTTCTTCCATACATTGAATAAATATACAATATACAAGAATTGGCCTACATTTTTCAAGAAAAGGGGGGGGGGGTGGACGGTTTTTGTAGTATATATTTATATATTAAATACTTGGTACATATTAGTCCTTATGTCCCAATCTCCCAACAATCAATGTATATGTACACTTGTATGTATACTTGTATCTACCTTTCTAGAGTTCTACATACGTGGATGGTCAAAATTAAAATAGACTACCACTATGCATAATTAGACCTCATACTTGGTCTTGAGTTGGAAAGTAAGTAATTATTAGATTAAGACCCAATTATATTTTAATCTTATTCCTACTAATACCAGTTATAAGTAAGTATGGTGCAAGACAACACAAAAATGCTACACACACAAACACAAGTACACGGCACACGCACTCTAACATTCCCACTTTTGCTTTGATCATTTCCCTCAAAATTTACCACTCTCTCACTCTTGCACCACTTCACAAAAAATTGGAAAGAAAAGAAGAAAAACAACCTAGAGAAGGTAGTAATTTTATTTAAGGCATGAGTTATATTTTCCTAGAGTATTCATACATTTATTCCCATATTAGGACCTAGGATGTAACTACAAGTTAGTTACTATCTTAGTCCAAAGGGATTACAAAGTAATTTAGCTAGATGCATCTTGTGTGTTTATGGATTAGCATGCTGAAAATTTGAGAATTCCTACTGGAAATTATGTGTATTTATGATTTACTCTATGTTAGAGTTTTACTTATGTGTTTAGAGTTTTATTTATATGTTTGAAAGCTGAAAAAAGCTGAAAATTCTGTTTGTTTTCAAAGCTGAAAATCCCGCTTTGTCAAAGCTGGAATTTTAGTATTTCGCAAGCTAAAAATTTCTGTTCGCAGTTTGGAAAGTCCAGTTTGTATAAGCTGGAAATTTTATACTCTAAGCTGAAATTATGGAACAGCCTGCTGAAAATAGTTTGAATTGTGCTGAAAATTGTGTTAAGCAAGCTGAAATTTATGTGTATATGGGCCCAAAGAGATAGGGGTCGATGTAGTCGGGTTCGGCTGGGTGACAATGGGCTTGCTGGTCTTAAAATAGTCCTCAACTCTCCATCATTGCCTAATCCCGCCTTGCGTGGATGGAGAGTCCATGTATTGAAGTGGGTCGTAGAAAATTTGGCATATGCCTGAGATATGATCGCCAGAGTGTTTGGTTGGGATGGGAGTGTTGGTTGGAATTGAGTTTACGGCACAGCGAGATAATGTAGCTGCCCGTCGAGGTGGAAAATGATAGAAATGTGTTGAAATTATGTTCTTGTGTTCTAAAAATTTATATGGTTTTACGTTATATGAAAATAAGTGAAAATATGCACGTTCATATCACACACGCGCACCTTATGTGTTAAGTACAATTGCTACTCAACATAATTATTGACGTTGTTGTTATCTAATGTTTTAGCCGGGTATGAGGACGAGGTTACCAACGAGGAGGATGGAAAGAGACAATTTGAAGCATTTGGTTAGAGGAAGCCGTAGTCGAGTCCTTGTAGTTCTTATCGTGTATTTAGGACTTGTGTCATGTATTTTGGTGCTTGCTATGTAATAAGAGTCTTATATGAAAATTTTCAGCTTTCATAATAAAAGTATTAGTAGCATATTTCCATAACTAGCCAATAGTTTTGGGTCCTCAGAAGTATATAATCTCAAAATTGTAGTATAGTATTTTTTTTTCGTAGTAAATCATCAATGTTTGCAAAATTGGTGTGACCATACGACATATTTGCACATTTAATCCGATTGAATTGATGAACTTGGGAATGCATGCCCAATTTAACAAACTAAATTGAGGATTATGGTCAATTTGATCTACTAAGGTTAGGATTAACCCCAACTAACCAATTGAGTTGGATGTTATGGTTAATTTGATCAATTGAGTTAGAGATTATGATCAATTTAATCAATTGAGTTGGGCGTACTGCACAATTTGACCAATTAAATTGGGGATTATACTAAATTTGACCAAATTCAATTGGGGAGATTATAGTTTTCCCTAAAAAATAAAATAAAATTGGGGTTTATGGTCAATTTTATCAATTAAGTTGGGGATTATACTCAATTTTATCAATTAAGTTAGGTATTTTGTCCAATTCAATCAATTAAATTGATAATTATGATCAATTTGATCAATCTAGTTGATGATTATGATCAATGTCATTAATAAAATTGGGTTTTATATCCAATTTGATTGGTTGAGTTGATAATTTCAATCAAATCTTTCATCAATAAGTCATGTACTAATTTATATTCTACAAAAAAATGGATATACATACAACTTTGGGATTATATATTTCATATAGGAAGCGTTTGGTTTCTATGACTAAATAATTGGTGTAATCTTAAGATTGATGATTATACGCAATTAGCCCTAATTTATTCTCTTGTTTGGTATGTTAGACGACATAGTTGGATAAGATTACACCAAAGATTGTTCATTGTTTGGTTCATTAGATTGCGCCCTCATTCTTGTAAATAAAATATGATTTTTCGTGAATACCCTCCCATCTATACTCATGCTGAACCAATATAAGGAACTCGGTTGCACATCGATCTTAGAAGCATCTACTAAACGGGTTGGCCATAATAAAGTTATTTTTTGTGTGGTTTTCTTTTCCAAGATTGGCTGTTGAAAAAAATTTATGGTGCCAAGATTAAAAAAAAGTAGCCATGAAAATTTACCTAGGATCATTAATATCTAAATGGTAAACAATGACTTCGATTAACCAAAAATTACAATTGAAACTCAAGAACATTTTTCACAAAATGGTAAACAATGGCTTTCACATGGCGTATAAATGTATGAAGGAAACAATATCATGCTAAAAAAATTAACTAATACTCAACTATAACAACTAAATCAACCACCCAAACAAGTGTAGAAAAAGAACACAAATCAAGAAGTCATCAAATTCCCCAACCAAGGCTCTTCTTTTGCGACATCAACTATTTTTTGCAGTTCATCAATGCTTGAATCTCCTGATTGTGTTGCTTGAGCTTTCTATCTCCACCATTATCATGAACAACAACATAATTCTGCATCTCATATTGATGCCTCATGGCATATCCAAAAAACAGCAAGAAATGCAACACTCCATGAGCTGCGAGCATCAAGTTAAAATACAATTTACCCCTATTCAAGTTGCTCCTTAGACACCATCCGCTTGGGGCCTTATTGACCAACAAAACGAGTAAACCGCTCACGACGTACCCCATTGATAGCATGCTGAGGAACAGCCCCGTGCTCATGGATTTCATCCTCTTGGGTGCCTCCCAAATAAAAAAACTCTTGCTGCCCAACGCATGAAAATGCATCCCCTGCCCCTACTAATATGAACTGAGACACCAGCCAAAACACCATGATAGCACTTTTGCATCAGGAGAGAGACCTCTCAAGAAATTCCAAAACAAGCTCAAATTCTTCAATTCTTGAAAACAGAGCAAACAAAGACAATTCCAAGTAGCAATCTTCCTCACTTTTGATTAGGGGAAAATTTTTTTACTCCATTGAGAGATAATTGTACGAATAGCTTAGAGGTGAGATCGCACTTCACATTTTCCCACAAGCAACAGTCCTTTTCTTGTCCACTCCAAGTATCACATTCTTAAATTAAGAATTTAGGCTTTGAACACCATTGAAATTCAACTTTTAGAATGAAAGCATCAAAGCATAAAATAGTTAGATTCTAAACAGACTGCCATAGAATGAAAGTTTACAAAGAATATTTCATCTTGTTATCTCTTCTCATAGTCTTGTACACCACTTGGCCATGGAAAGCCTAAGATCACTTAACAAATATTATATTGCACACACATATTAGGATAAAGAATAATGCCCCTTTCGATTCTTCCTAAAAAAACCAGAAATTCTTATGCAAAGATTTAATTGTATCTATTTCAACTAATCACTCCAATTGCTTACCTACTAAAATTAGCTTTTCTAATGTAGTTACAAATCAAAAATTGGAAGAGAGAGAGAGAGACAGAGAGAGAGATCATAAAGCACAAATAATTGTAAGTGGCAAAACCATAATCCCATAAAAAGAGAAGGAAAAAAAGGGGGTTTCTTTGATATAAAATACTCTAAATTCCTAATGAAGTATGGAAAGAAAATAAAATTTACAAATTCAGAATCATTGTAGGTGAGATAATGATGAATTACCAAATGATATATCAACACACAACAACTAATCTCAAATTCTCAATAGAATCCAATTCATATCCAAATCAAATAACCGATACTCTGCATAATTTGTTTCAAAAATCAAACTATCAAACATAGCACAAATAAATCAAAGTAAAATAAAATAAAATAAAAATAAAGAAGAAAATTAACAAGAAAGGCACACCTAGACCTGAATAACAAGCAGCCACGGTGCTGTTGAATATCGTGGATGTAAACAATGGTGTGGTGGATGTAAACTTCGATTTGGAGCGACGATGGAGGCAATTAATTACAGGAAAATTAGTGTCTAATTCTTTCTTACCACTCCTTGATCCACGAACGAATCGAAGAAACTGCTCAGGGACCCATCTCCAGATTTTTCTTCACCATCATCGTTTTTCTTTTCTTCATTACAAATGGAAATAAAATCTTGTGAGAACGACTTGTTAGGGCTTTGTTTCCATCATATCTAATATGTTAGGATATGGAGGGGCAAAATAGGAAATTCATAAAACGTGGAAACCTAATCTTAGTTGGGCCAGATACAATCGCACGGGGGGGCTGCGATCCATATCGCGAGATTCGGAGCAAGTTAGTCGCGGGTCGGCACAATTAGCCCCGAAAACCGCCTTTTTAATCTTGGAAACCAAACCTTAGACTACACATGATGAAAGCCCTAAATTGTGGCTAATCTCATGAACCAAACACTTCCTTCATATACTCATCGCAATTATGCAAATATTAGATATTCGTCTGCATGTTTCTACGAGTATATGTCTTGTACTCATTAATATTTTTGCAAAAAATTGATATGTGTACTGTGACTTTGTGATTATATACTTTATATACTCATCTCAATTATGGAAATATTGGACACTTATTCTTCAAGTTTCTAAGAATGTACTTTATATACTCATCCCAATTTTGTACAAATTGATATTTGCACTGTAACTTTGGGATTATATACTTCATAAACTCATCCCACTTATGCAAATATTGGGCATTATTCTTCAACTTTATTTGGACAAATCATACACTTTTTGGATCATTATATACTTCATTTAAATCATACTAATTAATGAATGCACAACACAATTTCTTCTATATTTTGCCTTCATATCCTAGATGCAAACTTTTCTAATATCAAAATCAAAAACCATGTTATCAAAAATGTTATCCCGAACATGCCTACTTTTGCATTGCATAACAAATGGAACACTTTTACTTTTATGCTTAAGAATTGTACGACCAATTTCGTACACCTTGTGCCTACACAAGAACGGCATGGAGTGCTCTCTCCTTTCTTTCAGTCTGATTTCACATGTCTAATTTGGATCCAATCATATATTATTCGAAGCATCTTGATTATGACCAAAAATATTAATGTCCGCATGACTAGAAGAACAATGTTCACTTTCTCTTCTTCTGGGGCCCAAAAGGGTACCCTATCTATCATAAATCACTAATAAATAAGTACAAAAGGAACTTGTAAGTATAGAAGCACCAAATGGCTTGAAAATTAAATTCAATGAATAAAAACACACCATTCTGCGATATTATTATAGAATACTTCATATTCCCATCCGAATTCAACATACCATGAATTTTATACTACAAGTTTTAGTTCAATATAATTATGCAGTACACATATGCTCAAATTTTGGATGATCAGAAAATTTGTTGGAGGGAATGGTTAAGCATATGGGAATCCTCAGAGTCCTATTTTTTGAGGAAGGACTTGCTAACTTTAGGGGGACCTAACCTGGAAAAAAGTGTTAGTCCTCTAATAAATTAAGTCAGTATGTTCCATAAAAAGAAATAAAGCAAATGTAAATTGCAATATAACGTAAAGTAAGGCAAGAAAGATAGTTGGGGAATCCTGCATGTAAGTGAAGGGTTTGTCTCTAATGTGCTCGACTGCGGAGCTTAAGTGGAGTGAAGAGTTCAAATTAAAGAGTGTGGAGTAGAGCTTGAGTCAGAATGTAAATGAGAACATGTTTACCAAATGGGAGGTGGTAGACCTTCTATAGGGTAGGCCTGGAATTGGCTATCCGAGAATTTTTCGAGGTTGCTTTCTTCGAATTAGGGGAAGGACCGATCTTTAGGAGGTCAGTTAAAGGGTGGTTCTCCCAAATTTCTAGGGTAGTTAGGATTTGGAGATAACCATGGGCCTATTTTGTAGGCTTTGGTCGTTTAGAGGATATGGACTTGAGCCTTTATCCATATGGACTTTGTTGTGGATAGGATTTAGACTTAGTCCACTTTTTGGATGAGTTGGACCGGGGTGGGCTTCCTCTGGGTTAGGCCTCTTCTAGTTGAGCCGCGATACAAGGAATTCTGGCCTATAAGGGTTTTGAGCCTGGCTTTGGGGTATCTCATCTTGGACTTTCCTCTTTCAGCTGTTCATATTCCCCAAGCCCAATTGATTGATTATTTGGGAGCATAATCAACCCCTTAACTCTCATAATAGAGCTGAGCGCCTGCTGTTAGAGTAGAAGAATCCCACTCTCAGGGTTGGTTTGGATTTAAAGAAATCCTTTCTTCTCCCAAATACATGTTTAGTTGTTTGTAAATGACCGGGGAAAGTCCATTACTTTTTCCTGGGGGGTGTGGTGAGTGGAATCCCTAAGCATGGTTCTTTTATGTTAAAGGAAACCTAGTAGGAATCCTTAGGTGAGGCCTTCATATATTGGGGACACCTGGAAAGAATCCTAGAGGAGTATGGATTTTGCTTAAGAGGTCTATGGTTGAGGGTTCCTCCCTCGCGCACTCTGATGAGGAGTCACTTTGATGGTGTCTCCTTGTTAGTCACTCGAGAAAAGGCGGCGACAATAGAGGAGGAGGAGCCTGAGAAGGTGGAACTCCAGCCTGTGGTGAGAGAGCAACAAAGGATTCGAGACGGGTTTCCCTTCTATGAAGTCCTCAGGTCCCGCTTAACTGGGGATGATTAAGAGAATTTAAGGAGTGATTACTGGATTCCTCCAAAATGGTAAAGTGGGATTCACACCCCTCTTGAGTGTTTTTTAGGGTTCTATATGGACTTATTGGAGGGAGGTTTGAGGTTTTGTTTACTGGATCTTTATAGGGGAATTTCCAACCTTCTAGGGATTTGCTTAAATTAGTTTACCTCCAACTCCTTTGAGCTTCTGGGGGCTAACACCATGTTGTTGTATTATATGGGAGAGATCTTTGAGGCTTCCCATTTTTCACTCGTTTTTCATGCCTAAACCCATTGCGCCTGGGTTTTCTTATTTCACCCCTAGAAGAGGGATAAGATTCCTCCAACCCCCTAGTGGCCCTAAGAGATGGAAGAGAATTTTTTTCTCTGTTGCCTTACCTCATAGGTGGACCATTCCCTCTATGTGGCAAGTTACCCCTCCGGACTGGTGTAAGTACGATGCTAACCATCACCCGACCAACATGAGTCAATTGTTAGATAGATTAAATCAGGCCTCTTATAGTGCTGATGCCTTCTCTTCCAACAAACTTTTATATTACTATGGCTCAAGTTGGAGGGAGGAGGCATTGAAGGAGCCTCTTGATAAAAACACTTGTCCTTTTATTTTTATATGATTGTATATATGGTTGTGGGAATCCTAACTATGAGGATTCCTTCTTAGCAGATATCATAGTGTTTAAGGTGAATATATGTGACTTCTTGAGGCAGCAATCCCAAAGGGGAACTTCTTCGGGAACTCCTGCACCCTCTTCCAAAACTTCTGCTCCCTTTGGCACCCCATCGTTTCATTACTCCTCTAGGTATCCCCCATCTTTTGCAGGTTAAGGTTTTGCACTCTAAGAGAGCAGCTGAAATTGTGCAGGGGAAACACCCTATAGGTGACTCCTCCTCCAACTCTGCTAAGAGGACCTGAGAAAGCTTGGCTAGAGGAGAAAGGCTAGTGATAGCTGAGCCTCTGAGGTAGCATCCCCCTCTCTCAAGGATTGGTCTATCTCCTCATTTTCAAGATGATACTCAGGGAGAATATATGCCCCCTTTTTGGACGTGCCCTCCTTTTCCTCAGTGATGAGAGAGGAGGATGTGGCAATGATGCTTTCCTTATTGTAGGGTCTGGCTTCTCCTATGGACTGGAGCTACATGGTGGCGCTGACCTCCCAATAGTTGAGGGATAGTACCGTCTTCAAATTTGCCTAGGTATTTTTCTTTGGAATCCTCCTTTGAACTATTTAAATATTTTTGAAAATTCTATGTGGCCTTCATAATTTTTTCTATTTTGGCTAGGCCAGTATTCTACTAGGCCAATTATGACGATCCCAAAATCCCGCTATTATTATTAATATTCTTCTTCTTCTTCTTCTTATTATTATTATTATTAGCATTAGTGGTTACATACATGCATACATTATTAATTACAAAATGTATAAGGTCCATTACATAACATAAGGGTACATCCAATAAAGGAGAGTATCAACTTGCTAGTTCTACTATATCTACATAGCAAAAAGCAAAAAACCATAAAATACAGGTACCTAGCAGAAATCCTACATCTTCGTTACTAGTAAAATGCTTCAAAAGGTTCCTTCTCCTCATCATCATAAAAGTTAGCTTCAGAAGCATCTAAGGCACATAAGGTGCTCAGATGTCAAGTGCACATTAGTTACACATAGCACACACATAGTTTCATACTTTCTACCTTCTGTCACCTGACAATGACCCTTATAACTACCCGGTATCATCCAGTACATTTCTCCGGCCAACCTTATCTTCCAATGGTCGTATCTCGGGCATACGCCTAGTATTATCCTACGACCCTCTCTCTTGAGTAGATCCCTCCATCTACCCAAGGGGCGATTAGGAGATGAAAGGGGTGTGAACTCTTCCGGCTACTCAATAGTATGTCCCGGCGGAACACCCCCTAGACCATTCCAGCACATATGTGCCCATTCGTAGAATTGAAATTTGTTTACACATACACATAATCTTAGGAAGTTTATATTATAGTTTTGTAAAGTAAGCTCCACCGTTATAAATGAAAGCTTTTGTGTTTGCTTATTAAGCATACTTACTTACAAATGTTAAATATGTATAAATATAATAGCCAAAGTAGACTTAGATGATGTTGCTCATTATACATATATGGATAAAATATAATGAATATAAAGATATAGATTAAAATATAACTAGTATAAATATATAGATAGACAAAATATAAGATATATAAATATATGAATACTAGATATATACCTATACAAAATATAGATAAGTACATATATAGATATGATAAGAATTATCTACATATACATATAAAACTAATAAAATGAATATAAGTATATACATACATATACGCAACATATGTGTATATATATATGAAAGTAGTCTATAATAACATATACCTATACGTACATATAAATATATATATAATTAACATATAATGAAATTAGTTAAATGAATATATAATAACACTTTAAATATTTATATGTATATCTATATATACGTAAATAGATATATATCTCCATAATCATCTAATCACTTACTAAAACCTTGAATAGGTTTATATATATATGTAAAGGACAAAGTAGGCATAAATCTATAGGATAAAGTATAATAAAAGTTCTATTTATCAAATAATAGATATGTGGAGCTTTCTTTACTAAGACTTTCAAGAACAACATAGGATATTCCCCTAATACCGCAAACAAAGTATCATCGTCTCATACTACTTCATATAAAGCATAGAACTCACATATTAGTTCAAATAAAGCATAAGAATTCCATATTATTGCAAAAAGGGCACAATAATTACATAGTATTTCCAATAAAGCATAGTAAGCACATAGTACTCCCAATAAGCATATTAATCACATAATATCTTCAAGATCAAGCTCACAAGTCCATCCATCCTTCAACTTCCTCCCAACAAGAGTTATAACACGAAAATTAACCATAAAGCTTTAAAGTAACATGAAGATGGCAAAAGAACTAAATCCCTCAACTTGGAGGCCTGTTTGGCAAACTCTCTCACTCTAGGCCATTCAAGCTTGTTCTTTAACATTGCTTGGGCACAAGAGTATGGAAGCTTGCCCAATCTTCTCAAGAAGAAGAAGAAAAAATCCTCTACTTAAGGTATAAAAAAGTGTTCCTACCTTAGTTTCTTCCAAGTGGTGTAGTGGTTTGGAGAGAATGTAGTGTTTGGAGGAAAAATGAGAGAGAGTGTAAGAGAAGAGAGAGTGGACGGTTTGGGGCTGGAAAAGGGCTGAAAATGAGGACTGTGGGTGTGTAAGGTCTTGTGTATTGATCCTACAAAGTATTAGAGGCAAATATCTAAATATTATATTCATCTAAATACCTCTTCCATACATTTATACATGGTTGTCTATACATACACGTCACTTTACTAATCACCATGTACATGTATGTGGGCATGTGTGTGTGTGTATGTAGCTATGTATATCACCACTAATATATAATTATATATGTGACGACCCGAAACTTCTAGCTAATTATGAAAATACCCGATTTATAATTTTTGCACAAAGATGCAAATTTTTCAAAACAATAGTAAAACCAACCCATACTTTTATTCGAAAATCCAAAAGTATACATAAGTTTATTATTACATGATCGTGACTACAAAATAACCTCGATCCTATAACATGCATAACTAGCCAAATGCTTCGAACCGCCTTCCTATGTCTCCTTCGCTAGCGACTCCGTTCGTCTCAAGATCGGCTAAAACATTACATGAAACACGTCAACAACACGTTGAGTAGAAACTTTGCATATAACATAAGGTGATCGTGTGAGGTTTGTGCACCATATCACAGAAATTTATGAACATAAATCACATAATTTCACATTTGATTTCTTCCACCTCGACGGGTGGCTACCTTATCACTTCGTGCCGATTTTTCCAACCAAACACTCCAATTCCCTACCAATCACTCCGGTGGTCATATCCCGGGCATATGCCGATTTTTCTACGACCCACATCAGTACATAGACACTCCGTCTATGCAAGGAGGGCTTAGACAACGATGGAGGGTCGAGAACTAATTTAAGACCGGCAAGCCTGACGCCGCCCGGCCGAACTCGACCACATCCACCCCTATTCACATTGGGGCCCAACATGCACACATAAACACATAGTTTTACAAAATTTCAGTATGCTTTCACACTGATCTCACATAAACGAACACATTTTTCAACCTTTACGAACTGAAAATTTGCAGTTTGCGAATATTTGCGACGAGCAGAAAATTTCAGTTTGCAAGTATGGAATTTCTAGCCTAAAACCTGCTGGGATTTCACAAATATGCTTCTAATATTGTAAAATAAAGCTTTGGTTGATAAAATTTTGAGTTTCCAGCCCACACGACTTGGAATTCTCAAACTGCGACGCAAAATGCTCAAGTGCGCGCCTACTGAAATTCCAGCCCTCGAAGCTGAACTTTACAGGTTTGAAAAAAACTGTTTTTCCAGCTTATTGTCCACTGGAATTACAACATATAAAACAGGTTTTAAGTTTGGAAAAATCGGATTTTTCAGTTGTGCAAAAATAAGAATTTTCAGCCTTGTAACAAAATTTTCAGCACTGTGAATAGTGTTTCCAGCAAGTGTTGAACTGAAATTTCATCTTGACAAACACGAAATTTCAGCTTCTAACATATGATTGAAGTAATAAAAAAAGTATCAAACATCATAATACATAACTTAAGCATCATTTGATCCTATTGCAAGCAAAATTTCAGCATGGTTTCAAGACATTCAAGGGCAAGATGCACATAATGTCACTATAAGCATATACCTAAATTTTCTTGTATTTCCTAAGACCCAAGATGGAAACCAACTTGTGGTTACCTCTTAAGGTCTAATGGGGAAGATATGAAGCTAATACTTTCATAAAAACCTAAGCTAACTCATGCCATAGGCAAGGTTTCTACCTTCTAGTAGTAGTGGTTGTTCTTGTAGTTTTAAGGGGGTGCAAAGTGTGAGGATGGAAGTAGGCTGAAATTTTTGGTTATTTGGACAAAAATGAAGGTAAAAGAGTGTGTGAGTGTGTGTGGTCGTGCAGTTTGGTTTATGTGAGTGGGTGGGGTTGGTTTTGTCTAGTATAATTACTTACTTATAGTTATTATGTAGAGGGAAGATTATAATATACTTGGGTCTTAATCTCATGATTATTTTCTTTACAACTCAAGACCCAAGTGTGAGTCTAGTGTCTTAAGTGTGAGTCTATGTTATTCTTGACCACACATGTATGCATTCATCTAGAAATGTTTGTCCAAGTGTATGTACAAGTGTATGTGTAGAAGAATTGAGAATAATCTAGTATATACTAAGTAATTAAAATATATATGTATATATTCAGAAAAATTTCGTCCACCCCTCTTTATTTTTCTGAAAACTTGTAGGTTTTTTTCTTATTTTATGTATAATTAGGCATAATAGGGAAGAAAAATGTCTAGGGGTCGAAAATGCAATTTATCCATTCTTTAGGGGTTTTTCCAAAAATCTTCTAAATCTTATTACACAAACTGAGCATATACATATCTATATGTGTATACATATATTTTCATGAATTATATAGTTTATATGATGCTTAACTAGGACAAGAACTAATCCTAACTTGTACATTTGTGAAAAACGAACATGAGACACAAAGTATTAACATTATGAAAACATATACCTATAAATATAAAATAAACACATATAATTATATCTATACATAATGGAGTGAGAATACGGGTCCTTACAATATATGTGTATGAGGCTAGGTTTCAAGAGTGTATTAGTAGAGATATTTTCATAAAATATAGAATAAAATCAAGTAAAATCAAACGAAAACCTATAAAATCTGAAAAATCTTATTTATTATGTATTTTTATTGTTTATTTCTCAGAAAAATCGAAAGTTGGGGTTGGAGAAGTGAAAAGACCAAAATACCCCTTGTTTTGCCCTTTTTTCGAAAATTGCCCAAAAGAGAAATAAAATTCTAAAAATTCAAAAATTAATTTTTTAAGTCTAATAAAATCTAAAATATTTATTTAGAATATCATTTTCATTTTTTTTTGATACTAAATAAGCATTTTAAAAATTAGTTTTCAAATTAATAACATAAATACAATATTTTTCGAAAATTACTGAAAATTCTTGGAAAAAAATAGGTAAAAGTTGAAAATAATCTATTAAATAAATTTTGGGAATTTATAAAGATTAAATATATAAAATTTAAGAATATTTGGAATTTATAATATTTTATAAAAAACTATGTAGCAAAATGCTCACTTGTTCGCAAATAAAAATCATATTTTGACAAATAATCTCTATAAAACAATAATTCACAAAATAAGTTAATAAGGCACTAATTCATTAAAGTAATGTACACCCAATGTATAAAATATTTAAATAAAGGATTTTACCGGGTCGTTACAGTTTTCAGTTTTGCCGTATACATTTTTGATTTAAATTTGTATCCATCCGAACTATCACAACCCTTTCTAACATTTGAGTAAAACTTGAACATATCACCAAGGATTTGTTATAGGACAACTTTGAACTTAGCAAGGCAACGATGAAATATGGATAGTTGTGGATAGATTTATAAAAACTTTCCACTTAATTGTGTGATTTAGAATGGCAGAAATTATAAACACGACATAGTTGGATTTCATGGTGTCTCGGTTAGTATAGTCTTGCATAGATACCCATGGTTTGCTCCAAATTTTGACAAGGATTACAAAGCGTTTTGACCACTTAATTGAACATTAGTACCTCCTTTCCACTTCAAACTAGTAGGCAAATAGAAAGAATCATACAAACCCATGAAAGTATACTTTGATTTTGAAGGAAGTTGAGATCGACACCTCCTATTAGCCGAATTCGCTTATAATAATAATAATAATAATAATAATAATAATAATAATAATAATAATAGTAATAATAATAATAAGAGTAATATTAATAATAATAGCGGGATTTCGGGGTCGTCATAGGTGGTATCAAAGCATAGTTATTGGGAAACCTAAGTTTTGATATTTATTGGGACTAATATTGGAATGTTGGATGTAGATGGATCGCCCGTGGAGTAGCACTGGACGCAAGCCTCATATGAGTGTTGCCTCTAGTCTGAATACTTTTAGGTTTACGGAGATAGACCCTGATGAGTTAATGATGGAGATAGCCGACTTACGTAATGAGAACCTCCAACTTCGAGAGGAGGTGTGTTATTTGAATTCGAGTCTCAAGAACACCCGTGCCCGACTCTTCGACTTTCAGGCTTGGTTCCAGCGTGCGGTTGAGATCATCCATTGGAAGACCAGAGAGCTAATGGGATTTGCTACTACACTACTGGGCTCCAGTTATGTAAGCGAGGCCGTTGTTCCGGAGATCCCAAGTGGGACCCAGTTTGATCCAATCACCCTTGAGTAGGGAGTTTGATGCCTCTATTGTACATATATGTGTATCTGTGCTTGTAAGAAGTAGGTAGTGGTGTAGTAAGTGGTAGTGTGGATAGCATAACTTGCTACTTTAGTAGGATGCTTAGATGATATCATGCCAAAGTATTTTGCATGTACAGGGATGGCGTGATACTTGTGTGTATATCCAATGTGCCAATCTTTTGATATATTTATCGTTGGCCTATATAATCTAGTACTTGACTTCCTTATGGTTTAAGTTCCTCACTCTAAGTTTATTTTATCTTTGGATATAGATGTCGAAGAGAACTCGCAATGAAACTAAGCCCCAAGACGAACGATTTACGGTTGTGTTCGAACGGATAGCTACACTTCTTGAGAACCAAAACAACAACCATAATAACAACAATCACAATCAGTGGAGACTACTGTTGATGCCTTGACTAACTTCTTAAGATTAGGACCTTCGATCTTTCGAGGTGAACCCGATGACACCAAAGCTACGAACTGGTTGGAGGCAATTGAGGAAATTTTCGAAGTGCTAAGTTGTGACCCGGAGTGGAAGGTCACTTTAGCTACCTTTCGATTAGAGGACGACGCGTGGCATTGGTGGAAAAGAATAAGCACCAAATGGGTAGCCATTCACACGTTTCCTGTTTGGGATAACTTTGTTAAGGAGTTTAACTCCCAGTACGTTCCCTGAGTTATCCAAGAGAAAAGGGAACAAAAATTTCTTAGTTTGGTACAACGTAAGTTAAGCGTGGCAAGGTACAAAGCCTTGTTTACCAAGCTAGCCCTGTTCGCACCGTATTTTGTTGAGAACGAGGAGAGGAAGATCTGGAAGTTTATCGGCGTACTGTGACTTGAAATCCAAGATCGGTTGGTAGCAGTCCAACTACCTACCTATACGGCAGCTATTGAGACGGCACTTAAGGTAGAGAGCACTATATAACAATTGAAGTTCAGAAAAGGACAGTTGGCACGAGCGCTTGGTATTAGAGGGTAAGGTGCGAGAGCCATAGGAGGACCTAACAATATGTTTAGGCCAAATGCCTAGGGGAACCAAGGAAAATTTTCTGGTCCCTCGTCTCAGAAAAATATAGCTTGCTCATACTGCGGGAAGTTAAATCATACTGAAGACCGAGGTTGGAATAAATCTAGGAATTGCCCAATATGTGGGGGTCATGGGCATTTCGTATTGAATTGCCCTCAGTAGTCCAAACCAGCGCTAACCCTGAATATCGAAAAGAATACAAAGGGCAATGGGAAGCAAGTGGAGAAGCCACGAATTCAAGGGAAGGTCTTTGCTATGAACCAGGCTGAGGTCAAGAATTCAACGGTCGTCGAAGGTACGTTTCTCATCGAACGTTATTTTGCTAAAGTGTTAATGGATCTTGGTTCTACGCATTCATATATATCGACTAGTCTCTTTACTAGCTTACAAGTACAACCTGAGGCTTTAACTTACGAATTAGAAATCACAACACCCCTTGGGACTAAATGGAAGACGAACTTAGTTTATAAAGATTGTGCACTAGAAATTAATGGTCAAAAGATGATTGCTGACCTAGTATTACTACCCATTCATGACTTTGATGTTATTTTGGGTATGGATTGGCTAGCCACACACTACGCTCAAGTAGACTATCATCACAAGGTTGTGCGGCTCTATTTCCCGAATCAAACTATCGTTGAAATCGTAGGGAACAAAACCACACCCGCGATACCCATTATCTCTTCTCTACAAGCCAATCGACTGCTACGGAAGGTCCATTATGCGTTCCTAGCCCATATCATGAATAAGTCGAAAGATAAGAAGATGCTTGAAGAGGTGCCCATAATAAACGAGTACCCCAATGTGTTCCCTAATGATTTGAAGGACTTACCCCCACATCGGGAGATTGAGTTTGTAATCGAGTTGTTACCTGGAACAACTCCGATCTCTAAGACTCCTTATAGGATGGCCCCTGTTGAGTTAAATGAGCTTAAAACCCAACTACAAGAATTACTCGATAAGGAGTTTATCCGCCCGAGCACATCACCCTGGGGAGCTTCGGTACTATTTGTCAAGAAGAAAGATGGAACTTGGAGGTTATGCATTGACTATCGTCCGCTTAACCAAGTTGCCATCAAGAATAAGTACCCTCTGCCGAACATTGATGAGCTATTTGATCAGTTTCAAGGAGCTTCAGTTTATTCAAAACTGGATTTGAAAAGCGGATATCACCAGGTACGAATTTGAGAGAAAGATATCCCTAAGACCGCTCTTAATACTCGGTACGGTCACTATGAGTTTGTGGTGATGCCATTCGGTGTAATGAATGCCCCTGCAACGTTCATGGACTTGATGAACCGGATATTTCGACCATACCTAGACCAATTTGTAGTCGTCTTTATAGATGACATACTGGTCTACTCTAAGTCAGAAGAAGAGCAGGAAAGACACTTGAGGATAGTACTTCAGACACTGAGGGAAGAGAAATTGTACGCCAAGTTCACCAAGTGTGAATTCTGGCTGACACATGTGGCCTTTTTAGGACACATAGTGTCGAAGGATGGGATTGCAGTTGATTCAGGAAAAGCGAAAGCAATAGTAGAATGGAAGCAACCCACGACTGTCACGGAGGTGCAAAGTTTTCTTGGTTTGGCGGGATATTATCGGAGATTTATCAAGGATTTCTCCAAGATTGCTTACCCCTTAACCAGACTAATGCAAGCCAACGTGCGGTTCATTTGGGATAACCATTGTGAAACTAGCTCTCAAGAATTGAAGGATCGATTGGTCACTGCCCCTGTATTAACTCTGCCACAGGGGAATGACGGATTTGTAGTTTACACAGACGCGTCCAAAGAAGGACTAGGCTATGTACTTATGCAGAATAAAAGGGTTGTAGCTTATGCTTCAAGGAAGTTAAAACCTTACGAAGAAAACTACCCAACACATGATCTAGAGCTGGCAGCCATTGTCTTTGCTCTCAAAAGGAGTTGAATATGACACAACGAAGATGGTTAGGAATTGCTGGCTGATTTTAATTGCGGCATTCAATACCACCCTGGTAAAGCGAATGTTGTAGTTGATGCTTTAAGTAGGAAGGCCAGTCTAGCTTGCTTAATTGCACGAGAATGGAAATTGTTAGAAGACATCTCAAGTGGGAAGCCTAAAGAACGGGAGCCTGGAGTTGTGTTTTCACAACTACATGCTCAACATGTGATACTTTGGCGAATCAAAAAAGCTCAAGAAATGGACAACGAACTCCAAAAGGTTAACGAGAGGGTTAAACTCGGCCAACAAAAGGAGTTCGCCTTGCCAAATGATGGAATTTTGAGATTCTGAAATCGAATATGTGTTCCAGACAATGAGCAGCAGAAAAAGGAAATATTAGAGAAATGCCACAACACCAAGTACACGATACATCCGGGGACAAACAAGATGTATCAAGATGTGAGACAACAGTACTGGTGGCCCAAAATGAAAAGGTAGATAGCAGAGTTTGTGGCAAAGTGCTTAACTTGTCAACAAGTTAAAGCAAGCCACCAAAAGCCATTTGGGTTATTGCAACCTCTTCCACTCCCTGAGTGGAAATGGGAACACATTACGATGGATTTCGTTATGGGACTACCATGAACACAAAGAGATCACAATTCAGTATGGGTGGTCCTGGATAGACTCACAAAAAACGCCCATTTTCTTGGATTTGCTAAGACCTATTCGCTAGATAAAATGGCAGAAATCTATAAGAATGAGATTGTTTGATTACACGGTGTCCCAGTGAATATAGTATCTGACCGAAACCCTCGGTTTGTCTCAAAATTTTGGCAAGGATTGCAGAAGACTCAGGAGACTAAGTTGAATTTCAGTATAACTTATCACCCACAAACAACTGGACAGACTGAAAGAGTTATCCAAATTCTTAAGGACATGCTTAGAGCTTATACCTTAGATTTTGGTGGGAATTGGGATCGACACTTGCCCCTCACAGAGTTCGCCTATAACAACAGTTATCAAGCCACGATAGGCATGGCCCCATTTGAGGCTCTTTATGGAAGAAAGTGTAGATCCCCAGTTTGTTGGAGTTAAGTGGGTGAAAGTAAGCTAATAGGCCCAGATCTGATTCATGAGACGACAGATGCTATCAAGATGATAAAGAAAGGGATGGAGACAGCGCAAAGTCGTCAAAAGAGTTATGCTAACCGACGACGAAAAGACTTGGAGTTCGAAGTAGGTGAGTTCGTATTCTTGAAAGTCTTGCCAGGAAAAGGTGTTCTGAGATTTGGGAGAAAGGGCAAGCTTAACCCACGCTATATTGGACCCTTCGGGATACTTGTGAGAGTGGGGAAAGTTGCCTACCGATTAGCCTTACCCCCAGCTTTGGCAGAAGTACATGATGTATTTCATGTGTCTATGATTAAGAAATACCATCCTGATCTCTCTCATTTGTCGACCATGAGTCCCTCGAAGAACCAGACTTGACCTATGTCGAAGAACCAGCGAGAATCCTAGACTTCCAAGAACACACCTTGAGAAACAAAACCATAAAATTAGTTTGCATTCTATGGAAGGACCATGGGACTGAAGAGAGTACTTGGGAATGACTAGAAGAGATGCAAAAGAAATACCCACAGTTGTTTGATTAGGCATCAATCTAATTTCAAGGACGAAATTTTCTAAGGAGGGGAGGATGTGACGACCCTGTAAAATCCTTTATTTAAATATTTTGTGTACATTACATTGATGAATAAGTGCCTTATTGACTTATTTTGTGAATTATTGTTTTATAGAGATTATTTGTCAAAATATGATTTTTATTTGCGAACAAGTGAGCATTTTGCTACATAATTTTTTATAAAATTTTATAAATTCCAAATATTCTTCAAATTTTATGCATTTAATCTTTCTAAACTCAGAAATTATTTAGTAGATTATTTTCAACTTCAACCTAGTTTTCCAAGAATTTTTAGTAATTTTCGAAAAAACATTGTCTTTATGTTATTAATTTGAAATCTAATTTTTAAAATGCTTAATTATTATCAAAAAAATGAAAATAATATCCTAAATAAATATTTTAGATTTTATTAGACTTATAAAAATTAATTTTTGAATTTTTAGAATTTTATTTCTATTTTTGGGCGATTTTCGAAAAAAGGGCAAAACAAGGGGTATTTTAGTCTTTTTACTTCTTCAACCCAAATTTCGGTTTTGCTGAGAAATAAAAAATAAAAATACTTAATAAATAAGATTTTTCAGATTTTATAGGTTTTTGTTTGATTTTAGTTGAGATTATTCTATATTTTATCAAAATATCTCTACTAATACACTCTTAAAACCTTGCCTCATATACATCTATAATTATATATTAGTGGTGATATACATAGCTACATATACACACACACATACCCACATACATATACATGGTGGTTAGTAAAGTGAGGTGTGTGTATAGACAACCATGTATAAATGTATGGAAGAGATATTTAGATGAATATAATATTTATATATTTGCCTCTAATACTTTGTAGGATCAATAAACAAGACCGTACAAACCCACAATCCTCATTTTCAGCCCTTTTCCAGCCCCAAACCGTCCACTCTCTCTTCTCTTACGCTCTCTCTCATTTTTCCTCCAAACCGCTACACCACTTGGAAGAAATTAAGGTAGGAACACTTCTTTATACCTTAAGGAGAGGATTTTTTCTTCTTTTTCTTGGGAAGATTGGGCAAGCTTCCATACTCTTGTGCCCAAGCAATGTAAAAGAACAAGCTTGAATGGCCTAGAGTGAGAGCATTTGCCAAACATACCTCCAAGTTGAGGGTTTTAGTTCTTTTGCTGTCTTCATGTTACTTTAAAAGCTTTATGGTTAATTTTTCATATTATAACTCTTGTTGGGAGGAAGTTGAAGGATGAATAGACTTGTGAGCTTGATCTTGAAGATATTATGTGATTAATATGCTTATTGGGAGTACTATGTGCTTATTATGCTTTTTTTAAAATACTATGTGATAATTGTGCCCTTTTTGCAATAATATGGAATTCTTATGCTTTATTTGAGCTAATATGTGAGTTCTATGCTTTATATGAAGTAGTATGAGTCCATGATACTTTATTTGAGCTATTAGGGGAATATCCTATGTTGTTCTTGAAAGTCTTAGTAAAGAAAGCTCCACATGTCTATTATTTGATAAATAGAACTTTTATTATACTTTATCCTATAGATTTATGCCTACTTTGTCCATTACATATATATAAACCTATTCAAGGTTTTAGTAAGTGATTAGATGATTATGGAGATATATATCTATGTACATATATACACACATATAAATATTTAAAGTGTTATTATATATTCATTTAACTAATTTCATTATATGTTAATTATATATATATATTTATATGTACGTATAGGTATATGTTATTATAGACTACTTTCATATATATATATATGTTACGTATATGTATATATATACTTATATTCATTTTATTAGTTTTATATGTATATGTAAATAATTCTTATCATATCTATATATATATTTATCTATATTTTATGTTATATATTTATACTAGTTATATTTTAATCTATATCTTTATATTCATTATATTTTATCCATATATTTATAATGAGCAGCATCTTCTAAGTATACTTTTGCTATTATATTTATACATATTTAACATTTTTAAGTAAGTATGCTTAATAACCAATCATAAAAGCTTTCATTTATAAGGGTGGAGCTTACTTTACTAAACTATAATATAAACTTCCAAAGATTATGTGCATTTGTGAACAAATTGCAATTCTGTGAATGGGCCCATATGTGCTGGAATGGTCTGGGGGGTGTTCTACCGGGACATACTATTGAGTAGCCGGAAGAGTTCATACCCCTTCCATCTCCTAATCCCCCCTTGGGTAGACGGAGGGATCTACTCAAGAGAGAGGGTCGTAGGACAATACTAGGCGTATGCCTGGGATACAACCATTGGAGGATAAGGCTGGCGGGAGAAATGTGCTGGTTGTTATTTCGGCCCGGGTAGTTATAAGGGTCACTGTCAGGTGACAAAAGGTAGAAAGTGTGAAACTATGTGTGTGCTATGTGTAATTGATGTGCACTTGACACCCGAGCACCTTATGTGTATAAAGAAATGTTTCTGCTCAACGTATGTTGATTTCGCCTTATATAATGCTTTAGATGCTTCCGAAGCTAGCCTTTATGATGATGAGGAGAAGGAACATTTTGCATACTTGTATTTTGTGGTTTTTTGCTTTTTGTTATGTAGATATAGTAGAACTAGCAAGTCGATACTCTCCTTTATTGGATGTACCCTTATGTTATGTAATGTACCTTATACGTTTTGTAATTAGTAATGTACGCATGTATGTAACCACTATTGCTAATAATAATAATAATAAGAGTAATATTAATAATAATTCAGGGATTTCGGGGTCGTCATAAGGTTCCTCCTCCTGGGGTCTTTTCTTGGATAGATGGGAATCATGTGGCGGGGCATCCTCCTATGGAGGATGTCACGATCAGGAAAAATACCCTTTTATTTTATTAAAATATGTTGGACTGAAACGTGCAATGGTAATATTTTCATAGTTGTATAAATAATTATTTTCATATAAATTTGTACAAAATAAAAAAGTTACAATTTTCAAAAGAAATACAAAAGTAACTATATTGCGTAAATGGCTTCTAAACGCTTCCGTTGCGCCACTCTGATGCGCTATCTCATTTCTATCTAGAAATAGTCATGTAAATAATAATCAACGCGATGGTTGAGCAGAAATATCATTCGACCCCATAAGGTAGGTGTGCGCCTTAATAGGTGCACGTAAACACGTAATTTCATATAATACTACCATAAAAATAAAAGCATAAAATATTTAAGACTTATAAGATACTTGAGTTCCTATTCTACTCATGAAGTTAAACAATACTCCTACCTTTCAAAGGGGTACCTTCTTCTTGATAAGTATAAAGTGTAGAGTGTATATATAGATATATAGAAAGGTTAATATGTATATATATATAGGTTTAGAAGAGGGGTAATTATATATATATGTATATAGGAAGGTATATTAATGATATTGCATGATATATATATATATATTGAAAGTGCAAGATTTTGTGGGTGTGGGTCTTATAGGCTGAATTTTGTGTTGTGTGTGTGATGGAAATGAAGATCATGCCCCCTTTTAGAGAGTTTAGGGCAAGAAATACAATTATTATATACTTTAAGTTATTTTCTAATTATTATTATCTTATCATATCTTATCCTAATCTTATCATAATCTTATCTAATCCTATCTAAATCTTATCATAATCTTATCCAAATCTTATCTAATCTTATCACAATCTTATCTAATCTTATTATAATCTTATCTAATCTTATAAAATCTGAAATGATATCTATATTTGATTAAAAATTCGAATCTTTATTCTAATCTTATCTAATATTATAATCTTGTCTAATCTTTATTTGATTAAAAATTCGAATTTATATTTATTCATTTTTGTAAAAATCAAAAATTAGGGTTTTAGGACATAAAGTCCGAAAATTCATAATTAATTTAGAAAAATTCTAAAATTATGAAATTTAATCTTTATAAATATGAAATTATATCTATATTCCCCAGAAACTAAAAGTGTTTCAGTTATACTTTTGAAAATTGTAATTTAGGACATAGAATTTCGAAAATCATGTAATTTATTCAAAATTGCATCTTCTCCATGCAAAAAACTATAGAATACTTATTTATATTATTTTTGAAAACCCATAAGTATTTAATAGACGAATTTTCCAAGAATAGTAATCAAAATCCGAAAATTAGCACTTTACCATTCAAATTATAAATTACTCTCAAAATCAGACTAAAATTTGAAAACAACAAGTAAAAAGGACATTTTCAAGAAACATAAGGTTTTATATCAATTATTTAACTAATAAGGATTACCGGGTCATCACAGAGGAGGTGCCTTGGTGGCCTCTTGCACAATTTGGACGGGGGCATCCTTTTACCTTGTAGGGGCCTTGTGATGCTTCCTTGGGGAACCTTTCTTGCTTTTGCGCTTGGTAGATTCCACATAGCATTTTCTCGAGGAGAGTCGGCCCCCTAAGACTTGTCCTATTCTTTTTTTCATGGGGAGCTTAATTTTCATATGATAGGTAGACACTACTGCTTATAGGGCATTCAAAGTAGGACTCGCTTAGATAAAATTGTATGCAGATGGAGCATCCACCACCAGAAAGGACATCATTTGAGTTTTCTCATAGGATCTATTTCCTAAGGTTAAAGGAAGTGCAACCTGACCCTTGTGTTGGATGGTTTCCCCTTTGAAACCTTGTAGGGCAGTTTCCACAGGTTTCAACTGTGTACCTCCCAGCTCCATTTACTAGAGGACCTTGTAATAAAGCATGTCAGCTGAGCTGCCATTGTCAATGAAGACACTCTAGAGATCATAGTTGGCTATGACAGCAGAAATGACAATAGCATCGTGTTGAGAGATGTAGATCCCATCCAAGTCCTTTGGACTGAATTGGATGGTAGGTGTGGTTGCTTTGTTTTCCACTTTCAGTAAAGTATGATTAGTTTTCATGTGATGGAGGGCTCTGGCATGAGCCTTCTTAGCTTTGTGGGTGTCCCCATTGATGGGTCCTCCTATGATCATGTCAATAAAATCTTTGTGGGGAGGGTCGTCACTTTTTGTGGATTCTTCAAAGTCATCGGAATCGTCTTGCAGAGCCTTTCCTGGCTGAGGGATCTTACCCTCTTTAAGCTTTTTGCTCGACTTGACTCATTTGGATTGGTTTCCCTTTGAGGGGTTTCTCTTAGGTAATAGATCTAATCCTTGTTTTTGATCTTTGCATATGAGATCCTGAAGATATCCATCCTTAATAAGTCTTTCGATCTCATTTTGAAGGTGGCGATACTATTTAGTGTCATGCCCATAGTCGTTATCAAAACGACAGTGCTATTTTGGTGGAGGTCTATTAGCACCTTTGTATGCACCTCATGGACAATACACGAAGCTCTTTTCTTGAATCTAAAGAAGGACTTGGGGAGGGGCAAGTCCTTAGAGGTGTGCGTTGAGAAGGGCCCCGAGCCTTTTTAGGAGGTCCTAAGGGACCTCCAACTTATTTTCGCTTTTGGTTTTGATCAGAGGATGGTCCTATAAGGGATTCCTCCATATACATATATTTCTCAACCTCTGGTAGAGGGCTTCCCATGTAACGGCCAGTCTCTTAGCAAGGGACCGGTAAAAGGCACCCTTACACAATTGTTGAGGGAAGGCACTAAAGAGTTGTTGAGAGAAGGCACTAAAGAGTAGTTCATGGCTGGCTTCCAGTACTTGGAGGGACGCCAAGGTGAATCAGTTAAGGGATTCATTGTCACTTGCCTATTTTGGAAGAGACTCATGGTGGATTTCTTATAATTCTTGCTGCTCATGAACTAATGGAGGAACACTCATTTGAGATCCTTAAAGCAATTGATGGAGTTGTTAGAAAGTTAGGAGAACCATTTTTGGGCTCTTCAGAGTAGGGTGCTATCAAAAACTTGACATTTGACCCCATCAACGTACATATGAAGTTTGGCTTGACTATTGAATTCTACTTGATGTTTTTGTGGATCTTTGGTTCCATCATATATGGGTAGATTTGAGGTGCTCATGCCTGGGAGGAAATCCTCGTCTGACGATTGGACTAAAAGGACTACTTATAGGAGGGAGTTCTTCCTGTTCTGCAATTTGCCTTTGCTGGCATAGCCGTAGTGGAGGACGCACGAGGTGAGGAGTATTTTATGTTCTGTGGAGTCTAGGGAGGATTCCATCACGCTAGGAAGCATTATTCTAGATTCCTTCTCGTAGACCATTTGATATGGTTGGAAGGAGGATCGTAGGCTCAATAAAGGCCGACAACGCAAAGGGGATATAGCTACCCTCTTGTCCAGGAAGGGGGACTCCTGATGTTGGTACTGAAGTAGGATTCTGCTCCAGTGGAAGGACTCAACCCCTCCGGGAGAGGTAGTGGGCACCCCTTCTTGATGGAGAGGGAGGACTCTAGTGATGCCATTGAGAAAAGGGTTTATCAATTATGCGGTTGTAATACTCACGATCAATTCGGGCAAATCCCGTTGGGGTGGTCATCGAGAAATGGCTAGTTTGAGCAGTGACGTGAGTCCTTCCTATAGCCAGTCCTGAGAGGGCTAGTCCCCTAGAACCTATTGAGGGACTTGTAGAGGAAGATGGTACCCCAATAGGAGGCACGCTTATGCCAAAGGTGTCAGTAGCCATTGGATGATCTCCTGGTGCAGGTCCCCCTGATGATATTGATATCACTCCATAAGTGCAATAAAAAGATGTAAATACCTCAAAAACAAAGTTAATCCCTTGAGATGTCCATCCGACATCATGACAGTTATGCCTCTCATTTCTTGCTTCTTATTTCCCTTATTTCTTCTTCGCTGAAATTCCTGCCTTTACTTAGTTGAAATTGAATAAAATTAGGACCTTCGATTGCTGCAGTAAACTATCTTCTTTTAGGTATATAACTGATTTTTTTTTGTGTCTTTAATTTTTTTTGGAGTTTTGAGAATTTACTATATGTCATGCATATGTTATGTTATTTATCTCATTTTTTTCTTCTATCGTCCTCTATTGTTATTTAACTCCAGTTCATCACTTGGTATTTCTTGATTATTGTTTTATTTCTATTTAAAATTTGTTATATCTTTGAAACAATAATTCTTATTTTGTCTTGCATCCATCTTTATCTGAGCAACAAAGAGGTTTCAGTCAAGAAAGGGGTTTGGGACAAAGAAATGGAACGTCTACATTGTAGGTATAGTTTCAACTCCTTTATGGAACTTCTGTCTCATTAACTTGTAATTTTTCATGTGGAGCATGTGAGAAAACCATCTATAGGATAATTGTACTACTTTTTTGCTCAATTAGTTAAGTTTATTCATCAGATGATGTACTCCTCAAACAACCATGTGACAACTAATTAGAATTCTAGTTACTCACCAAGCGAGCAACCAAAATTTATTATCTTAAATAAAGATTGATGAGATGGTCTCTGGAGTTTCATGAGTGAGTGTTGAAGCATAACTTGCATGTTACATGGCTGAATATATGAGAGAAAATTATGTTCCTTTTTATTGTGTAGTCTGTGTCATTTTGTTCACATTGTAGTTTTAGTATATAAAACTATACTTTGTACTAATGAAGCAACTCTTTCACAAATGACTTCCTATTAATGTATGACTGACATATTGTAAAAATGTTATATTATAGTTGCATTTCACAGATAACTAGTACCTAATTTTGCTTTGTTAATAATTCATTTGGACATACGTATACCTCTTCCTCCTTGTTGATTTGGATGACAATAGCCATTTTTGGATTCCAATAATTTGGGCGTATGTATACTTTATTTTAGATGAATAATACTTCAATGGATAATCATCCAACTTATATGGTACCCATGAGGTCAATATCTTTCTTTCTATTTTTTGGCATTACAAATGCTTCATATTTTCACTATAGTACTTTGTTTGGACACATATATCTTTATTTCATACATATATATATATATATATATATCACTATTTCATATGAGTTATACTTCAGAATAATCATCTAACACGTACATTACCTATTGACTTGGAAGAGAATTATTGTTTTCTGGAAAACTAGTACGTCATTGGAGACATGTATACTTCATTTTTTATGAGTTATATTTCAAAGAATAGTCATCCAACACATATGGTATCTATTGAATATGAAGTTGTTGGAAAGGACATGTTTGTACATTAATATTTATGGGTGTTATTCAAGGATGGATGGATGCCATTTATGATTGGAATCCATTGAATAAAGTCAAAGTATATTATGTAATAAGATAAAGCATAAAAATGAGTGTTTCTATCCCATATGAGAAATTTAGCTTGGACAATTCTACTTGTATGCGATTAAGAGGGTGTTTGGCTAAGCTTATTTTAAAAAGCTTATAAGCTCGTATAGCTTATAAGATGTTTTTAGAGCTTATAAGCATATACGTCTTATTTCAATAATAAGTGGCCAAAGTGTTTGGATAAAATAAGATCTTGTAGCTTAAAAGATGTTTTTTGAGCTTATAAGTTGTGATTCCGTTTGGTAAAAATGAGAGCGTATATTTTATTTTAAATCTAATGATAATAAAAAATAATAATGTAAAATTAATTTATGTAAATAAATATTTTTTGAAGATAGTAGGAATGTTCATTGAAAAAAAATAAAGATATTTATGTCATTTCATGTTTCGATACTAGACAACTTATAAGTTGTTTTAAAAAAATAAAGTTGGGGGCATTTTACTTTTTTTTTTGAGCTTATAAGCTTCTAGCAACTTATTTTTGGAGCTTATAAGCTCCTTTACTTAAAAAATTACCAAACAAATTTTAAGAGCTTATAAGCTCTCAAACATCTTATACTGTGACGACCCGGTAATCTGTAATATTTAAATAATTGATTTAAAATCTTTTGCTTCTTGTAAATGTTATTATTACTTGTTGTTTTCAAATTTTCGTCTGCTTTTGCGATTAACTTACAATTTGAACGGTAAAGTGTCAATTTTCGAACTTTCTATGCCCTAAATTGCAATTTTCGAAAATATAACTAAAACATTTTTAATTTTTGGAAAATATACATATAATTTCAGATTTATAAACATTAAATTTCATAATTTTGGAATTTTTCTAAATTAATTATGAATTTTCGGATTTTATACCCAAAAACCCTAATTTTATGCCCTAAAACCCTAATTTTCAGTTTTTACAAAATAAATAAATAAAAATTCGAATTTTTAATGAAATAAAGATATGATTTCAGATTTTATAAGATGAGGATAATCAAAATCAGATTTTATTAGATTTTATTTGATTTTATTTGATTTTGTGTTAATATTTTATTAAAATATCCTACACTAATACAACATGAATTTCTTCTAGAAATTGTGCACTTGTGTGGTCTTCCATTCATCTAGATTCATGACTCATGGATTAGGGTTACACCAAGGCTAGAATAGAGGAGGGAGGTGGAAGATTTCATTTAATTTGGCATTTAATTCTATGCCTAGTTGGGAGATTTGCATTAAATGGAAAGATTTGCATTTATTAAACCTTGGTCCCCAAGTCTTGCCTTCTACCCTCATTCTCCACTATAAATAGGACCTCCCACACACTTCCCCATCCCCAAAAACGTCCTCACACATACACACACTATACTCTCTCTATTTTCTTCCACAAACACACAAATCCCGCCTAAAAACACACCCCCTCACTTACTCTACTCTCAACACCCAAAACACTTCTTATGTATAGCCTATCTTCCACCCACATATATGTACACACAAGCCCTTCTATTTTCATCCATATATACCTATAAAGCCTTCTATATCCTCTCTTTTTCCCTAAAAACATTTCAAGGTAGGAGTATTGTTTAATTTCATGAGTAAAGTAGGAATTTAAGTATCTTGTAAGTTTTAGATATTTTATGCTTTCATTTTCATTATAGTATTATGTGAAATTATGTGTCTACGTGCACCTATTCAAACACACACGCACCTTATGGGGTTGAATGATATTTCTACTCAACCGTCGCGTTGACTCCTCCTTTCCAATACTTTTTAGACAGAAATGAGATAGCGGATCAGAGTGGCGCAGCGGAAGCATTTGGAAGCTTTTTACACGATATAGTTACTTTTCTATTCTTTTGAAAATTGTGACTTTTGTATTTTGTACAAATTATATGTGAAAATAATTATTTATACAACTATGAAAATATTACCGTTGCGCGTTTCTATCCAATTTTATTTTATAAATAAGAAAGGGTATTTTTCCGGGTCGTGACAAATGGTATCAGAGCCGCTTGCCAGCCGGAATACTGGGAGCTAAGTGCTCTGTGGGGCAAAGTGCTACGCATACGGGAGCCACCGCTTGAGCCCGCAGAGCAAATGTTACGTCTTGAGCCCACGAGGCCAAGTGCTATGTATTGAAAGTCTTGAGCCCACGAGGCCAAGTACTATATGTCTTGAAAGTCTTGAGCCCATGAGGCCAAGTACTACTTCTTGAATGTTTTGAGCCTGCGGGGCAAAGTGCTACGTGTGCCGGAGTCGCCTCTTGAGCCCACAGGAGCCACCTCTAGAGTCCCGACGCCTGGCAGATGGTATTGGTATGTGTGACTTTTGCTACAAAACTTCTAGTGTATCTATTGAATTTTGTATTTGATTGGAATATATTTTGGGTTCTAAACTCTTTTGTGAAAGCATATTTTTGGAAAAATACCCTCAACTCTTTTACAAAATAAAGTTGAATTTCGAGGACGAAATTCTTTTAAGGAGGGGAGGATGTGACGACCCGGTAATCTGTAATATTTAAATAATTGATTTAAAATCTTTTGCTTCTTGTAAATGTTATTATTACTTGTTGTTTTCAAATTTTCGTCTGCTTTTGCGATTAACTTACAATTTGAACGGTAAAGTGTCAATTTTCGAACTTTCTATGCCCTAAATTGCAATTTTCGAAAATATAACTAAAACATTTTTAATTTTGGAAAATATACATATAATTTCAGATTTATAAACATTAAATTTCATAATTTTGGAATTTTTCTAAATTAATTATGAATTTTCGGATTTTATACCCAAAAACCCTAATTTTATGCCCTAAAACCCTAATTTTCAGTTTTTACAAAATAAATAAATAAAAATTCGAATTTTAATGAAATAAAGATATGATTTCAGATTTTATAAGATGAGGATAATCAAAATCAGATTTTATTAGATTTTATTTGATTTATTTGATTTTGTGTTAATATTTTATTAAAATATCCTACACTAATACAACATGAATTTCTTCTAGAAATTGTGCACTTGTGTGGTCTTCCATTCATCTAGATTCATGACTCATGGATTAGGGTTACACCAAGGCTAGAATAGAGGAGGGAGGTGGAAGATTTCATTTAATTTGGCATTTAATTCTATGCCTAGTTGGGAGATTTGCATTAAATGGAAAGATTTGCATTTATTAAACCTTGGTCCCCAAGTCTTGCCTTCTACCCTCATTCTCCACTATAAATAGGACCTCCCACACACTTCCCCATCCCCAAAAACGTCCTCACACATACACACACTATACTCTCTCTATTTTCTTCCACAAACACACAAATCCCGCCTAAAAACACACCCCCTCACTTACTCTACTCTCAACACCCAAAACACTTCTTATGTATAGCCTATCTTCCACCCACATATATGTACACACAAGCCCTTCTATTTTCATCCATATATACCTATAAAGCCTTCTATATCCTCTCTTTTTCCCTAAAAACATTTCAAGGTAGGAGTATTGTTTAATTTCATGAGTAAAGTAGGAATTTAAGTATCTTGTAAGTTTTAGATATTTTATGCTTTCATTTTCATTATAGTATTATGTGAAATTATGTGTCTACGTGCACCTATTCAAACACACACGCACCTTATGGGGTTGAATGATATTTCTACTCAACCGTCGCGTTGACTCCTCCTTTCCAATACTTTTAGACAGAAATGAGATAGCGGATCAGAGTGGCGCAGCGGAAGCATTTGGAAGCTTTTTACACGATATAATTACTTTTCTATTCTTTTGAAAATTGTGACTTTTGTATTTTGTACAAATTATATGTGAAAATAATTATTTATACAACTATGAAAATATTACCGTTGCGCGTTTCTATCCAATTTTATTTTATAAATAAGAAAGGGTATTTTTCCGGGTCGTGACATATACGATGTTTTGAATAGCTTATAAGCTTAGCCAAACACTCTCTAAGTTTTGATTGAATGTTAAACAAATAAACTAAGTAACACATATTGGAAGTACCAAACAAGCGTGGCTGCCCGCCCACCTCAACTACATTCACAGTCCACAATCCCAAGCATTAGGGTGAATTGCCATAGTCTCAGTCTTATCTTTTTGCTGGAACTTCATTTGGAACCTACTATGGAAAGTCATTTGAATTCAAAATTAAACATAATTAAGCTATTATAAGAATTCAATATAACATGTATTGCTAGTATTAATCACAGATACAACCATATTTGACTGGTACATTTTTGGTTGTTGCCTAGAACGTTACTCGCTGTTGTTGGAATTTACTTGCTATTTTAGGTATAACTGGTATTAAAGTTATAGAAAATATTTGAATGCTTTAACCTTTTATGGTTGGGTTTTGATGTATCAGGTCAATGTTTTAAAAACATCTTTAATGCTTTGTCTTCTATGCTCCATATAAGTACGTGGTACCAAATCTTGAGAAGGATGACAAAATGTAAGTAACTCTATCGTAAGATGAAAATCTCTATGAGATCTTTGTGAGAATTCCATTCTTAAAGAGCGCGCCTTAGATCTTTTTGAGTGAACTTCATTGTTCATACTTCTCCATTTTTGCTTCTATGTCTATATTTGAGTCTGGTACTTCATACCTTCACTTGAATATGAGTGTGATAAATCAAAGCACTTGTATGCACGTATAAAGAGTTGATTAGTTTTCGAAGAGAGATTCTTGTGTAGCTGTGTGGCTTGTAGGAGAGTCTCTAGACTATCTTATCTTGGATGGAATTTAATTGTTCTAATGCATCGGTTAGCTGGGTGAATATTTCTTTTAAGGCAGGTTAGCTTTGCCGGCGATTTAGTTATTCAAAAAAGTTACTAGAACAACATTTATCAATGCGCGGAACAACATTTTCTAATATGAGCTACTAAAAAAGACAAGCTTACAAACTAGTTCTTTGTTTATCCTAATTAAAGTATCAGTTGTAATTGTACTTGATTGATTTGGAATATATACATCTTGTATAATAGGAATCATACAATTTCTTGGAATCATATCTGAGCTATGAAACTAGACACGTTGTTGATCTGGAACAATATCTGGACTTATAGATCTGGTATTGTACTAACTCCGTTTGTCATTTACCTAGTTCGTATTAAGGTTGGAATCATATATTTCATATTTCACATTATATATATCGTGACCCTATGATTACCTTGGTATTCTATATTTCCAACAGAAGATGATTTTTGTTTTTGAAAGATTCGTAATTCATTTTTCTACACTATTAGGTTATGCTTCATTTCACATGAATTATATTTCAATGGATATTTTTCCAACACATACGGTACATGTTGACTTGAAAAACACTTGCTATTTTCGGTAACCCAATAGTGTATTTTAACACTTCAAAAATTGGAAAATCCACCAATTGAATCAATCAAATTCAGGGATTTGACAAATTGATTGAATTCAATTGGGGGATTTGACTAATTAGTTTGATTAAATTGGGTTTATTCAATTGGAGAAGCGGTCAATTGAATGAATTGAATTCTGTAAAGTGGCGAGTTGAACGAATTGAATTGGAAAAGGAGGAATTTTGGATTCACTTCCCAAACATTTTTTTTTCAGTTAGGTCCCTTAACATGACATTCACAGTTTGTACTCCCAATTTGAACCTTTGTCATATACTTTACTCTCTAACCTTGCAACTTTACAAAAATGACCCAACTTTATTGATATTTTAATAACTTTTCTCTCAAATGTTTCTTCCAGTAAAAACATATCCCTCATGTTGAGTGAGGGACTTTTGGTGGATGAGTCTTATTCAATTATGGATTTTTGGTGGCCGAGTCTTATTTTGCTTCAGATTCAACTACAGATTCTCCATAGCTAATCGATGGCCAAATATTTGGAATTAGGTATCGAAAAATTCAAATATTTAGCTGTGGATTTTCTGTGGCTAATAGCTATAGATTTTTCTTAGCTAAATTCATAGTATTGAGTATTTTATTCAGAACAATAGATATATTAATTTTGCGCTTCGTTGTAAAATAATTTTTGTTATACTTAACATATATTTGTGCGACATTCTAAATTTAAATTATGTGAACAAATTTTTCTAAATTTTATTGTTTTTTTAAAATTTATTAGTTTTAATTTTTTTTATTTTATTAATAAATTACATTTTTTTCTAAATTTTACTTTTAGTCACTAATTTCTTAGCTACAGAAAAAATCATGCCTAAAACTCAAAATTAAAAGAATTGACCTTATCAATATTAATACATTAAGTGAAATTTAGGTAAAATTGTACATTCTAGGTGAAATTATCATATTATTTATTTTAAAATTAGTGTAATTGACCAAATTAAATCAATCAAAATTCTAAAACCACCGCCGGATCAATAGATTCAAAATTTGACAGTTGACGAATTGGAACATTTAATTACTTGAGAATCAAAATATATATTCAAAGTAATATGATTATATGTGTAATTGACCAGTTGAATTAATTGAGTACGAAAAATTGGTGCATATTAAATGATAAATTCAATTTGAATAGTCTTTTCAGAGAACTAATCACTAATTCAATATAAAAAAAACTCAAATATTCGATTTATACATTTAAATTGATTTAACAAAATAAATTATAAAGTCTTTTCATAATGTGTAATCAACCAATTGAATTAATTGAGTTAGTATAATTGACATATTCAATGAAAAATCAATTTGATTAGCTATTCGGGGAACGAATCACTAATTCAACAAAATAAATTCAAAATTTTGACTTATATGTTTAAATTTAATTTAGGACTATTGTTCATTTTTACTCAATGGAATAATAAAATTAGTCATTTGCAATGGTTGAAAGAAACGAACAGTAAAAAATTAAAAAAAAACAAAATACAGGACTTAGCTATGAATTTTCCATAGCTATTTAAAAAATAAAATAAAAGTATTTCAGCTAGTTGATAAGAAATAAAAAAAAAAATTCAGCCAACAATTTAGCTAGGAAATTTTTTTGGTTATTTCTTGCATCTAAATCTGTATCTGGTATTCTGTAGCTATTTTTCCATAGCTATGGATATTCCATAGCTAACTCCAGCCGCTACGGATTTTCAGTAGCTAAATCGGTACCAAGTTTCGTGCCAATTTAGCCATGAATTTTTCATAGCTAAATTTAGCCACAGATTTAGCTACGAAAAATCCATAGCTATTTTTTTTGGTTTTTTTTTGTTTTAAATTCGTGTATAATCCTATGGCTATTAGCCACGGATTAGCTATAGATTTTTTTCCGTATCTAAAATCTGTGGCTAAATACTACTTTTCTTGTAGTGTTTATATTGTTGGCTTGTAACTAATTCCTCCAGAAATGGCTTGTGATTTCTATTGGTTGTCCACGAATTTTCCTCCTCATTGGGCATCCAGTGCTCAGCCACATACAAGGGCTAGGTAGTGCCTATGGCATGCGCATGTGCTGGATAGCGCTTGCCGTACATGTTCCATATGTGTTGGGCGCACGTTCCCCAAAGAAGTGCCATGTTGTTAACTCGTGCATGTGTCTACACACCACATGCTTGTTCTCTATGGCACGTGGGTCCTTCCCTTTGGGTACTCCTTGCACAACGTCCTTCCCCTCACACAATGCACACTATTCACACAACAACACATTTTCGGAAAATAAGATATGCACACAAGCACAAGCACACGTATGACAGGCACTGTCATTCATGCACACCCCACACACACAGTATAAAAGCATTCTGACACGCCTGAATCGGTTTGCACATGGGCACCATCATACACGCATTCAACAACTATGCACATCCAACACAATGCTTGCATATCCAGATACATAGTGGTGCAACACAACCACGAACGCACACCACATGCACACACAAGCACTGTCGCACACATCGCGCTGACCAATGGGCACACAATCACCGTCGCATGTGTACAATACACCCAACATAGTGAGGAAAACACAACATGGTATCGTCCCCGTACGCGCTTGGCTCAACCACTTGTGGTGCATAGCTGCCACGGTGGCAACCTGTATTATGGCACCACCATTGCCAGCTATCCCCCAAAATCTCCCTTCTTATTCAAATTCAAACTTCAGGCATTCACACTTAAAGTCTTATGCAATTTATCCTACTTCGAATCATTATCAAATTTGCTAGTTATTTCCATTGTTTCTTGTTCCCGCATCACTCTATTGGTTTTTCTCCCGCTCGACCTTTGGGGTGTGTGTGTCTATGTGTGTGTGTTTGTGTGGCTCATCGCCTCTTTTGTATTTCTGATGCTTTGCGAAAGTGCCTTTTGTTGTGCAATTTTTTTTTCTTGTTGTTGCTATTGTTTGTTGGGGGAATCATGTTGTTTGACCATGATTACATGTCTGTGAGCGAAGAGGGTTCTGAGGACTCCTCAAGAAGTGGGATCCTGAAGGAGTTGTCCCTCCTGCACGATGAGGGCCACTCTAAGGGTTCCTCACTAATGGAGGAGCCCGAGGAGGTGGAACTCCTGTCTGTAGGGAGGGAGCAACGAAGGATTTGAGAGGGGTTTCCCTTCTACGAAGTCCTCAAGTCCTACTTATCTAGGGATGATTAGGAGAATTTAAGGAGAGATTACGAGATTCCTCCTAACTGGCATGTAGAGCTCCCTTCCCATCAAGTGGGATTCACACCCCTCCTGAATGTTTCTTAGGGTTCTATGTTGGTTAATTAGAGATAGGTTTTGTAATGTCCCAGTACCTTTTCAAAATTAATTATAAATTATTTTATGTATTATATGCATGTTTTATATGATCATTATTTTATATGAGCCTTATTTTTATGTGAATTATGTGACATTTAGAAATATAATAACTATATTAGCCAACAAAGGAAATTTAATTTTGTAACCTATAATTAGTGCACATATAATTTATAATTTATATGCATTCAAAATTTAGATATGAATATACACACACACATATATATATATATATTCATAATACATTAGGGATTATGTCACATAAACAATTCAAGTTTGCTACATATATATAAAGTATATTTATATTATATATATATATATGTTCGAATATATGTATATGTACATACATATATATGATATATTTTTATATAGTTTTGAGAATACATACATATATATATATATATAATACAATGTCTTCTTAATATTACATGTAAGTGTCATTTTCTCATGTCAGTTTTTTTAATAAATGAAACTTTACACCTAGCTAATAGATAATATTAGATTCATGTATATAAATCTTGAATGTGTATTAAACCATGTGTATGGATAGGGTTAAAAGAGCTAACACATGCTATCATCATGTTAAAATAGGATAAAGTAGGACACAAATCATCTAATTTAGGGTAACACTTGCATAAACCTATTATAACACTTGTAGTAATCATGTTCAATTCGCCTAACACATGTAGTGATCATCTCCTACTAACATATATATGTATTCATCTTCTTAACATAGGCTAACACACAAACATGTTAGGGTAACACATATACACCAATTAGGGTAACACTTGGGCAATATAGGTTAACACTTATGTATGAACACATTTAATACTAGGATTAGTTGGAAAGAATTCATTTAATGCAAGAAGATATCTTAATATAATAATCCTATTTCTAGAAGAAAATACTATAAATTGGGGTCTTCACCACCATTTCCTTCACACAAACATACACACACCACACACACGGTCACATACACACACCGAGCACTAGACACACACCTACAAACACTCCCTCAAAATTATTTACATATCTATATCTATATCTATATATATATACTTATACATATAAGAGAAGAAAGATAGGTTACTAAGGTAGGGAATTTGCTTAATTTCATAAGTAAAAGTCTTTACTTTAGTACTTGATATGTCAGATGCCTTCATATGTTTTAGTTTATATTATGCTATATATTTTAGTTTATATTATGTTATATATTTTACATGTTGGATCTTATTTCACATGTTAATTAATATTTCCCATGTTAGTTCATAACTCACATGTTAGTTCATATTTTCCTAGTTAGTTCATAGTTCACATGTTACTTCATGCTTCACATGATAGTTTAAAATTCACATGTTAGTTAGTTCGTATTATACTTTGTGCATACAAGATTTGGGTCCTTTTGTGCAATTTATGTTTCAGCATGATGCATGTCTGTAACGACCCGGTAAAATCCTTTATTTAAATATTTTATATTATATATTGGGTGTCCATTATTTTTATGAATCATTTTTTTAATATAGAACTATTTTGTGAATTATTGTTTTATAGAAATTATTCTTCAAAAATATGATTTTTATTTGTGAACAAATGAGCATTTACTACACAAATTTTTAGAAAATATTATAAATTCCAAATATTCTTAAAATTTAATTCATTTAATCCTTCTAAACTCCCAGAAATTATTTAATAGATTATTTTCAACTTTTACCTAGTTTCCAAGAATTTTTAGTAGTTTTCGAAAAACATTGTCTTTAAGTTCTTAATTTGAAATCTAATTTTTAAAATGCTTAATTATTATCAAAAAATGAAAATAATAATATAAATAAATATTTTAGATTTTATTTGACTTATAAAAATTAATTTTCGAATTTTTAGAATTTTATTTCTATTTTTGGGCGATTTTCGAAAAAAGGGCAAAACAAGGGGTATTTTGGTCTTTTCACTTCTCCAACCCCAAATTTCGGTTTTGATGAGAAATAAAAAATAATAATACTTAATAAATAAGAGTTTTCAGATTTTATAGGTTTTTGTTTGATTTTAGTTGATTTTATTCAATATTTTATCAAAATATCTATACTAATACACTCTTGAAACCTAGCCTCATATACATATATAAGTATATATTAGTGGTGATATACACAGCTACATATACACACACACATACCCACATACATATACATGGTGGTTAGTAAAGTGAGGTGTATGTATGTACAACCATGTATAAATGTATGGAGGATGTAATTTGATGATTATATTATGTTGATCTTTGCCTCTAATACTTGGAAGATCAATACACAAAACCTTACACACCCACAATCTTCATTTTTCAGCCCCTTTCAGCCCCAAAACCGTTCCCCCTTGCTCACACACATACACTCTCTCATTTTCTCTCAAAACACTATCATTTTCTCTCAAAACAATACACTACTTGGAAGAACACAAGGTAGGAACATTCTTTATGCCTTAAGTAGAGGTTTTCTTCTTCTTTCTTGTGAAGAATAGGCAAGCTTCCATACTCTTGTGCCCAAGCAATTTAAAAGATCAAGCTTGAATGGCCTAGAGTGAGAGCTTTTGCCAAACATGCCTCCAAGTTGAGGATTTTAGTTATTTTGCCATCTTCATGTTACTTTACAGCTTTATGGTTAATTTTTCATATTATAACTCTTGTTGGGAGGAATTTGAAGGATGGATAGACTTGTAAGCATGATCTTGAAGATATTATGTGATTAATATGATTATTTGGAGTACTATGTGCTTACTATGCTTTCTTGGAAAAACTATGTGATTATTGTGCCTTTTTGCAATAATATGGAATTTTTGTGCTTTATTTGAGCTATTATGTGAGTTTTATGCTTTATATGAAGTAGTATGAAACCATGATACTTTATTTGAGCTATTAAGGGAATATCCTATGTTGTTCTTGAAAGTCTTGGTAAAGAAAGCTGCACATATCCATTATTTGATAAATAGAACTTTTATTATACTTTATACAATAGATTTATGCCTATTTTAGCACTTTAAATACTATGGATGTTATAAAGATATGCTTCTTTTATATACATAAAGGATTTTAAACTTATGATTATTTTTATATCTAAGTTATATGTTTAAGTTGTACGTAGATATACATAAATATATAATATATTTAGGGATTCATTATAGGTTAACCTATCTACTTAATCCTAATTATAATAGATCTATATATATATCTATGCTATACAGATATGTATATATGTAGTTATATATATATTTTTATGTATATATGTAGTATTCATATATTTATACTAGTTATATTTTAATCTATATATTTTATATTTATACTAGTTATATTTTAATCTATATATTTATATATTTATACTATTTATATTTTAATCTTTATATTTATATATTCATACTAGTTATATTTATATATTTATATTTATATTTTGTCTATTTACATATTTTTGCTACTAGCTATTTACATATTTAACATTTTTTAAGTAAATATACTTAATAAGCAAATATAAAGCTTTCATTTATAAGTGTAGAGCTTACTTTACTAAACTATAATATAAACTTCCAAAGATTATGTGCATGTGTGAACAAATTGCAATTCTGTGAATGGGCCCAGATGTGTTGGAATGGTCTGGGGGTGTTCCACCGGGACATACTATTGAGTAGCCGGGAGAGTTCACACCCCTTCCATCTCCTAATCCCCCCTTGGGTAGGCGGACGGATCTACTCAAGAAAGAGGATCGTAGGACAATACTAGGCGTATGCCCGGGATACGACCATTGGAGGATAAGGCTGGCGGGAGGAATATGCTGGTTGTTATTTCGGCCTGGGTAGTTATAAGGGTCACTGTCAGGTGGCAAAAGGTAGAAAGTGTGAAACTATATGTGTGCTATGTGTAACTAATGTGCACTTGACACCCGAGCACCTTATGTGTATAAAGAAATGTTTCTACTCAACGTATGTTGATTTCGTGTTATATAATGCTTTAGATGCTTCCGAAGCTAGCTTTTATGATGATGAAGAGAAGGAAACTTTTGAAGCATTTTACTAGGAAGGAAGATGTAGGATTTCCACTGCGTACCTGTAGTTATTGGTTTTTGCTTTTGCTATGTAGATATAGTAGAACTAATAATTCGATAGTCTCCTTTGTTGGATGTACCTTTATGTTATGTAATGTAGCCTAGTACGTCTTGTAATTAACAATTTATGCATGTATGTAAACACTAATGATAATAATAATCATAATAATAACAATAATACTAATAATAATAATATAATAATAATAAAGGATTTTCGGGGTCGTCATAATGTCCTTAAGTTGTACCATTTATTATGTTTTCTACATACCAACATGTATTATGTGAAAACTTTGTTGTGCATGCTCGGGCCCTAATATGTTTGGAGTGGATGGGGCAGAGTTTGGCAGGGCAGTATTAGGCTTGCCGGTCTTAAAATAAGTTCTCGTCATCCATCGTCCTAATCTCTCTCTACATGGACAGAGTATTCCATGTATGTAGTGGATTGTAGGAAACGACATATTCTCGAGATATAGCCACCGGTGTGATTGGAAGGAATTAGTTTGAATGGTTGGAATATTGTTATAAATCATTGTTGGGAAAGGGGAGTTATAAGGAATTTTGATCACATAGTGTGATCCAAGGGTAAAGTATTGTGTAAAACTATGTGACTACATGCACTTGCATCACACACTATCATCCTATGATATTAAGTAAATTTCCTACTCAACCGCCCGTTGACATGTGTTATGAATATTTTTTTAGGCAAAGATGTTATAGTCCGCCAGGAGGAAGGCACCACCGGGCATTATGAAGCTTTCAATTAGCTAGAGTTATTATTTTCACTTGTATATCGGTTTTTGTATAACTATGATTTTACTATGTTGTTATAATAAAATGAAAATTATGTACTCTTACTTTTGAAAGGATATTTTGTTATAATATATTAGTAGGGTATTCTTGGGGTCATCACAGGTTTGAGGTTTCCCCTTTCAGATTTTTATAGGGATGTGTCCAACTAATTAGGGATCTGCTTAAGTTAGTTTACCTCCAACTCTTTTGAGCTTATAGGGGCTTATGCCATTCTGTTGTATTTTATGGGAGTGATCCTTGAGGCTACCTATTTTTCACTCCTTTTTCATGCCTAAACCCATTGAGCTTGAGCTTTTTTATTTCGCCCTGAGGGGAGGGATGAGATTCCTCCAACCCCTTGTGCCCTTAAGAGGTGGAAGAGGAAATTTTTCATTGTCGCCCCACCTTACGAGTAGACCATTCCTTTTGTGTGGTAAGCCACCCTCCCTGAGGGGTGTAAGAATAATGCTAACCATTGCCCGACTAGCACGAGTCAATTCTTAGATAGCTTAAATTAGGCCTTCTATAGTGCTGATGCCTTCTCTTCCAAATAACTTTTATATTACTGTGGCTTGAGTCATAGGGATGAGGCATGGAAGGAGCCTCTTGATAAAACAAATTATTTTCTTATTTTTATGTGATTGTATATCTAGCTTTGGGAATGCTAACCGTGAGGATTCTACTTTTGTAGGTATCATAGTGTTTAAGGCGAAGATTGGTGACTTTTTGAGTCAACAATCCCAAAGTGTGATAACCTGTTAATTCTTATTATTTACATAATTGATATAAAACCTTATGCTTATTGAAAATGTCCTTGTTACTTTTTGTTTTCAAATTTTAGTTTGATTTTGAGAGTAATTTACAATTTGGACGATAAAGTACTAATTTTTGAATTTTGATTACCATTCTTGGAAAATTAGTCTATTGAAAACTTATGAGTTTTCAAAAATAATATAAATAAGTATCCTATACTTTTATGCATGGAGAAGATGCAATTTTAAATAAATTACATAATTTTTCAAATTTTAGAGGAATTTGACATTCTAACACAATTTTAGAAATTCTATGTCTTAAATTGCAATTTTCGAAAAGTTATATGTTAAATTTTTAATTTCTGGGAAATATACATATAATTTCAGATTTATAAAGATTAAATTTCATAATTTTGGAAATTTTCTAAATTAATTATGAATTTTCGGATTTTATGCCCTAAACCCCTAATTTTATGCCCTAAAATCGTAATTTTCAATTTCTACAAAAATAAATACATACAAATTCGAATTTTCAATTAAATAAATATATGATTTTAGATTTTATAGGATTAGATAATATTTGGATAAGATTAGATAAGATTATGGTAAGATTTGGATAAGATTATGATAAGATTTGAATAGGATTAGATAAGATTTGGATAGGATTAGATAAGATTATGATAAGATTAGGAATTTTCCCTATGTGATTTTAGATTCTTATAAATGTCATTTTCACCAAAATGTGTCACTTTCATAAAATAATCTTGAGAATAATTATTTAAATTTCTAAGACATAAAACAATATATATGTATATATACATATATTTTTATTTTTCATATATATATATTTTAGGAAAAGCCCTAAAGGATGCATAAATTGCATTTGCCTCCCCTAAAGACTATTTTGTTCCATACTTTCAATAAAATATCCAAAATACATGAAATAACTCACAATTTCAGAAAATTAAGGAGGGAGGGATGTTTTTTCAGCGTATATATGTGCATAAATTCAATGCATGGTAGATATTAATCCTTATGTCTCAATCTTCTACCAATCAATATCCATGTACACTTGTGCAGCCACTTGTAAATACTTCTCTAGAATCATACCTACATGTTTGGTCAAGGATTACTTAGACTACCACTAAGCACCTACAGACCACCATTAAGCACCCTTAGACCTCATAGTTGGGTATTGAGTTGGAAAGAAAACATGATTAGATTAAGACTTAATCTTATTTCTTTCATTTCTTCTAACACTAGTTACAAGTAGTTAAAAGTGCAAGAAAATAGAAAACACCACACACTCACACACACAAATAGCTGGCCACACACACACCTTCATACCTCCCTTTTGTTTGCTCATTCACTCCTAGATTCACCACTTAGTTTCCAAAACCTAGAAAGAAAAGAAGAAAATCCTTTTAGAGAAGGATGTGACGACCTGGTAATCCTATTATTTAAATATTTAATGTTATGAATTATGTGGAAATTATTATGTGAATTAGTATTTTATGAAGAGGATTTCTAAAGATTAGATATGATTTTTTTTTTGTGAATAATTGTGCATTACACTACATGCATTGTATAAAATGAGAATCTTCCTTCATTTATTTTCTTAGCGTTTGAAACATGCAAAATATTTGATATAAAATCTTTTAATTCCTAAATTTTTTATGATTTTGGAATTTTATTCTTTAAAATTAATTTATAACTTAGACCTTAAAGTCTTAATTTTGTATTGTGATTATTATTTTTGGAAAATTTACTTAAATAAATATTTTAAACCTATATTTTCTAAATAAATTATACAATTTTCGAATTTTATAAATACAACAATATATTTTCTAATTTTATATGTATAATTTTTGAATTTTAATTATTTATAAACCTAATTTTTGGATTTTAATTAAATGATAAATATAAAGTCTAGATTTATAGTATATTTTATAATTGTTTTGCAAGAATATCTCCTCTAAGACATATATTAGTGGTAAATTATATATCTACATATACACACTCACATCCATATATATACTAGTGGTGATTTATATATCTACATGCACACACACATAACCATATATACACTTGTGGCTATTTATCTATCTACATATACACACACACATCCATATATATATTAGTGGTGATTTATATATCTACATGTACACACACATAACCATATATACACTTGTGGTGATTTATCTATCTACATATACACACACACATCCATATATGTACACTAGCGGTGATTTATATATCTACATAAACACCTACATATCCACATACATATATATATATATATATACAAGGTAGTTAATATAGTGATGTGTAAATGTTAATATCCATATAGAATGTATGGTTTATATATTTATTTTTTTATAATATTAGACAATTTCTTCTCTTCCTCCTCTATAAATAGATCACAACCCCAACCCCATTTTCATCCCTAAATCCTGCCTAAAACCACACCCCCACACTCACTCTACTCTCAACACCCAAAACACTTTCTATTTATAGTCTATCTTCCACTAACATATATATATATATATATACGAACCCTTCTATTTTCATCCATATATACGTATTAGCCTTCCATATAGCTCTTTATATACCCTCTTTTTTCTAAAAACATTTGAAGGTAGAACTAATACCTTTCTCATAAGTAGTTTAGGCAACATGATCTTAGATTATTTTCACAAACAAGGCTTTAACTTGGATTTACCAAAATAATGGTCAAATACCAAGTGATTACCTTTGTTCACATTTTACGATTTTATGCCTCAAATTATTTGCTATACATGTTAATATCATGACAATTGTTTTTATGCTATTATGCTTTCATAAAGGTACATGTATGAACATGATATGTTTATTTATGCTTTGTATGATCTATGTGTTATGAAAAATTATTTCTCAATTATGTGCTGGGCCCGAAATATTGTGGAATGGATGTGGCTGAGTTCCGCCGAGATATTCTACTGGAGATGCCGGTATTAAGTGTTTCAACCCTCCATCTCCTAATCCCTCCTCATATGGATGGAGTGTTCCATCTGAGAGTAGATCGTAGGCTTCAGCATATAGCCGGGTTATGACCACTGGTGTGGCTTGGTTGGGATTGGTGGGATCACGGAGTGATTCGGTTGGATTATTGATTATTTGATCGTGGTGGGAGTTATAAGGCATTACATCACTATATGTGATGAACAGGGAGTATTATGTGATTTTAAGTGTTTATGTGCAACTTTCACACACTTCCACCTTATGTGATTGAGTAATAGTTCTACTCAACCGTCGTGTTGATTCTTTTTTATATGACTATTTTCAGAAAGAAATGAGATAGCGGATCAGAGTGGCGCAATAGAAGCATTTGGAAGCCTTTTACACAATAAAGTTACTTTTGTATTCTTTTTGAAAATTGTAACTCTTGTATTTTGTGCAAATTTTCCACTCATACATTCTATAATGTATGCTTAAATATATGTGACTTATGTAACTTACATGTTATATGCACCATTTACGATATAATAATGTTTTGCAAAATGTGCTTGTTTTATTTACAACATGCATCGATATAGGATTATTTTCTTGTCATTGGTTAACCATCCTTCCATGCATAAAGAAAAATAAAGTATGTACATATATACTTATACACGATTATATATATACACACACACAACACAAATCCCGCCTAAAACACCCCCACCCACACTCACCTTACTCTCAACACCCAAAACACTCCATATTATAAAATATCTTCCACCCACATATATATAGATATAAACCCTTCTTTTGACATACATATATATACCTATTATCCTTCCATATAGTCCTTTATGTACCCTCTTTTTCCCTAAACACAATTGAAGGTAGAATTATTACCTTTCTTATTAGTAGTTTAGGCAACATGATCTTAGATTATTTTCATAAACAAGGCTTTAACTTGGGTTTACCAAAATAATGGTCAAATACCAAGTGATTGCCTATGTTCACATTTTATGATTTTACACCTCAAATTGTTTGTTATACATGTTAATATCATGATAATTCTTTTCATGTTATTATCGTTCCATAAAGGTACATGCATTAACATGGTATGTTTATTTATGCTTTGATAAGATATATGTGTTATGAGAAATTATTTTTCAATTATGTGTTGGGCCCAAAATATTGTGGAATGGATGTGGCTGAGTTCCACCGGGACATTCTATTGGAGATGCCGGTATTAAGTGTTCCAGCCCTCTATCTCCTAATCCCTCCTCATATGGACGGAGTGTTCCATGTGAGAGTGGTCGCAGGCTTCAGCGTATACCCTGGTTATGACCAATGGTGTGACTCGATTGGGATTGGTGGAATCGTGAAGTGACTCAATTGGATTATTGATTGTTTGATTGTGGTGGGAGTTATAAGGCATTACATCACTATATGTGATGAACATGGAGTATTATGTGATTTTAAGTCTTTATGTGCAACTTTCACATACCTGCACCTTATGTGATTGAGTAATAGTTCTAATCAACCGTCGTGTTGGTTTTTTTTTATATGCCTATTTTTAGAAAGAAATGAGATAGCGGATCAGAGTGGTGCAGCGTTTCGAAGCCTTTTACACAATAAAGTTACTTTTGTATTCTTTTTGAAAATTGTAACTCTTATATTTTGTACAAATTTTATGTGAAAATTATTATTCATTTTTAATTAAATATGAAGGGCATTTTTCCGGGTCGTGACACAAAGGGAATCTTCTTCGGGGTCTCCTACCCCCTTGACACCCTATCATCTCGTCACTCCTCCAGGCATCCCCCATCTTTTGGAGGTTAAGGTTTTACACACTTTCTTGAAAGAGCGGTTGAAATTGCAGGGGGAAAACACCCCGTAGGTGACTTTGCCTCCAACTCTGCCAAGACGACCCAAGGAAGTTTCGTTGCAGGACGGGGGCCAGTGATCATCCAAGGATTGATCTTTCAAGGATTGATCCTCCATGTTGTTTCCAAGATGATGCTCAAGGGAGGATGTATGTCCCTTCCTTGGATGTGCCCTACTCTTCCTCAGTCATTACGGAGGAGGATGCGACAGTGGTGGTTTCCTTATTGTGGGGTCTGGTTCCTCATATGGACATGAGCTACATGGTGGCACTGACCTCCCAGCTGTTGTGGGATAGGACCATCCTCCTAAAGGGTGGGTTTGTGGTCTTATTTATACAATTGAAGGAAAGCAATAAAATATTAAATGATTAATGTCAATTCATTAATATATGCAATTACACACCTAAGTTGGTTAATTAATGAAATCTACCACCTTTCCTCCTCATGTGGAAGGCTATTTAGGCCGTGATGTTAACTCTACTATATGATTCATAAGCTAGCTAAATAAGAACCATTCATGCATAATTATTAATTATGTAGTAGAGGACATTTTTCTTGGAATTACTATATATTAAAAAAAAATCTATAATTTATGTATTTATATTTATAAAATCTGAAATATATATATATTCAAAAAATTCGAAAAATGTATTATCAAATTTATAAAATTCAAACATTGTAATTTAATTTGGAAATTATAATTTATTTTAGAAAAATTCAAAAATTATGGAAATTAATTTCTAAATCCGGAAAATATACATATACAATAAATAATAGTCTAGAATATTTGGTTGTTCAATTTTCGAAATGAGAATATAGATACATTTTTGAAAAATATAATTTTTCTAGGGAAAGTTAATTTTCTAAATATTTATAATTAAAAAAAGTAATTGGAAAGACTTAATGGATTTAGAAAAATTATATATATATATATATAGTCGTAGAAAAGATGGTCAAATATAAACTCTATTTTTGTGGTAAAAGATTAATCCACATCTCTCCTATACAAATACTAAGAAATTAAAGTTCCAAGTATCCATTGTTTTTACCACTAATTTCATGAAAGTGAAATAGAATGGAAGAAATATTTAACTAATTAAATGTATAATTATATATACATATATATATATATATAATTTTGGTCACATAAAAAATAAGAATAATAATATTATTTTAGAAATGTTAAATAAATAACTAAATCTTGTAGATGTATATGTTTTAGTTCCAAAAATAAGTATATCCATATCTTTTCAAAAATATAAATGTAACATAAAATTATATTTCATGATATGAATCTTAGAAAACAATAATAATGATAATAAGAATAACAATAATATATTAAATTTGTTGAGAAAATAAAGAGATAATGACTTTTCGAAAATTTATACGAAGTACATAAGTTTAAAATTTTCACTAATAATAAAAAAATGATCCTGGTTTCAAATGTATGCATATTTAAACTTCACATATTAAAAATAATCGTGACACACTCATCACGTAATTTAAATAATAAAATATTATTGGGTCGCTACACCTACGAGCTAGGCCCACGGTAGGAGGTCTACAGCATGACCCAACCATCCACCCTATTGGCAAGTTGGAGCAAGTCCACAATCTTAGCCAACTAAGTCTACATGGATAAGATCTCATATTTGTACCCCTTCAACCACCAAGCCTATGAAGTGGGCCCATAGTTATCTTAGCATCTTAACAACCCTACAAAGGTGGAAACAACCCACAACCACTTTCCCTACAAATCTGAGATCCCTCTTGACTCGGAGGAAGAGCCTCAAGTATTCCTCAGGCAGGTTGGTGCAGGGCCACCCCTATAAAAGGGTTACCACCTCTCATTTGGTACATATGCTTCAATACATTAAAAAACATTCTAAATTGAACTCTCTACATTCTACCTATACTCACTCACTCAAGCTATGCAAATCGAGCACACTATGAGGACAAATCCCTAACTCACTTGTAGGATTCCACCTATTGTCTTTCCCGCGTTATTTACTTTATATTACAATTCACTTTAGTCTATTCCTTTCCAAGGCACATACTTAGTACAATGGAGTCCTAATACTTTTTTGCAAGTTAGATTCCCCTAAAGCGGCAGGTCTTTCCTAAAAAAAAAAAGGATTCCTGAGGACTCCCCTAGGCTCAACCATTTCCTCCTACAAATTTTTCGAGCATCCAAAATTGGTACGCATTAAATAGAAAATAGGGGGAGTCTTCAGAAGCACATTAGAAAGCTGGAGGAACAAATGTGTCTTTCAAGTTATACATACACACACATATATATATATATATATGTATTTGTTATTCTAGACATATAAAGAATTGTGTCAAGATATTGAAAAAGCACTTAGCAACAATTAAAGATATTCTCCAAAATGGTAGTGGATAATTATTCAACCAAAATGATTGAAGTCGAAGCAATGGCATGAGATGTATCTTGAAGTACTATTTTTGTGAAACATTTTTAATTTAAGTTATTTAACTTAGATTAAGAAGTATTTGGTTGCTCCCTAGTTGATAACCTTTGGTACTAAAAATAATTTTTCATTTATTACTTATTTTTTGCTTTTTATAGCTCTTTAACTTTCACCTTATAACATTAAATTAGCATAATTTTATGTTAAAAATATGACATATAGAGCAAGTTTCTTTTAGAAGACTACAATTTTTTTTTTTTTTTTGATCAAAGAAAGAAGACTACAATTTAGCATATGCATAATGTTAAATTTCACTCGATTTGACAAATTGAAATAAGAAGTAATAAAGTAGATTCAATTGATTTGCATACTAGATTTTTTCTTTCTTTCCTGATCTTATTTGAGGTTTGTTATGGTCACTATCTTACTTGTTCTTTGCTACTGTCACTGTAGTATGAAACATTGTTGCCCATGAAATAGGGAGTGGTTTCTCATGACTGTTTGTTAAGGAGTTGGTTCTCAACTTTGTTTTATTGATTGAATATTCACAATAGGCTTGTGGTTTATCGTCATTTTAGCTAATAACATTAGGCTGCTTGGTTGAAAATTCAAAAGTAAAAGAGAAGATTGGAATTTACCAAATGTCTTTTTCATTTGTTTCTCATGATTGTTCAGTTTTTTCATTGTTTAGAGTTGGAATCATACTTAATTGTGATGAGCTTCTATCTTGGTCTTTTGTGTTAATGAGTAAAGTATCTACTTCACATTTACTTTATACTCTGATTCCAAATTATGAAAACTTGAATGAGATATTTGAAAAGGATCGTCCTATAAGGAATAGGGTGTGGAGCAAAGATGAATCAAATGGGCAATAGAACAAAATCCTTTGGAGGAATATGACTGGGATGTTTGGGACAATGAAGGTAGTCAACGGGATAATATTAAAGAGAATTCGACATAAAAAATGCTAGCATGTGCACAAAGACAAGTGAAGAGTCAAAAAAGAAGATAAATGTGGTAAGCAAAACTAGTAATATAGGCAAAGTTGCTACATAGATTAAACTAGGTAACAAATGGAATTACATTGAAGAAGTTTTGTTTTTGCGAGATTGCTTCAATTGGAGGAATGGTAGAAATATCTCAAATGAAAGTATATAAAAAACATACAACTAATGTAAGTAATACTTGTGCATTCCACAAGTACCCCCAATGCATGAAAGAAGTTGTGGCTATTCGCAATATTTAGTCAAGGAGTTTTTGCTAACCAATTAGCGTGAAAGTTGCCTTTGAAATTGTTTTGATTAGCCACTATTTTTGTGATATGAACAGAAGTATTTAAGTGGTTTTGTTCTCTCTAGTAGTAGATAAAATTTCCAATGTGACTATTATTCTTGCTACTTATCTATATCAATTGTTGTTGTAGTTCTTTTTTGGCTTTGTTTTTACTTGGTTTATTCTTACTTTTTTTTTTCCCAATAATTGATATTATATTGAATATTAAGTTGTTTTACTTTCTATAGTTTTTTTTTTCATAATAATTGATATTACATTAGAAGCAAGCTCATTCATCAGCTAACATTCCAAATTGGGGACCCATACTCAAGAAAGCGGAAGTTTCCAAACACATGGGAAAGCTTGACCCTAATTTGGAAGAACCTTATCGGGTAAACAAGATCTCCAAGAACAACTGCTGCTGCCTAGAAGATATCCATAGGAAAGAATTCCCTCACCCCTAGAATACATCCAACCTTAACACTTTTTTTTTTATAAGTTTTTCTTGGTCTCTAATGAAAATCTTAGAACTTCTTATTTTATCCAAAAGTTTGAGGAGGTCATTCTTAACCCCCTTGAATACTAGCCTTGTCTTTTTATCAGAATTCATGTTTTACTCAAAGCAAGAGCATGTTAGTCACTGGTCGATACTTTTAATCTTTGGAACTTGTTTAACTCACCTTTCTAAAATTTAAGTTTGTTGTATTCATGAACCTAATTTACTCGCTTTGGTTCGAATTTATTCTCGATGAGCATAAACTTTCACTTTAATGGACTGAACTTATATTCTATTAGATGAAATATTTAACACATCAAAGCTTAAAGAGGAGATTTAAATTCCAATGTGCATGATTGAAATCTCCACAGAACAATATGCGATAAAGGCTTATTCTACGTGAGGAAAACAATTACATATCATTTGAAGAACCTTAGGCATAGGTAAAACTTTTGAATTTTTTTCTTTAAAGTCTTTGCTCAAAATATTAGGGGGGAGGGTAGTAGGGCCTAGTCTATTACCAGAATTTTCAAGGCTCTCTCATCAGTGCCTTCGAGCATTCTCATCAAGAGTCTCTTGGCCCATGCTTTCCTCATTTGCCAGTTCTCCAATGAAGCTCTTCACGGCCTCCTATGAGATATTGTGGGCTTGTTGTCTTTGCTAGGTAGCCTCCATTCTACATTCAACAATCATATGGTGTTTGAGTCAACAACATTCTTGAGGATAGAGATGTCAAAATTCTCACGGTCCAAGCCCTCGCACTCCTCAACCTCTTTGATTTGTTACTCCACAATTAGTATAACCCATGTGAACTCATTCCCTTCAGCTACTTGGAGTGCACTATCATCATCATCGCCATATTGCTTGAGTTGCTGATTGAGCCATCAATCGAGCTAGTTTAGGTTGAAGTCCTCGTTAAAGCCCACCTTGTTTGATGGCCTTCTTGAAGCCCTCTTCTAGGTCATGGGCCCCTTCATGAGGCAAGCTAGCTCAAACAATGGTATCTTTTCACATCTTTCGGCTCGATCCTTGGAATTTCATCCAAGTCCGCCTCCTTCTCCTTAAGTTTCTTTTTGAAGGCTGTGACTTGCCTCCCCAGCAAGCTGACATTCTTAGTCACCTTGCCCAATTGCTCATCAATGTTTCAAGCGTGGGCTTGGGTGCTTGCCACATTTGTTAAAGCCTCTTTTAGTTGGGCAACAATAACAAAATTGGCCTAATTCAGCTCCTTGAGTTCCTCTTTTAGCTTCCTTGAGCACTCACTCTCTCGGGAGTTTAACTCATATGTGCTCTTGAATTCATGGCAATGAGCCTTGTACATCTTCATCCTTTGAAACATGTTGAGGGAGATATGAGGAATTCTCTTCTTAAGATCACTAAGTGAAATGAGCAAGCAACAATTTGGGATGAGCAAAAGGAGAAGTATCAAGATGATTAATAATTTACCCGAAGAACATTTAGGATAAATAGTTTCTCGAGTCACTCATTTATCATGTCACCTAGGGCCTTATGGTCTTTATAAAAGATTAAAGATGATACAATTGGTTTAGGATTACCATGTTCTTCCCAAACAAGGTAGATTGACCTTAACGATTTTTCGTTTCTCCAAAGCGGGGTTTATCAATTTGTCATAGTCCAGTATCTCTTTCTCATTAGATGTATAGTATGCCCTCAGACTCAGCTTATCACTCATTTTTCTCCCATTTACTCTTTTCCTTGGTTCGTTGAGGGAGCATACTCTCTGCTTTTTAGGACCCCTTTGCGTAGCCTCTTTAACTGCAACCCCTTGTTCTCTGGGTCGAGTAGGGCCTCAAACCTCCACTCCACCTAGTGGTTGCTACTAAGTGTTCCAAAATCTATTTGAACAACCTGTTACTGACCACTTTGAGTAGCCACTTGTTGTTCTTGTTGCTGGAGTGGGCGGGGATCATGTTGCCACTGTTGTTGTGGCCCTCCTCGGTTCCTCCTCAAGTTAGAAATGGATGGCCCCTGTAGTTTTGCTACTCGTGCTACACAAACCATTTTAAGCAAGTGCTTGCCACGAAAGGTGAACGAAATTTGATTAGACTGGTAGCTAGAACAATAAGAAAAGAAAGATGTACTTAAACAAAAGTAAATTACCCAAATTGATGTTCCTAATGTCCAATTCTGTGGGTGAGAGACCTGCTTGGATTAGGTTGTCCTCCTTTGTCAACTTGTTGGGGGACATGATCCCCTGAGCCCTATATCTATTCACCCTGATTTTGCTCTTTGGTCGGGTTACCCAAACTCACTAGGGGTCGGATTCAAGGTTGCCCTAATGTTCCAAGGGTTCATTGATTTAATGTACACCCACTAGTACTTTTAATCATTCCCATGGGATGAAATGTGGGTCTCAATAATCTTTCTCCAATTCTTTGGTAAGAAAAAAAGAAAGAAGCCTCGATTGTTGCTAGGATCATCACCCATGGAGGGCCTAGTCAATGCATTGACTTAGAAAAGAAAGCTAAAAAGGAGCAAGGAAAAAGTTATTCCCGATATGCCTCCACTCATCTTTTAGCTCATACAATATCTCATTATAATGACATATGGTCTGACCCCTTCCTCTCACTGTTCCATGACTGTGCTCTACGACCTCAACCCTCTCTCATTTATCGTATCCTTCTTCATCAGGCTTATCCTGTGATGCCCTAAAACCTCTAACTAATCATGCAAACATCTATCATATAACCCTCTCACCAAAAACATGCTAAAATAAAACGTAATGAAACCAAACATACGTACTAATATTCCAAAAGGGAGGTTTACATAATTCGTTTATTACATGTACACAAGCTTAACTTACAAGTTTTTAGCACAACACATATACATAACTAAATAAACGCCTCGAAGCGTCCTCCTACATCTTCCTCGTACTTATCTTCCGGTGTCTCAAATTCAGCTAAAAACATAATAAAAGCAACAATGTCAATATATACACATGTTGAGTAGAAATTTGCATAGACATGAGATATTCATGTGAAATTGCATTTTATCATAAAAGCACATAAAACAATAGAAATTTTAGTTCTTGATAAAATCACATAAATTTCACCTCGCAAGAGCATCACGTTCCAACACGTTGTTACCGTTTTCCACCTCAATGGGCGGCTACCTTATCTCGCCGTGCCGTAATTTAATTCCAACCAAAACTCCCATCCCAACCTAAATACACCGGTGGTCATATCCCGGGTATCTGCTGAAATCCTATGACCCACAACCAATACATGGAACTCTCCGTCCATGCAAGATGGGAATAGGACATGGATGATGAGAACTATTTTAAAACCGGCAAGCCCATTGCCGCCCGGCTGAGCTCTAGCCCCATCCACACCGAAAATATAATGGATCCTTATACACATAATTCCAACACATCGAAATCACAATTTCATCACAATACAAACTGTTACAACTTAAATTCAGCACAAAGTACCAAAATATTCAGTTTTGCGAAATCGACATTTACAACTTCGAACTGAAATTTCTAGCTTTCAAAATACTAAAATTCATGGTTAAAACCTACTGGAAATCCACACATATATTCCCAAGGTTGTAAAATAGACTTTTAGATAATAAAATTTTGAATTTCCAGTTTACGAAACCTGAAATTTTCAGACTGCAACGCGAAACATTTTAGCGCACAACTTCTGAAATTTCCAGCTTCCATAACCCAAAATTCCAGCTTTGAAAAATCTGTCAATCCAGCTTATTTTACACTGAATTTACAGTTTTAAAACTAGGTTTTCAGTTGGGAATTTTTGGATTTTCCAGCCTTGCAAAAATTGAATTTTTCAGCTCCTAAAACAATACTTTCTGCATGAGTAGTAATTCTAGCACATGCACAACTTGAATATTCAGCTTGGAAAACTTAAAATTCTAGCTTCTAACACATATATAAGACTCTAACAAGGTATAAAACATGATAACAAAGAATTCAAACATCACTTCAGCATATTTGCAACAACTTTCAGCATGCTTATTCAAGAATTTAACCAAATATGCTCATAGAAACATCATAAACATCATATACACATATATAACCAACACATCTTGAAATTCCTTAGACCCAAGATGGAAACCAACTTGTGGTCCTAGGTCTTATAGGGGAGATAACTTGCTAATAGATTGATAAAAACCTAACCCTAGCTCATGCCATAGGCAAATTTCTACCTTGATGTCTTTCTTGCCTTGTAGGGTTTGAAGAAAAGAAAGTGTTTGAAGTTGGGAGATTGTTTGATGGGTTGAAGGAGAGTAGGGAAAAGTGAAAGAAAACAAGTAGAAATGAAAGACATAGTGGCCGGTTTCTTCAAGTGCGTGTAGGGGATGATTTTTGTGTTTTTTCCTAAGTAATATTACATAGAAGATTGAATTAAAATAGCATTAAGTCATTTTCTCAATTAATACCCTAATTGGCCAGGTATATAGTCTAACATAGCTTAAGTGTAGCTCTACATTAACAAGAGTGAAGTATGTATTCTCAATATACACCAAGTATTTAACATTTTCTATTTTGTAGAGATAAAAATCGTCCACCCTCCTAATCTTCAGTAAAAATGTAGATTTTTTTCTTGAATTGTATATAATAATTCATATTAGGGAAGGAAATAATATCTAGGGGTGGAAAATACAATTTACCTATGCTCTAGGGGGTTTTTCCAAAAGTTATAAAAGTTACAAGAAAATCTTCTAAGTATCTATATATATATATATGAACCGTATATATACATATATATATATATATGCATCCATGTATTGTCTTGAATTTTTATGATTTGTATGGTGATTAACTAAAACAAGAATGGACCCTAAACTTATACATGTTGCACTTAAAACAAACATGTATCACAAAGTATGAAAATAATGAAAACTCATACATAGAAACATGTAAATTATACACATTTAGGTATATCTATATATATATATATATATAATCGAAAGGAGAATTTGGGTCCTTTTACATCCCAAAGTTATAACTTTGAGTGCAAGGTGCTCGCTACCTTCGTGCTCCAACCCTATCCATGATTAGCTCTAGACGTGGAGGCATGACTCATTGCCCTTTTTAGAGCCATAAGAATAGATATTTTATCTTCATCACTCTTCTCATTCTTGCCACCTTGGGAAGGCCAAATGTCGCTTCATTTATGCCAAATAACCGTTACCGCAATGGTCAAAATTCAATTTTACCGCCTCCTTTCATGGTCGACCACATTTGGTATGCCTATTCTCATTGGTTACTCCCTCGCTTGCTCAACCAATCAAACTAGGGAGTGGGTGGACTCATGATGTGGATACCTTTGGTTGATCTATATGGCCCTCTCGCAAAATGACACTTGTCTAGAAGTTACTAACCTGAGGCCTAATGGCTTCCATGAGCCAATGTCCCTCCTTGAGCGGACTATTTCCTTGGTCCATGAGTTTGCTCAATTGGACTATGGTCTCCTCAAAATATCTTGGGTAAACCCCTAACAAGGGTTGTTACCCACTTTCTTGGGAGATTGCCTCAAGGATGCTCATCCTCAAGCGGGGCCAATTGTTTTGACGTACACAAACACACAATATTCTATAACACAAGACAAATAAGGATATCACTCACAACTTAGCCTTAGCGGACTCTTCATGCTAACCCTAATCATAAGGCGCTCTCACCAATCCTCAATCATAAATACCTCCATGATTACCATAGCAGGCATGCACTGTTAACTTATCTTATTATTACTCTGCTCGAATATCTACTCTTCTTGTACAATGCATTGACTTAAGCATTAGAGGGTCCTCATCAAATACGCTTCTGGCTAGATTCATGTATGTTCATCCATTATAGGTTAGGACCTAAAATAAGCATTTCTTAACCATTGCACTCCTTCCATGAGGCACGTGTTCAACACCAGATCCGAACATCATTAAATTAGATTAGGAATTTTAGGAGTAGTTTGTTTCTATCAAGGAGTTATCTAAATGAAGTGGAAACCTTATGTTATAAATACAATCTTTGATGCATTCATAGTGACACATATATATTGTAAAGACCCGCATTCTCACTCCCATTATGTATACATATATTTATATGTGTTTATTTTATATTTATAGGTATACGTTTTCATAATGTTAATACCTTGTATTTCATGTTCGTTTTTCGCAAAATGTACAAGTTAGGATTATTTCTTGTCCTAGTTTAGCATCATATAAACTATATAATTCATGAAAATATATATATACACATATAGATATATATTGTGACATCCTGATTTTGTGGTCTAGCGACGATATAAAAATCGGTTCTTAGAATATACGTGCATGCTTACTAATATTTCATGTTTTGTATGATCCTTCTTTTATATGTGAATTATGTGAGGTGGTAATTACATCATTTTCCAAATTTTAAATGAATTTGACATTCTAACACAATTTTTGAAATCTAATTTCTGGGAAATATACATATAATTTCAGATTTATAAAGATTAAAATTCATCATTTTGGAATTTTTCTAAATTAATTATGAATTTTCGAAGTTTAGGCCTTAAAACTCTAATTTTATGCCCTAAAATCCTAATTTTCGATATTTACAACCATAAATAAATACAAATTCGAATTTTTAATTAAATAAAGATATGATTTCAGATTTTATAATATTAGGACAATAAATATCAGATTTTATTTGATTTTGTGTTCATATTTTATTAAAATATCCTATCTTATCTTATCTTATCCTATCTTATCCTATCTTATCTTATCTTATCTTATTTTATCCTATCTTAATCCTATCTTATCTTATCTTATCTTATCTTATCTTATCTTATCTTATATTATCTTATCTTATCCTATCTTAATCCTATCTTATCTTATCTTATCTTATCTTATCCTATCCTATCTTATCTTATCTTATCCTATCTTATCTTCTATGCATTTATTATAAATTGACCTTATAATATAAAAATCCTATTTCTTGCCCTAAACTCTATAAAAAGGACCATTGTCTTCATTTTTACACACACACACACAAAAATCCCGCCTAAAGCACCCACACCCGCACTAACTCCACTTTTAACCCACAAAACACTCTCTTTTTATAGCATATCTTCCACACACATATATGTATCAATAAATCCTTCTTTTTTCATACATATATACCGATTAGCCTTCTATATATCTCCCTATTTCCTCAAACACGCTTAAAAAGGAGGGTACCAAGTCGATCTAGTCAATCCAAGTCTATAAACTTGATAAACTCCTTAGGTGAGTGCCTTTTACCTTCCTTGCTGGGGCATTGAACTATATGTTATAAATATTATTTGTATGGCCTACCTTGTCTGATTTATGTTATCCGAACCTTTTGGAATTATATCTTACTCTCTACGTTTCAACCAAATATTTTTCTGAATTATAAGTCAAGTTATACCCGAAAAGTATTTCATTTTTGATATTGTAAGGTCTGTTTCAAAATGATTTGTTGACACCCTTGGGATATCATGTTTTAATTATGTTTTTATGTATCCCTGGTATTGGAAACAAGCTATTGTTTATTGAAAGTTTGTGAGCCATTCTATCTTGATATAATCTATTGATACCCTTGGGGTCGCCCTTGGGAAGTTTGGGCCCAGGTACATGTGAGCGGGGTATATCGGGCGGAACGGACCGTCGATAGAACCTTATTACGTGATACCGTTCTGTTGGACCTGATTCCTACATACAGTTGGAGGTTAATTGTAGTAGGGATTGGCTCGGTGTATTGCACGGGCACGTGGTACACCTACCGTTTACCGTTTACCATTTACCGTTGTCAAGGTTGCTCTTTGACACAAAGAGGAGGCATAAGGATTTTATGATATGTTTATCTGTTTTGGATAGTAATAATGTTGGAGATTCCGTTCGTGGCTCACTATCTGTCTTGTTCAAGTTTGTGTAGACACACCTTTTTATGATTCATTATTTTGTTGGTTTATGACACTTATTTTGAGTTTATATATCTATATGTATATTTCCCGTCTCACTAAGTCATTTGGACTTACCACCCCAAGTTCTTTTTGTTCATTGCCTCAGTTTTAGGAAAATAGGTTGAAGGGACTCGATTAAGGGGATTGGAGTTTTACCAATCATTTGCACATAGTTGTTTATCCTGTATAGCAGACTGGCTTATTTAATAGAAAATGGAAAATCACTAGTTAAAGTTTTGTACTTGGATAGTTGTACCTTATAGTTCTATGTAAGTTAATTGTGTTTTTGTTTTTCTCGATTTTATTGTTGGGAAGTACTAAATAAGTTGCAAGTATTGCGTACTGATTGGAAAAAAATTTGGTACTCAGCAAGACCGTTAAGTGAGCCCTACTCGTATAGGATGATCCTAGCGAGCGGGGTGTCACAGGTGGTAGTACTGAAATTTCGGTGGGTTATTGTTGGGGCGGCTGACCAACGAGTAACTCATTATAATTATGGTCCAAAGACTTAGGACTAGGAGGGCCTAAGGAAATGATAAACTGAGATAGTGCAACAACTAGTACCGCATAATGTTTTGAGTGTATAGGTAAGTAAGCAACTAAGGTCGTGGAAAACGTCTAGTCTTTTCTTTTGTTTTGCTTAGACTAGATTATTATGTATATATATGCTCCTTAAGTGATATCCTTGAACATACTATTTGCATAAAGTATATAGATGGAGTGTTTGTCATATATGTAGTTTTGTGTGAATCTTTATGTGATATATCTGCTTTAATAAACCGTTGATGCATATGTTCCCTAGATTCAAACCTATATAAGAAAAAAAAATTAAGAATTTTAGCATTAATCGTGATAGACAATGGCACCACGAAAAGGAGCTACAGATACCCGTCCACACTTCCAACCAACCCCAGAACCAACTCACCCTACTACACAATCTCAAGGAAACCGTCATCAAGGAACCACGACAAGGTTGGAGTCAGAAGAAAATCATGTTCCAAATCAAGAAAATAACAGTGATATTCTGACTCAAATGGTTGGAGTTTGGAGGGAAATTAGCAAACAAAATCAAAATCACCAGTCGAATGACAAGATGTTAGATCGTTTCCTGCGCTTCAATCCACCCAGGTTTTATGGCGAACCCGATGATCTAAAGGCGGAGGCATGGGTAGCCGCACTTGTTAAAAATTTTCAGGTCCTACATTGCAATGAAAAAGAGCAAGTGGAATATGCAGTATTTCTAATGGAGGAATCAGCACATAATTGATGGAGACTTGTAGAGCAACGATGGAATGCGAACCATACGCCCGTAACTTCGGAAAACTTTTTGAAGGAATTCACGGATAAGTTTATACCCCAGGTAGTGCGAGATGCAAGGGAAAAGGAGTTTATGGATTTGACTCACGGAACATATAATGTTGCGGAATATGAGGCCAAATTTGCTCACTTGGTATAGTATGCTCCCCATATCATGAATGATGAAAGAAGAAAAACCAAACGTTTCATCCATCCAAGGTTTGAAGTCTGAGATCCGATGGGCTTTAATGGCAACTAGTATTGAAGAGTACGCCCAGGCCGTGATTAAATCAATGGTTGTTGAGGCGGAGGTAAAGGAGATTAAGCAAATCACCAAGGGTAGTGAAAATAGACCTTCTAGCTCTATTGATGAAGAACAATTCATGAGGTTTGATACAGAGAATAAAAAGCGACCTCGAATAGACAAAGGACAAGATCTTAAGATAAATGGATGCAACTATTGTGGATATTTCAATCATATAGAGGCAACTTGTTGGAAGAAAAGCAGAAAATGTCTAGTGTGTGGTAGTAATCAACATATGCTTAGAAACTGCCCAAGGGCACGAAATCCTATTCAAATTCAAGAAGAAAGACCCAAGCTACAACCATTGAAAAATCCAAAGTGAGAGGCAGCGTATATAGTTTGGACCGAGTTAACCTCTCAATCAGGTTAGAATCTAGGGGCCAGATTCCTTTAGGGGGGGAGAGTTGTGACATCCCGATTTTGTGGTCTAGCGACGATATAAAAATCGGTTCTTATAATATACGTGCATGCTTACTAATATTTCATGTTTTGTATGATCCTTCTTTTATATGTGAATTATGTGAGGTGGTAATTACATGATTTTCCAAATTTTAAATGAATTTGACATTCTAACACAATTTTTGAAATCTTATGTCCTAAATTGCAATTTTCGAAAATATAGCTAAAACATTTTCTAATTTCTGGGGAATATACATATAATTTCAGATTTATAAAGATTAAAATTCATCATTTTGGAATTTTTCTAAATTAATTATGAATTTTCGAATTTTAGGCCTTAAAACTCTAATTTTATGCCCTAAAATCCTAATTTTAGATATTTACAACCATAAATAAATACAAATTCGAATTTTTAATTAAATAAAGATATGATTTCAGATTTTATAATATTAGGACAATAAATATCAGATTTTATTTGATTTTTTGTTCATATTTTATTAAAATATCCTATCTTATCTTATCTTATCCTATCTTATCCTATCTTATCTTATCTTATCTTATCCTATCTTAATCCTATCTTATCTTATCTTATGTTATCTTATGTTATCTTATGTTATCTTATCTTATCCTTTCTTAATCCTATCTTATCTTATCTTATCTTATCTTATCCTATCTTATCTTATCTTATCTTATCTTCTATGCATTTATTATAAATTGACCTTAAATTATAAAAATCCTATTTCTTGCCCTAAACTCTATAAAAAGGACTATTGTCTTCATTTTTACACACACACACACACAAAAATCCCGCCTAAACCACCCACACCTACACTAACTCCACTTTTAACCCACAAAACACTCTCTTTTTATAGCATATCTTCCACACACATATATGTATCAATAAATCCTTCTTTTTTCATACATACATATCGTTTAGCCTTCTATATATCTCCCTATTTCCTCAAACACGCTTAAAAAGGAGAGTACCAAGTCGATCTAGTCAATCCAAGTCTATAAACTTGATAAACTCCTTAGGTGAGTGCCTTTCACCTTCCTTGCTGGGGCATTGAACTATATGTTATAAATATTATTTGCATGGCCTACCTTGTCTGATTTATGTTATCCGAACCTTTTGGAATTATATCTTACTCTCTACGTTTCAACCAAATATTTTTCTGAATTATAAGTCAAGTTATACCCGAAAAGTATTTCATTTCTGATATTGTAAGCTATGTCTATTTCAAAATGATTTGTTGACACCCTTGTGATATCATGTTTTAATTATGTTTTTATGTATCCCTGGTGTTGGAAACAAGCTATTGTTTATTGAAAGTTTGTGAGCCATTCTGTCTTTATATAATCTATTGATACCCTTGGGGACGCCCTTGGGAAGTTTGGGCCCAGGTACATGTGAGCGGGGTATATCAGGCGGAACGGACCGTCGATAGAACCTTATTACATGATACCATTCTGTTGGACCTGATTCCTACATACAGTTGGAGGTTAATTGCAGTAGGGATTGGCTCGGTGTATTGCACGGGCACATGGTACACCTACCGTTTACCGTTTACCGTTGTCAAGGTCGCTCCTTGACACAAAGAGGAGGCATAAGGATTTTTTGATGTGTTTATCTGTTTTGGGTAGTAATAAGGTTGGAGATTCCGTTCGTGGCTCACTATTTGTCTTGTTCAAGTTTGTGTAGACACACCTTTTTATGATTCATTATTTTGTTGGTTTATGAAACTTATTTTGAGTTTATATATCTATATGTATATTTCCCGCCTCACTAAGTCATTTGGACTTACCACCCCAAGTTCTTTTTGTTCATTGCCTCAGTTTCAGGAAAATAGGTTGAAGGGACTCGATTAAGGGGATTGGAGTTTTACCAGTCATTTGCACATAGTTATTTATCCTGTATAGCAGACTGGCTTATTTAATAGAAAATGGAAAATCACTAGTTAAAGTTTTGTACTTGGATAGTTGTACCTTATAGTTCTATGTAAGTTAGTTGCGTTTTTGTTTATCTCGATTTTATTGTTGGGAAGTACTAAATAAGTTGCAATTATTACGTACCGATTGGAAAAAAATTTGGTACTCAGCAAGACCGTTAAGTGAACCCTACTCGTATAGGATGATCCTAGCGAGCGGGGTGTCACATATATGTTCGATTTTGTGTAATAAGATTTAGAAGACTTTTGGAAAAACCCTAAAGAAAGCCTAAACTTGCATTTTCTACCCCTAAATGATATTTTCTTCCATAAATATGTAAAATAAGAAAACAACTTATAAATTTTCCGATTTTCACTTAGGGTGGACGTTTTTAATGTATAAGAAACATAAAAATGTTTTATACTTGGTCGAAAATCACCCCCAAGTATTCATCCTTCAAGTAGTGATGACAATGTACAAGTGTACATACACTTGTATAATCCCTTATAGATGTAATTATACATGTATGGCCCATATTAGTCTAGACTACCACTTAACCCAATTAGGCTTGTTAGTTGGGCACTTAGTTGGAAAGTAAGAAATGATGACGATTAAGACACAATAATACTTTAATGCTATTTCTTACACTACTAATTATAAGAAGTATTAGGCAAAGAAAAAACAAAAATCACCACACACACCCTAAGAAAACCGTACACTCCCCCATACCCCATTACCTTCAACTCTTGTCAATTTCATCACAAATTTCAGCTACTTTCATCCTTATGCTTCAATACAACCCTTAAACTACAAGAAGAACCACTACTACTAGAAAGTAGAAACCTTGCCTATGGCATAAGTTAGGATTAGGTTTTTATGAAAGTATTAGCCTTATTTCTTTCCCATTAGACCCTAAGAGGTGATCACAAGTTGATTTCCATCTTGAGTCTTAGGGAACACAAGAGAATTTGGTCATATGCTTATAGTGATTTTATGTGCATCTTACCCTTGAATTTCTTGAAACTATGCTGAAATTTTGCTTGCAACATGTTTAAATAATGCTTAGGTTATGCATTATGATGTTTGATGCTTTTCTGGTGCTTCAATTATGTGTTAGAAGCTAAAATTTCATATTTGTCAAGATGAATTTTTAGCTCAAAACTTGCTGGAAACACTATTCACAGTGCTGAAAATTTTGTTACAAGGCTGAAAATTCTTATTTTTGCACAACTGAAAAATCCGATTTTTCCAAAATCAAAACCTTTTTTATAAGTTTTAATTCCAGGGTATAATAATCTGGAAAAACAGTATTTCCAAAGCCGCAAAATTCGGCTTCGGGGGCTGGAAATTTCAGTAGTCGCGCACTTAAGGGTTTTGCATCGTAGTCTGAAAATTTTGAGTCTTGTAAGCTGAAAACTCGGAATGTTACTAACCAAAACTTTATTTTACAACATTAAAAACATATTTTTGAAATCCCAGCAGGTTTTAGGCTAGAAATTCCGTGCTTACAAACTGAAATTTTTTGCTCGACGTAAATATTTGCAAACTGCGAATTTTCAGTTCGTAAAGGTTGAAAAATATGTTCATTTATTTGAATCAGTATGAAAGCATACTGAAATTCTGTAAAACTATGTGTTATACATGAAGTTTATGTGTGCATGATGGGCCCCAATATGAATAGGGGTGGATGTGGTTGAGTTCGGCCGGGCGGTGTCGGACTTACCGGTCTTAAATTAGTTCTCGACCCTCCATCATTGTCTAATCCCTCCTTGCATAGACGTAGTGTCTATATGCTGAAGTGGGTCATAGGAAAATTAGCATATGCCTGGGATATGACCACCGGAGTGATTGGTTGGGAATTGGAGTGTTTGGTTGGAAAATATCGGCACGAATTGATAAGGTAGCCTCCTGTCGAGGTGGAAGATATCCAACGTGAAATTATGTGATTTTATGTTTGTAAATTTCTGTGACAATGTGCACGAATCTCACACGAGCACCTTATGTTATATGCAAAGTTTCTACTCAACATGTTGACGTGTTTCATGTAATGTTTTAGCCGATCTTGAGGCAAATGGAGTGCTAGCGAAGAAGAAATAGGAAGATGGTTCGAAGCATTTAGCTAGTTATGCATGTTATATGATTGAGGTTATTTTGTAGTCACGATCGTGTAATAATCAACTTACGTATACTTTTGGGTTTTTGAATAAAAGTATGGGTTGGTTTTACTATTGTTTTCGAAAAGTGGCATGTTTGTGCAAAAATTATAAATCGGATATTTTCATAATTAGCTAGAAGTTTCGGGTTGTCACATATATCCCGACAAAAAATGCATTTTAAGTAAGAAAGTAATGGTAACAAATATATATTTTGTCACTAGAATTAGGTTTTTGATGACAAAATATGATTTCGTTACCAAAATGCTACTTTTAGTGATGATAAAAACAATTCGTTACGAAAGGCAATAATTTGTTACCAAAAACTCAAACTTTAGTGGCAACAAGGTATATTTGTTACGGAAAATAAGGTATTATTACCAAAAAATTACTTTTTGTAACAAATGGAAATATTCATTACGAATGGTATAGTGTTGTCACTAAAAATAGTTTCATTTGTGACAACTTTAAAATTTGTTTCGAAACTTTAGACATGATTTATAACATATACTCTTTTATATAGCATTAAGATTTTTTAGTAACCGTTTTGTGTCTTTGATTTGAACGGACTATTGGAACCTCTTTGGATGGGCTGTTTTCTAGATAAGAAGCACTTATTTTTTTAAAAAAATAGCACTTCAGAGAAAAAAAAAATGTGCTTGAATAGGCATTAAATTTTTTTTTTGTAATTTTGACCTTTAGCCATGTATTTTTATAGTGGCTAAAAAATCAAAAACTAATGAATTAAAAAAATAAAAAAATTAGTAAGATTAATAAAATTTGTTCACATAATTTAATATATATATATATATAGTCACACATAATCTTATTTAAAGTTAAATCTTGGTTGATGGCTATTATACAATTTATTAAAAGTACGACCATAATACGGATGTAAAAATATATTCGAGAGTAAAGGTACGACTTATTTTGATATTATGCTCACATAAATTATATTTTTTTATGTAATTTATATAATAAAAAAATGATTATTTAAAATTATTCATTAAAATATTTAATTTATAATCATACTATAAATTATATGTAATTATTTAAATAGTTATTAATATTTTTATGAAGTATTACAAATTTGTTATTTATCTAATATTTAATTGATAATTATAATACGTTTTGATATATTATACCAATAAATATTTTCATATATTATAAATTTTGAAATGAATTTAATAATTTTCATAAAATGAAAGTATTATTTTATCAAGTATTATACGGAATATGGTATATTGAATATTGTTCTATTAAAAGTGTGAATATTATTCATTAAGTTCAGAATATGTATGAAAAACAAAATATTTTTTAATTATTCAAAAGTACAAGTACTATAGAGGTATAGTACATGTTTTAACTAATAGAGCTCTTATAATTATCTGAATTTATTTAATTAATACATAATTATTAATGAATAAAATTAAAATTAATAAATGGAGATAAGAAATAAATAAGGATAATAAAACATCTACGCTAACAAGAAATTAGTAATTGGCACAGCGGCAGCACTATGCCAAACCATACACGAGGTCAGGTGTTCACACTCTCCACGTGACAAAGCAAAATATTATTATGTGGTTGGCGTGCCACTCAAGCTACGTTGTTGAGGTTGGCGTTGCACCTCTCCCTTTTACAAAATTGTAGTGATGAACTTTTAGTGACGAAATTATTTGTCACAAAAAAGTTTGTTTTTGTAACGAAACCTAAAAAGTTGTTACAAGAACTTTTAGCGACGGGCTTGATGGCACGAATTTTGATAACGAAAATGTTCGTTTCCAAAAGTTATAATAACAAAAAATAGACTTCTTGTAACGAAATCTTTCATTACAAAAGGTCATTTTTTTTGTAATAATTTGATATATCACAAAAATTAGAGATGTTTCACCACTATACTATTTTTACTATTTTTACTTATATCTAGCTTTGATTCTTTCTTTTGATTATCATTTTGGTAGATCTAACTTAAGCATCAGTCGTATTTTCATGGGGTAACCTAAACCCCCCTCCATGGGCTTGTGCTCCATGGTTTTGTAGGAGTTGTGCCCGGAATTGCAAAATAACACATAATATAGGCATTGTCTGTTGGAAATTTGATTAATTTGAGGTAAGACATGATTAGACTAAATACCTAGTTGAGGTTGCAAACGCTCATAAACTTGTTCCTTTTCTTTTATTTCTTCTTGGAGAGGACCGACGCCTCATTTTCAAGTCTTCTTAAATGGTAGTCATTAAAAAGAATTGAAAAAACATTTTAGACATACCGATTTTGTAGCAACCCAACCTGGGAGTATGTCACCCCGGCCCAATTAGTAAACAAGCACTTTGACATGAGCTTAAAGCCCAAGTAAACAACTACATAATTCAAACCTGTACTCGCGCAAAACGTCACCATACATATATTCTTTTACATTACCCGAAGGCATATTTACAATCAGGCTGAGTTGCAAAAGAATTCTTCTTCACTTACAATTCAAAAGATGCCCATGACTAGTGGTGTTCAAAATATCCAAAAACTAACCGAACTGAACCGAACCATGTTCGGTTTGATTTTTGATTTTCTAGGGTGAAAAACCGAACACATTCAGTTTAGTTTGGTTTTCTAGGGTGAAAACCGAACATGTTCGGTTCGGTTCGGTTCGGTTTTTCTCTAGATTTTAATTGAGAGAAACTGAAAATCGAAAAAGAGATATTCAGTTCACTTTTAGTTCAGTTAAACCGAACCGGACCTGATTTTTTTTTAAAAAAAAATAGTTTCAGCAGCTTGAAAACGTGTTCTCAAAACACGTTTCAATTTTTTTTTTTTTCTGTTTGAACTTTGAACTCCTGTCTCCGCTCTCCAATTCAAAAAATACTTCACTCTCTCTCCGTCTCGCGACTCTCTCTCCCTCTCATCCCGCTCTCTCCGACTCTCCGTCTCCTACCAACGATCACCGACCTGCAAGTAGCGGTGCAGCAGCAGCCAGCAAGGCACCAGCCAGCCACTATGTAAAATAATAACTGTTTTTTTTAGCTTAATTTTTGAGCTAGAGTTAGAAATTCTTTGATGGGATTTGAAAATTATGTTATTAGATTGTTATAATGTGATGGATATTATGAATTGATGATGATATTAACTGTTGCAATGACATTTATTGAATTATTGTTAAATTATTATTCAACATCTCTTTGTGGCATTTACACAAACACTTGGTCTGCAAAAAGAAACTAATGTTAAAACTAAATAGTTGAGTTCTTAGTAAGAAGTTTGGTTAATAGACTTGATTAATAAACTTGCAAAGTGTTGGATTTTATATGGTAAGTTATTTGGTAACTTGCAATTTGTAAAGTTTTGGATTAATGTTGAAGTAGGATTGTGTGTTTAGAATATGGAAAAATATTAATTTGCAAAGTTGTATGGTAAATTGCAATTTTCAAAGTTGTTTGGTAACTTAAATTATTGATTGACACTATTTTTTTATTGTGTTTAGAAAATGGAAGATATTTCGGAGAATGAGGAGTTGGACTTGGACATGAATCAAAACGAAAGGAGTGAATCGTCGGGATCTAAAGACAAAAATCCTACCGGACGTAGTCCAAGTAAAAAAAAGAGAAAGCAATCAAATGGTGACTCAAGTGAAGATGAAAAAAAAGGTCCGAGGTATGGAAACATTTCATAGAATTTGCAGACAAGAAAGGTAGAAAAAGGGATGAATGCAAGCATTATCTTAAAGATTGTGTATGCGATTCTCGTAAAAATGGAACTGAGGGGTTGAATAATCACATGAGAAATTGTAAGAAAAACCCCAAGAATAAGCCCGAGAACTACACTATTGATAGTTACACTCAAAGTGTAGATTTAAGAGACATGTCTTCTCATGTAAGTGCCCCTGGGAAATTTGATCAAAGGAACGAGGGAAGCTCTTGAGAAAATGGTCATGATTGATGAGTTACCATTTAGATTTGTTGAAGGTGAAGGTTTTATGAAGTTTGTGTTTGTTGCATGTCCTCAACTTGCTATTCCATCTGGAATTACGGTTGCTTGAGATTGTTACAAATTGTACTACAATGAGAAGAGCTTATTCAAGGAGTTCTTTAAAAAATCTAGGGTGCGAGTGTTTCTTACAACTGATTTATGGACTTCAAATCAGAAAATTAATTATATGTGCTTGACTGCACATTTTATTAATAATCAATGGAAGTTGCATAAGTTAGTTTTGAATTTTGTTCCATGTGCTAGCCATAAAAGTGAAGATGTTGGATTGTTGATTGAAAAATGCTTGCTTGATTGGGGAATAGAGAATGTATTTACTATTGCAGTCGATAATGCATCTTCAAATGATACCACTATTGTATATTTGAAAAGGAGATTATTGACATGGAACAAAGCAATTTGTGAGGGGAAATATATACATATGAGATGATGCATTGATCATATAATTAATCTTGTTGTTAAGTATGGATTGACAGAAGTTGGTAGTTCTGTTGAGAAAGTTCGAACAGTGGTGAGATACTTAAGGCAATCGCCGGCTAGATGGAGGAAATTCAAGGCTAGATGGATTGAGAGAAGTTGGTAGTTCTGTTGGAGCTCGTGTATATATAATCGATGGTTTTTTTTAATCAAGTACTCAACAAGTCATACTCTACTTTATTAATCAAGCTTAATGCACGTGTATATATAATCGATGGTTTTTTTTTTTTAATCAAATCCGAATGTGAGTTTTTAGAAATAGCTTCATTTCCCATCTAATGCCCATTCCAACTCTACACACATAAATCATGCAATGTTAGTTCCTTGCATTGGTTAATAGTCTTGTTTCAGGTTTTGATTTCGATAAATTGAGGTACACCATGCTAGAATCTCAACCTAAAGATGAATATTTTTAACATGTAACTTCAAATTTCATTATCTCAAGCTTAAATGAGAATCACATGAGCCTAAAACCCACGTATTTAGAACCAATGCGTGGAGGAGATTAAACTGACCCAAAACCTCCAGCGGCCACTGCAATACCATTGTTAGAGC
>CM047874.1:15846806-15982666 GCA_026212405.1 Petrea volubilis
AGGTTTTGATTTCGATAAATTGAGGTACACCATGCTAGAATCTCAACCTAAAGATGAATATTTTTAACATGTAACTTCAAATTTCATTATCTCAAGCTTAAATGAGAATCACATGAGCCTAAAACCCACGTATTTAGAACCAATGCGTGGAGGAGATTAAACTGACCCAAAACCTCCAGCGGCCACTGCAATACCATTGTTAGAGCAGCCACTTGCCTTCGTTGGAGTTTCAATAGGAAGTGTGCTTCAATGCGATCGATCAAAGCTTTCAACCAATTTTGGGGTTATGTAAACCATTAAAGTTTAATTCAGGGCAGACTATCTCAAATGGCAATTTACCTTTATGACTCTCCACCCTAATTGCTCCACTACCATCAAGCTTAGCTTGAAACTAGCTTTGCCAATGCATTCCCCAGGTCGAGATGACCAAGACCCATTTCAAGCTCATCGAAAAATAGTGAACCGCCATTGCTGGCATTCTCCACCACCAGTGTGCCTCTATCATCCGATAAAAACTTAAAATGATACCATTATTGGATTTCTCTCATCAGGAGGAACAAAATGATATATTATTCGTGCGATCTATTTGAGAAACAACTATGTTGTGAGCTTCGGAAGTTTAAGCTTGCATATATGTATATATGTATATCATATGTATATATTTATCTTTTTTTCTTCTCTATCAATCTGTTATTTTCAGATTTAATGAAGGGAATTTCTTGATTTTTATGATTTTGGCGCTAAAAGTTTCCAGTTAGCTCAATTAGGCCCCTTAATAGTCTAAGAATCTCAAGTAAGGCCCCATTTTGAGTATTTGAGCTCCACATATCTTGCTCATTGCCATGGAGCCTGAAAATATTTAAATTGAGCACCTCAATAGTTTTATCAACTGCTACTCACTAAAATAATTTGTTGTTCTAGAACCCAAATTCAATTAAGCTTTGTTACTCTAGCATGCACATCAAGACGTATGTTTATGGGAATATGAATTGAAATCATGAAATTATGGGGTATTACATGTCTTGTTTTGGACTTTCTTGTGGTAGCAACATTTAATAGGATTTTTGTGCTTTTAATTTTCAAAACCCTTCCAAATAAGGTGGTTTACTGGATCAATTTTTCTCCACCATATTTCCACTAATTTTGTAAATATTATTTGTTTCCTATTCGAATATCTTTATGAAGAAAAAGAAATTTTAGTAGAGATTAAATAAAAATTCTACATATTTTGTTTATGTGAATATATAATCTGCCATATTGATTGAGTTTGAGGAGAATTTTTTGAGTTAGGTTTCATTATGATAATTTCATCATTAGTTTTTAGGATAAGGATGTAAATTTTGAGAACTCGATGGTGAGGGGTGGAAGGTATTATGACTGATGGTTAGCACTTATAATGGCCAAATGAAGCCCCAAATCAATTTTCCCTTTAGGTTTATCAAGACCAAACTTTAGGTGAGGGTTAGTTTCCATAGCGGTCGAGCTGGATTTCACAATAGCTTTTTTGCCCCTTGAGCTCACGAGGCTAGGCTATGAGTGATGGTCGACTCTCATAGCATTCGTTGGCTACCTCAATAGTTGTTTGGTCTTTGGGTTACACGAGGTTGGATTTCACATGAGGGCCAACTCCTAAAGTGGTTGAGTTAGCTCCTATAGTAGGTCTTCTACAACTTAGTTAGGTTAGGCTGGATTGCAATTGCAAGAGCCAGCTCCCAACAACTCCTTTGCACCTAGAGGTACGCGGAGGCTGGACTTCTGGGGTGATTGTTGGACCCTAGTGACAAACGTTGGCTACCATAATATCACTTCTTTAATCTCTTAGTCCATGCTCTACAATTAGTTCACATAAAGGTTGATCAGTCATCAATTCCATTCTCTAAAGGGTTTGAGGATATAGTAAAAAGTGAGCGGTAATAATTTTGAATCTGTGGATGGGTGGGGCCTATTCATGGGAGAACTAGAAGGTAAAAAGTTAAATTGTACTTGTAGGAATTATTAATATTTGAGGCAAACAGGAAACCCTGGTTTGCATGCCATCCTTGCCATAATATGAATGTCTAAAAATGGGAATTCAAGATAGGTTCTCACTCTTTTTGGATTTTGTTCTTGAGATTACCTTATCATAATTGTGGATACATGCATTGAAAGTATAGCGCGTTGTCCAGGTCATGATTTGCTACTCGGTAAAAATATTTTCTAGGAATATTGTTTGAGTTATATTGCGCTTGCTTTCTTTTAATACTCAAATGTTTTGTTCAAACTCGTTAGCTCAATCTGTGTTCAAAAATTTCAAGTACGTTTGTACAGTTCGGATCCTCTGCTACACAACGGTGCTACATCTTCTCCTCCACTCATTAATACATGACACATGTATTGGTGAGCGATTGAGACAAGGAAAGAGAATATTTAAAAAATTTCCTATATCATAACTTTTTCTCTTTCCTTATCTCAACTGCTCACCAATACACGTGGCGTGTATTAATGAGTGGAGGAGGAAATATAGCACCGTTGTGTAGTAGAGGATCCGAACTGATGTTTGTGGTTGAGGAAAATATCTTCATGTTTTCACCAAAACAAAAAAAATGCGGATAATTAAGTGGGAGTTTCAATCCATTGATAATACCATTTTAGAAAGGGGGTTGCGGGCACTTTATTAAGAGGGAATTAATGGTTTAATTGAAATTATGCATTGTTTTTAAGTTTAGTGAAGTGGGCTAGCTTAATTAACCCAAGGATCGAAAGTAAGGGTATCTCTACTATTGGGGGCGGGTCACCAAAAAAATTAAATCAACACACTTGGGTAGGACAAATCTCCGACACCCTAATCGAATATGCATGCTTCCCGAGTTCATTAAAATGATTTCACTTAGAATATTTTAATATTGAAGAAATTTTTCTAGTCATCTTTAATAGATTCCAAGGAAGATTTGTGTTCCTAATGTTAAAATCCAAAATACTCAACTGTGTTTAAGCAAACATTAGGGAATAAAACATTCACGTAAATATTTTGTGATTAGACCCATGTTTTTGATTCCATAATTAATTACTACCCTTCATATTCATTCCAATTTGAGTCTATTACAATTGGGGATACTAGTCTAACTAAGAGCACATAGTCTAAGTAACAAAAAGTTTGAATTATTGAAAGGCTAAATGATAATATTGAGGGCACAAAGCTTAAAAAAAGATGTTGGAAACAACTTAGGCATCTTTAATAAAAAGGATGGATCAATGGGACGATCAAGCACTGGGGAGGCCTGACCGGCTAAAGGTAGGTTGTCCATAGTTTAGTAGAGGGTTACTAGGTGACGTCATGAATTAGGGTCGAACCATTATCTAGCTTAAAGTAATTTGCTTCCTTACTCTCATCACTACTTGTTTCCAAGGACGTCTTTGAAAGGAGATATTACACAATATTATATTAAATAGTAGATAGGAACTACCTATTTGATATCATGTACTGTTGGTAGCGGCCTTCCATAAATGACCTGCGGCCCGTCTTAATCTCGTGTAATGCTGAAGATTTGAATCTCACGTGGGAGGTGCTATTGAAAGGAGATGTGCATGATTGTGCCGCAAATTTACTAAATTGACCCTTACTTTTAAGCCAAGATTACTATTTTAACCCCAATATTGACTAGGGCACCAAAACCCTAATTCCTTCCACAGTTATTACTAGCCACCTTACTTTATTCCATTGACGAGTTATTGTCTCTAGCAGATGTATCTCATTTTCAGCGATATGGGAGCAAGTTGATCGAATTTGCCAATCGGTTTACTTGTACTTATAATTTTGTTTTGATTTTGTATTTGACCTCCTTTTACTAGTGTGGATTGCAAACTGGTTTGGACGAAACTCATACGTTATTTGGTTTTCGAACCATTCAGTAAGCCACCCCATAGGTTGGATTTTTAATCTTCTCCTTATGTTATTATTTTTTTTTAGAAAATCAATAGTTGTTTTTTGTATATTTTTGATTCATGGAAATATTTTGCAAAGTGAATATGTGTGGATGTGTGGAGTCCTTTACTTTCGATATATGGAATCATACTTCTGCGTTTCACCCAAGTATGATTTTTTTCTTCAACTGTGGAAAACAAGGCGCTAAAAATATTATCTGTGGGTTGTGCTATAGATCGCAAGCCAAATACAAAAAGTGTTCTATCAAAGTGATAATAATATTTATAAGGGCATTGAAACTAGTCAACATTACTAACTTGCATTCACTTTAGTTTTCTATTGAGGAAAAATAGCAGGTCTGAAGCAAATTGCAATTGAAAATTTAAATTCATACAATTTGCCTTAGAACACACTATAGCTCATAAACCTGCACTCAGTGACATTGCTCACGAAAATGAATTATTAGTGCGTGGCAATTTGCCCTACTCTGCTGAATTGGGTCATGACTAGTACCATGAAACCCTTTCCACAATTTTACTAGTTTCATAAAAGGATTTCAAAAAATCTTACCATTTCGAAATGGATCGACAAAGGAGGATGCGCATCTTATGTTTTACCATGATATACTATTATTGTACGATAATGGCTATGTAGTTGTGCTACATGGCTTACGAGCATTACTACATCAAAAGAAGTCATACAACTAGAACAAACGGAGTTTGATGGAGCCTAGTGACCAAGATGCCTGATCAATTAAAATACATGCGCAACATAACATATTTGAGTGACACCAATTGTAACAATCATCTTAGGACGAGTAGGAATTGTTTCATCGGACTATACGACTTGAACATTTTGGTGGTTTGAAAATCGAGAAATATGCCTGGATACCCAAAAAAGTTTGCATCATGTTATCAATTCTAGCATATCATAAGAAGAATGTTATCGTCAAACAAAACTTCAAGCGTAGAGGGCAAACTATTAGCAAATACTTCAAGGAGTTGTTACAAGCTACAATGAGGATAAGTTATATGCTCCTAGTTGAACCAGCACCCATCCCAGATGATTTTGACCAAGATCCTTGGAAATTTTTCAAGGTAATTATTTTTTCTTTTTGTAAATTAATCTAACTAATAATTTATTTAGTACTTGGTTGCTATCTATTTAACATATTAAGAATAGTTTGTTTTAATTTTGATTACGATTAGGGTTGTGTTTGTGAGTTGGATGGGATGTATGTCAAAGTTCAAGTGCCTTGGAAGCTACACTTGAAATGATTAAATTTTGTTTTCTTCAGAGTAGCAGATGAAGAAGCCTGAGAGGATGAAGTACCATCCTCCTTGTGGGGCTTAGAAGGTCCACATTCATACACTGGCTTGCCACATAGTGCTATGGTAATATGGTTTGCCCGAACAGGCAATGGTGGAGAATTTTGAATGTTGTTGTTTATTGGTACGTATTTTACTGAATCTAGACTACCCTTTTCATCAAGTATTTCCATCAGTTCCAATTTGTTCCAAAATGATGACCTTAATGACTGAGGTGTTACTGGAGTTTCTATTGGGCTCTGGGAACCACAACCTTGATACGCAACTGCTCATGCAGATGGAATGTTACTAGTGTAATAATAAATGAGGATAACATCACGTACGTTCAGCTCGTCCCTACTAGGAGGTGGCACGAATATGTTGCAAAGTTCCATCCATTTAGGTTTCAAACCACTGAAGTATGCCTCTGCAATTTCATGCTTCTGGTAACCAAGAAATTAAAAAGACACATAAACCAAAACCTCAATCATATCTTGTCATGCGGAAGTGTAATAAAAGTCTTAATAATTCAACAAAAACAAATTAAAAGAAACATTAAAAATAATAGTACGCAACTTACCAACATAAGGAATTCCTAAACCATTTCATTGGTTCTAGGAGTGTTTGTCATCTCATCAAAATTGACATAGGGGTTCGCCAAGATGGAATCGTAAGCCTCATGCCTTTTCTTTAGTTTTTTAAACTTCTTCAAGGCGCATTTTGCAACATATAATATTCCGTGTTTCTCATTCACTCAGTCTATGGCAGGCTGTACACATTTTTGTCGGATAGGGTCAGCGGGTACCCCTTCCTGGATGCATACATTTCCAAGTAAAAGATGAACAACTCATCCATCTCTTAGGTCCAATTCCGTGAGTAAAAGACCTGAGATTGAGGGTGTGGGCCCTTTGGTGACATGTTGCTTTTTATCGTGGGAAAGGAAACTCAAAGTGTATTTAGATGTTGCGTATGGTGAAACAATATGCGAAGTGTTATGCTGTAGTGGGAAAAAATCCATTGAGGGAGCCCCATACTTATAGGCAGGAAGAAATAAATGGAAAATATGTTCGATAGAATCTTTTACTTAATTTCCATATAATTTTTTTGTTTCCAGATTACAAGCTGTGCATAGGGTATGATAAATACATAAGATTTCAGAATATATTCTCTACTAATACTGTAATGTGAATCAAAAGCATGCTAACTGAAAAGTGGAAAGATATCCATTAGGAAATAGCATTTGTTGAAATTGGACAATTGGTGTTAATCCCAATTTTTTTTCTTATGTAAAGCAAAAAGAAGATAAATAATGACCAATACCACACTTTTGCAACAATCAGAACATAAAACTACTCATTGTATTAGTTTAATGTTACACTACTTTTATAATAAATTATGACATAATATACTAATTTATTATTTGTAAAAAATGAAGTGAATATTTTTCGTGTCTTTGATTTAAAATTTAAAAAATTTAGGACATGCAATATATAATTTTTTTTAAAGTTTTATATTTATTTAAAAGTGTGAAGACCATGTTAAATTATTTAATACAAACCTTGAGGTGCAAATGAAATTTCTAGTGGTTAACTAACTTAAAAAAATGTCGCTAAGTATTTGCTATTAAGGTTAAATAATGCTGATTTTCAAACTAACTTTGCAAAACATTTCTATTGGACATTGGAGGGCAAATAAGTAATTGATGAGAGTAGTATGTGGTTGTCTCATTAGGCAATATTAAAGTAGCTCAATTGTAAGCTATCAACCCACTGTACCAACCAAGAATCAAAGTGGTATTAAACATTACCCAATCACTTGTAATACTTTGTAACAACATAATAGAAGATACCACAACTTCTAAATCAAATGAGTCCAAAATAGATACTTTGCACATAGTCACATTGCCAATGAAGAGACTTTATAGTTTCACAAGGTCCACAGGCTTTAATAACCTATTAGGTGGAGCGCTCCAAATCCCATCAGTTGTTGGTGACAATGTTGAAGTTAGGTTAACATTGTACCTCACCTTAAGGCAACATCACGTTTTCAAATTTGGAAGAAGCCAACCACCTTATACCTTGGTCTCCTAATACTTAGTAAGATATTCCTTTCCCGCCTCAAATTCTAGAAAGGAAGAGCACCCTTCTTCTGTGGCCTTCACTAATTCTAGTCCATGGTGATAGATTAGCTTTTCTAGGCTGGCAACCTTCATATCGAGTTCATCCACCTCTTAATATTTTTCTTCCTACTATCTAGTCAGTTGGTTCTTAGGATGAAGTAGAGCCTCATTTTAATCTTCCAAGTCCCCTTAGCTCAGAATGGGTAAGATCATGCCACTGTCAAGGATCTCGTTCTAAAAAAATAGAGGGCAAGGTAATAAATTAATCCAAGTCTTAGCATTGACTTAATAAAGATCATACACATTTGTTAATTTTTTAGCAAGTTGCATTGCAAAAATTTTTAGAAAGAAGATCATAATTTCCTTATCTACCTCAGGGGCCTCATTAATCAAATATTGTATGAAAATTCAACATTCTAATTGGTGAGAAGAGAGGTATTAAATAATAGCTTGTTAGTAAAAGGTTGAAAAGGAGCTCAGGCTGCCTCTGACCCTGAATGGTTGTCAATCTCACTTTGTGGCCATTTTTCAGGACGATCCTGACATGGGCTAATCGGGGGTTGCGCTTAGCAATTGAAGTGAATGAGCTAGTTTGGATGAAAAGAGACAGTTCGTAGGTGGGGAGGACGTCTCAATAGGGCTTCGATTCAAACTTGAGAGGAAAATGGGTTGACTTGAGGGTGATATTGGACTGCTCCCCCAGTAGGTTGTTGATGGGTCATTTTCCTATCCTTTAGAGTAGACTTTTGGTTGCATGATCAACCTTAAAGCTAGTAGTAAGTAGCTCTCTTAGGATAATCTGATCTGCATTGAAAAACAAAAAGAAATAATGAAAATTAAAATAATGAACTTTACAAAAGAAATGTACCAACAAGATGAAAATAATAGGGAACTACCCAAAGGGCATACATAGTAAGGCCTCTTGTTTATGATAGAAACCAAAATGACAAAGGATACTCGAGTAGTTCAAAATATGAAGATTTTATTGGGATTTATTAAGGTAGGCAAAAAGGTTATTATGCAACTGGCGATGTTTCTTAGCTCTATAGGAAGGTTGATTAAGTTTCTAGTCTGCCTTGTCTAAATCATCTACCCAATTAATTGGAAGTCATTTCCTTAGGAGATTGAATGAAAAGTAGCTTTCTCCTTTAATCTTCTAAAATTTGCATGTTAGGATGAGCACATTAGTAGGATTGCCCAAGGGTATAAACTTTTCCCTAAAAATACCTATAGAAGTAATCGTCACTAGGCCAAACTCCTTGGCCTCGGTTGGCAAGAATGTCAAAGAACCAACCACCAATCAATAAAAATTTGGCAAAAATTGGAATACAGGGATACCAAACTTGTGGGAGATATTTGAGAAAATAGTGGGTATAGGAGAATGCAAGCTGACTATAATTTGATCCATGAGAATAGTTAAGAAACTAATGGGCATGGTCATTGATAGCTGTGAGGAGTCTAACCTCATAAAACAAGGGAATATGGAAGTTCTATCGAGAATGAGATATTGTCTTAAAGAAAAAGTGAGAATGTAAAGTATTATAAGGCGACATGAGGGTTTCCATATTAATCTTTTTAGAATCTAGGTTTAGTATGGAAAGGCGTCGAAGGATGTCAAGGTAGGTGACCATCACCAATGGTGGCGTTCTCTATCTCCAAAGAAGGGTTATTGGGCGGGATTTGGGAATTTGGAGAGTGATATATGCATATATAGGTAATGCTCAACTACTACCATAAAGAGGGGTTGTGGCAGTCGAAGCTAGGGTCCTAGTAAAAAGATATATAACGGTGAATGAAAGAAACAGAACTAAAAACCAAGCCATGATATGAGATGCACATAGGAAAAACTGCTATTGTAATGATGTTGGTGAAAACGTTATGAGATGGTGAGTGCCAATGGAAAAATGGCATCAGCAGTTGGGGAAGTGTTGTTACAAAAGCAGCATTTTTTCTTCTTAAAGGGATGATTAGAAATACGAGGACGGAAGGTTTTAGAGGGAAAGAAAAAGAAGATATTACGAGCTAGTTGAACTTGTCCATTTCAAGTTAAGGATTAGATGAAGGGCTTAGATTAGAGTAGTAGAGAGACTTATTAATAAGTATGCACAATAACTGAATGGCTAAATAATAATAGGTATTTGAAAAAATAGTTAATGGGGAGATTTGAGGTTAGATAAAAGAACTGAATAAGTGACAAGAGAAGACCTCACTAGCTGATTCAATCAATAGGCCATATGTATTAGCTAGGGTGTATCGGTGGAGCTATTCCATTGAGACAATGAGATTAGGGGAAGAACAACATAGTTTAGACTATAAAGAGGGCGGAGCATGACTATATGAAGGGAAAACATGAACAGAAAGAATCTAATCTTCCATGACATACAAAGGTCTTCTACAATAAAAATTAGGAGTGTTGACGATCATTCAAGTAGGGAATGTAAATAGCACCTCAAACTTTTAGTAGGCTCTCATGACTAAAGTTCTTTGACTTGTTTGAGTAAGGTAGAGTGGTGATGTAAGAATACAATATGGTTGTGCTGAATCACCATCCTTATAAGCCTAGCCGAGCTAAGAAAACTTGTATTAGTCGAGCAATCCATCATAGTTTGGCTCAATAATTTAGCCCATTTAACAAGGAACTTTATTTAAACTAAGGTCCAAGGATAAATCATCTTAGATAGCAAACTAGATTGGATAATTGGGTTGGTCGAACAATGACGTAGGTCGAATATCGAATGGGTGACTAAACTATATAATGAGTGATTTTTTGGTAGGTAATTGGATAAGAGTGCACAACTAATTGGATCAAGATAAGCCATGCTGAGTGGAAATATTACTCGTCCTTTGTAGCTCTTATAAAATGGTCTCCTTATAACCCTAAGGCTAAAGAACTCAGTGTAGGACCATTAGATATCCTTTTTGGATGAGTTGTTCATAACACAATTTAAGGGTGAACTCGGTAGGTTGGGTGGCAACTATTGTGTCCAATAGGCTTGTGGCTTTGGGCTTTGACAAATGGTATCAGTGTTGCTCATCAATCGAAATTCCAACAGCTAAGTGCTACGCATGGCAAAGTAGTATGCACATGGAAGCCACATCTTGTACTTTTGGGACAAAGTGCTATATGTGCTAGAGCCACCTCTTAAGCCCACATGAGCAATCTAGAATCACAACATTTGATAGTTGATCCTTGATTGTGTCGTGTTGAGATGAGGACATTGCGTCTTGGAGCAGGGGTAATTGTAGCATCAATTTTCCACATCGGATAGGAAAGGAAAAAAATGGATTCTTTATAAACTTGGGCCAAAGAACCGAAGTGCAACTACTGAATATCCCTTTTGGGTTAGTTGTTCATCGCCTAATTTAAGTCACTAGGTCTATTTGGAGGCAACTATCGCATCGAAAGGGCTCATGACCTGAGGCGTGACATCTTTTATCAAGGAGTTATCTTAATTAAGTTAAATCATATATTATAAATATCATGTTTTGTGTTCCTAGGGTGGGGTTGATATATCATGCAAATTAGAATATATTACACTGCTATATTACTTTTTCTTGTATCTCAATTTGATTTTTTGCTTATGATTATTGTTTTAATGAGTCTAATTAGAGTATCAAAAGTAGTTCACGGGGAAGCCCCCCCCCCCCCCCCGGTGTTCCATCATTTTGTAGGTATCAAAGAAGGAATTACAAAACTGTTGGTGTTCAAAATAAGGTATGGATTAATATGGTTAAAGTTTGGTTAATGGAGAACCATTTGAGAGAATTTAGAAATTCAAGTTTAGGGTTCATTTTTTCCGTACGAAAATTTGAACTTATATATTTTCACTTTTAAGGTGATTTTTATGCCATCTTGTGTTGCATGTAAATAGTTTCAAACTGGTATATTATATACCAAGAGTGGTTTTAAATGAAAGCAAAATGAATTTTCAAAATTTAGCCCAAAATTTGAGTTTTTGATAAAAATCAACCTCTTGTTTGCTAGAAAATTGAGCTATTTTTTAGACCATATCGTAGATCTTCAAGTATGGTTAAAATTATGTATTGTGCGCTAAAAATGGACTAAAATTGAGTAAAAACATTTGATTTTAATGTTTTAAATAATTAAAATAATAATGACTGAAAAAGGACCAAACTATTGTATTGCACTTCGAAAAGGTTGTAGAGGTGCACTAATATGCATGGGCTAATTGGCCAGTGGGCCAAGTTGAAAAAAAAGAATAAAAGAAAAAAGAAAAGGTGTAACATAAAATATTTTTCATGCATCTAAAGCCTCCTAGCCGAGCGAGCAACTATATTTGGTAAAAGCATGTTCTACAACCTAACAATGCTTGTGGATGTACCAAAGTAGCTGCGCCACATGAGGTAGGCCTTACAACGCTTAAGGGGTTGTTTGGTCTTCCATTTAAGTTGAAGAATTTGTATTTTCAACTCAAAATTTTGTGAAATTTGATTTTTGCCAAAAGAAATCATTAATTTTGTAGATTTAATAACGAGGTCATTTTTGATTTATTTATTTAGTTTGGACTATATATAGATTCATGTAAATAATAACTTGATAATCATGTTAATTGCATGTTGTATGTTTATGCAATTCTTTATGATGTGAATATTCACATTTCAGTATATTTCGATCCCATTAGTATATATGCATAAACGTTGTTGATAAAGTGTAGTAAATTATGAGATTTTATTTTTGCCCATAGGGGGCACGCAATAATATTTTCTCTAGGCCAAATTTTTTTGCACATGTAGAAAACTAAATTTTACCTTTCTATGTGCTAGATTATGAATTAAAATGAGCTACATGTGTTTAAATTTAAATGCATGCTTTATTAAAATGCAATATTTTAGTTGATGTAATTGAGAATAAATTCACGTAATATGAAATAAATTATTGATGAATCGATGTTGACATTTGGTTACTCATGCATAATTTAATGTTCGTTGCCCATCATTAATTATTCGCATGTATAATTTAATATACGTTATGGCATGATTTTGTAAAAAAAGAATATCCCCTTTTATTCATTTAGTTTTGAATAGATTGATGTAGTAGTGCAATACCCCATCCCACATTGGAAAATCAAGAAAAAATAGAATGCTTTATAAGATTGACATAAGAACTCATGTGCACCCAGTGGATATCCCTTTTGGGCAAGTTGTTCATAGCCCAATTTAAGGATGCACTCGGTGGGTTTGATAGCAACTCTCACGTCCAACGAGATCGCGGGCTTAGGTTATGATAAATGGTATCAAAGCCGCTCGCCAGCCAGAATACTGGGAACTAAATGCTCTATGGGGCAAAGTGCTACGCATATGGGAGCCACCTCTTGAGCCTACGGGAAAAAGTGCTAGGTTTGCAACAGCCATCTCTTGAGCCTGCATGATGGTGTGCACATTTCTATAGAAAAATTTGTTATTTTATTCATGATTAGAAATTTTTTGTTATGATTTTACTCTGTGAGGAATGATTGCTCGCTCGAGTTGCTAAAGTTTTTATTTCACCGGCTATAAAGAAATAGTAAATGATTAACTTGAATTTATAGTAAAATACTAGACAAATACATTTTTTGCACCACAAATTTATTTATAAATCTTAATATGGGTTGATAGAGATTAACAGATGTATAGGCTGCTAGCAATTTTTTGCGCAAATTTTTTTTGATTAACTCATCAATTTTCTATAATTGATGGAGATTAAAACTTTTATGGGTTGCCCGCAATTGACATGAGAGAGACATCAACAATCATTAAGTTAATTAAAGTGAAATTGTGGTTTTGATTAGTTAAGTTGCACGCATGAGTATCTAATGAAAAGAGTTTGAGCCCTATGAGCCGTTTCTCAAGCAAAAGGTTTTGATAACTAATTCATTGTTGTTATTTTGAACTGACTTTTCAGGTATTTATAACTTGTATTATGATTGTTTGGATAAAAATCAACAAAATCTTCTAACTAGAGGTTGACTTCAAAAAGCCAGAAAATGCGTAAATGGTTGCAAATTGGTTATGCTAACCAACATAATCTGATTTGGGGAGACAAAAGCAAAAAAATGGCGTATTTTAACTTTAAAGTAATCCTACATAAGTGGCAACGACGTGTCACCTTCAATATTGTGATAACCAAAGATCAATAAATGTTAAGTGCCAATATTTTAGTTATTCTTCTCACAATTGTCCTTGGATAAAGTTTGATTATGTAATGCTCTTTCAAAGTTATTTTAGTTTCATTACTTTCATTAGTGATATTAGATGAAAGAGAAATACAGTACATGACTGAAGATGGAGCAAATATATAAATTATTATCAAATTTAAGTTGCAATATGTCCAAAATGGCGCATAAGAGGAAGTATTGTCGATTGGGTAATACAACTTTTGGCTCAATAATAGACATGAATTAATTTACTGAACTCCAAAATACATGTGATGCACACTTCGAAATGTGTTAAATTAAATCACTGACAGTGGACGTATTAATAAGCTTGTCTAGTTTTTTCAAGAGAATTAAAGATAGAGTTGTTCCACTAACTATAGGGATCCATCATAGCATGTATATTTACTACATGTGCTTAGAGAAGATCTTCTGTGGGAAGTGACTCAATGGGTTTATGCTTATTCACTATCCGAATCATTTTGTACCATTTGGGACTTTGGACCATGTCAAGAAGTGTAAACTTGATGGTGCTATTTTAGCATATATCCAATGACCATGAATGATTCGAACCATCAAAGCATATCAATAAATGTTGTCAAGACCAAACAGATTAACATGAGAGATTGAGGGAGAACTAAGGTGGTAACACATTTGTGCTTTCTGGATCATAGCCCGACAACCAAGTGAAATATAGTTTGATTAATAAGGAAGGTAGATACATAGCATAAAGAGCCTAGCATACTATACTTTTACATTAAGGGATTAGAGTGCTTGGAATTGCAGAATTATGTTACTTGGGTGCATAATGAGTTCTCTCTGGAGTTGCGGAATTATGTTATGTTTGTGATAACTTAACATGATTCCCCTTATTTTCCTTTGTCTCTTATTTGTAACTACAATCCTTGTCATGTCTCGATCTTGAGACATCGCACGAAAATGCCTTTGAGCCCTACCAGACTTGAAGACACTAAGGCCTAAAAATAAAACCAAGCTAAAAACCATGAAATATTTATTGAACAACTTCTAAAAGTTTATAATCCAAATCAAGCTACAAAATAAAATTTTCAATCCCAAAGTTGGAATGGAATAATCCTAACTATTACAAGAAGACTAATGATCTCAATAAACATATTAAGTGAAAAAGTAAACACTGAAGCAGAAACCAATACATAATTGTAATAATTCTAACTCATTTACCAACCTCAAAATTGATCTCCCTCCTAATAGTAAACACTGAAGCACTGGGTTTTCTACCAAGATTGTTAGAAGGGAGTAAGTGACAAATCACTCCGTACTTGCTCCCCCATCCTACCAAATTTGGGAATGTTACATGAATACAAAAGCAGAACGGAGAGCACATGTATAGCATATAAAAAAATAATTAACAGATTGTAACACAATTCAACATATAGTCAAAATATGATCTCTTATCCTCATGAACAGTTAGAATTATAGTTTGTTCACTTAGTCATGGTCTTAACTACAACCCCGTTAAGAATATGGGTCCAAAGGACTATTTATATTACCCGTTAAGAATATGGGTCCAAAGGACTATTTATATTACCCGTTGCAGGGCCTTAACGACAACACTGTTAATTGGATCCAAAGAACTACTATTTTTATTCATAGCAAAATCTTAACTATTGTCCTTGTTAAGTGTGTCCAGACAACTTCTAGTGAGGCCAGAGTTTTCAAAACTCGTTCACACTCGTAGTCCTATAATTGTTCAGAGCTTATCAAACCAAAGTACTTTTATCAATGCCAACTTAATCATTAGATGGCAAAGTCCCTATTTAGAATTTTACGTAAAACATATACAATATTTTGCTCAAATCTAAAACTATATAAACCAAAAGTCATTTGGACCAATATAATACTTTCACCCAAGAAATATTAACCATAGTAATAATAATTTTTGAAATGAAATAGGAGGAAAAACCACTTCCCTTAGTCTCAAGTATCATGGTATCCAAGTCTTAAAACAATGTGTACGCTCCCTTGACTGAATCTTATTCACAAAAGAAAATGAAGATCATATTCATATTTTTTAGTTGCAATTCTAATCTATGAATACCTTGCGATTATGACCCCATTGTGGCTGAAGGGCTTATATATATATTCCTTAACCATTAAGAAGGAACAAATCAAGATATCCTACTTCATTTTTCCTACATTTAATCATTCACACACTAAAAGATAAGACACAAATATGAGTAATGATTACCCCATTCCACACAAAATCCATTTCGGTGTGTTTGATTAAAGTTATCTATCTAATAAATTCACTATTATCACTAACTCCCTCAATTAACTTATAATAGATCACCTTTTAATTGATAAATGCCTCATGTACATCCATGGGCCTTGGATTATATTTTACGTATGGATCCTAATTAAAATTTTCAATATAATGCTATGGTAGCAAAAGATATCTTTACGGTGCTCGGCCTGCTTGCCAAATTCTCTAGTCTCTAATCCCGTTCTTCTGAAAATTAATTCAACACCTAATCAAGATTCAAACAGTTTAGGTTCTAGTCACAAATTCTTCCTCCTAATCCACTATACATATTCTAGTATATGAATGTAGGATGCATTTTTATTAATGAAAATATATCAGTGTGTGCTAATTCCCTGAGAGTGGAGTCTGCCTCTTGTCTATCTCTCTTTCTTCTATGTTCAATTACTAATGAGTTGGGGTTGTATGTATAGTGTAACTTATACAACTCCCACCCCAATTCTAATGAGAGAAAGATTAAATTAACATCCACTTCTATATCAATCAAAAATCAAACTCCTATCATTATCACGACCTAATCATTAACTAAAGTTATAACTTCCTATATCTGTTATTATCATAAGTGCATGGATATATTATTAATATTTTATAAGCATGAACAAACCCGAATCAATAGTGCCTTTTTACACCCTCTAGTTTGAGGCTAGCCAAATATGTGGCACACAATTATGCGGGGTGTCTCTACTATAGTTTTTTTTTTTTTGTTTTTATGAGTTGGCGTTTGTGCCTCCCCTAACAACATTGTAATTGAAACCTATGAAATGTCATTTTGTGCAAAACATTAGACTAAGCACGTGTATGCATGTACATCACACCATCTACGGTTGTTGCCAAAGCTCCGATTGAACTCGAAATAGGCCATGGACTTGGATCTACCAAATGATAAGAATGCCATTGAGATTCAATCATAGACCACTTTGCCTCAGCTATATGTAAACCCCCCCCACCCCTACCCCACCCCTAAAGTAGTAAAGAAGGGCTCTTTGTGGTCACATTTTTTTTCTATCTGACGGGGCGAGCCCTATTATGAACAAATCCTTTAAGTGTGCCCAAGTACTTATAATATAGTGAACTCATGTATGGATTGGAGATGAATTTTTCAACATTAGCAATATTTTACTATATTTATGTGCAAAATAAAAGTATCTAAGTTTTAACTACTTTTGTTTACCTTTCAATTGGGTACATCTGACCAGATTGTACATGCCCAATAGTCATAGCCTCCCAGGGCAAGTGAACAACCAAATGGACCATGATAGTAAAGAACATGGTTGGAATATCTTCTCTATTTTAAACAAAATCAGAGGTCTGTTCTTTTCCGATCTCTCCGTATCCTCTACTTTCAATGTCTTAGAGCATATTTCTTTGAACAATTCACCTAACTCATACAAGGCATTAGTTACTTTCGTACTTAAATAATCATGAAATCCTATTGTGATGTGTGATGCCCTGGAACTTCCTATTATTTTAAAATTTATTATATATTATATTTCATGCAATATTTTAAAAATTATTAAATATAGTTTAATGTTTTATATGCGTGAATTATGTGTGATTTCATGATTAAATGTATATTTACTCTATATGCATTTTTCAAAATTATAATGATAGGAATTATTTGTAATAAAGTCTTATATATAGTGTTTTTATATTTCGAAACATATAAATATATATATGTATATTTTCAAAATAAATATAAAGTGTGTTTTCAAAAATATGGATAAATAGGATCATTTTTACAATATAAGATATTCACAATAGAAAAGATGTTATTTCATTCATTAAATTCTTGTTTAGATAAAATCTTAGATAAGATAAGAAATGATCATGGATTGTAGATTTTATGAATTGTATGATACTTTACACATAAAATAAAAATAATATATTACAATACATATATATTAGAAATTATTTTATATGCTAAGTATTTATATTACATATATATATACATTCATCACAAACGAATTTATATTATTATATATATATTCTTGTACATATACATATATATATATCTATGCAGTACTATAATATATATTTGACGGGGCCGAATCTGCCTTGGCCACGTGTACGCCACCTCAGCTCACACGTCGACTCCAGCTCAACGCAAACCGCCAATCTTGGGTTGCCACGCGTCAAGCCTAATCCGATCAGGGCCAGGGTCGGTCAGAATCCATCACATGTCCTCGGCTTGTATGATCTCCTCGGGATCATGACATCCTCGATGTTGATCCCATTCCATCCTCGAAGTTATCACCCTGACAACCGTCTTCAGCAACAGACGAACCCGACGCGCCCGCGGCGCGTGTCAAGGAACACTCCTATAACTAATAACAGGATTGGGCCAGTCTAACCGTAGTCCGGCCCACCCGTTTCTGATTATTATAAATAGTGTAACACCACTGTTCATTGGTGAGGCATATTTTAATCCACTATTACGCCTATCATTACCTTCCAACTGTTTACTCGGAATACTGACTTGAGCGTCGGAGGGTCTTCGCCGGAAACACTTCCGACTAGCCTCACGTGTGTTCCATCCTTGCAGAATAGGACCCGACCAGCTTTAATACTCTCCTGATCGGAATTTGGACCAGATCAGACGTCCATACCTGGAACGTACCTTTGCTCGGAGTGACGTGTCCTGCGAACAAAATCCGACCACATCAATATTATATACTTACATTTCGTACACATACATATATATGTTCTACCTTTTTAAGATTAACATATTCATATATATATATATCTATATAAATTCATACATATAGATATATTTACATAAATAGACATATATATCTATATAAGTTTGTGCGTATATATATATTTACTTACATAAATAAATTAGTACATATGCTCAAAATGTCATTGTCTTTATTAAATGAATTCATATACCTAGATTACTAGATAAATCAAGAATATATACACTTGTATCAATCTTGCTAAACTTGGCCAACATTTATAGGGATAGTATTAAAAGAAGATCCATGAGTTATCTTCATATTAAGTTAGACTAACACATAATCTAACTTAGGAGACCACTTAAGCACATGTAGAGTAACAACTAAACTCTTGAGTTGGATAAATACATTAATTACAATACCAAGGTGTAAAGAAAATATTAATTATAAATTGACCTTAATAATAAATAATTCTATTTCACAAATTAAACCCTATAAAAAGAATAGCTTGTCTTCCACATTTTTCATCACACAAACGAACACATAAGCACACGCACACACACACACACACTAAATCCCTTCTAAAATGTCTCACTCACACTCACCTTACTCTGAACACACAAAATACTTCATATTTATAGTATATCTTTTACCCACATATATATACATACATAAACCCTTCTTTTTACATACTTATATACATATTAACCCTCTATATATCCCCTTAATTCGATAAAACACTTTTGAAAAGGCAGGAGTTTCCTTAATTGCATAAGTTAGTTTCAAGTTCTATTTTTATATTTTGCTATCATGATATTATGCTAAATATTATGTGACTATGTGCACATATTACACACGTTAACCTTATGTGACTAAGTGAAATTTCTACTCAACCGTCGTGTTGACGTGTGTTATGAATATATTTTTAGGCAAAAATGCTATAGTCCACCAAGAGGAGGACACCACCTGGGCATTACGGAGCTTTTGATTAGATAGAATTACTTACTTATGATTTACGTTGTACTAAATCTTATTCTTGTTATAAAAATACAAGGGTGTTTTGTACTTTATTATATTAACTTTTGTTATTTTGTTTAAAAAGGTATTATTTTATGAAAATTATGTACTCTTATTTTTGGAAAGGGTAAATTGTTAATAAAAAAGAAGGGTATTTTTTCGGGTTGTGACATGATGAGTCTTTGATAGAGAGCATGGCAATCATATGATTTCAAACCAGATATCTTTTGGTCATTTCCACATCTCTTAATATTTGCAACATAACCATCATGTATCTTTATTGATTTTAAAAATTCACATAATCCATTCTTTTTGCTAGAGGATAAGGTATAACATGCAATCAACTTTCTAGGCTTATTGCCGCCAGCATGCCTTTGCATGTGCAACTCTTCTCTGATTCGCCAGTCACATAAAATCTTCATATGCTTTTTTTATAACTTTTTCTTTTCCCTAATTTCAACCAATGTTTCCAGCACATTGTCTCATATGTTTGTCTCAATGTGTATTGCATCAAGGTTATGTCTTATTACTAACTTGTGCCAATAAAGTAATGCAAAAAAGATACTTTTTTTTATCTTATTCTTGTGGCCGAGTTTGGTCAAAACAACAAGGACATGCCATATAATTGCTGGTCAGCGATTAAAAAATAGGACTGTAACCAAGAAAGACATTAATAGGCCACAAAATAGCAACATGCATTCGAAATAATTCTTTGTAATGTGCATCATAAGTGTCGACACCTACGTCCCACAATTCTTTTAACACATCAATCAAAAGTTTGAAATACACATCAATTCATTTTCCAAGACACCTTTGATAAGGTTTGAGCAAGAACATCATGGGGAATTTCTCTTTCATACAGTCATAAGGTAGTAAATTATAAGGCACAAGCATAACATGCCACATGCTGTTTGAGTTGCCAATGTTTGAACATAGAGTAAATCAAGTAATGGATAACCACAATTTGAACTTTCAAGGATCTTGTGCAAAGAGAGGATATTGCTTAACAAAGTGTTTCCAAGCCTTAGAATCTGCAAGATGCTTCATAGTTCCCACTTCATCTGATCACCTCTCTTTATGCGACCTCATGTTTCAAGCTATTTCATTAGGCATGAAAAGCTTTCGTAATCTTGGCTTCAAAGGGAAGTATCTCAAAATTCTATGAGGAGTTTTCTTTCGTTTAGCATCATCAATCTTCCATCTTGGTTCATTACAAATAGGTCATTTGTATTTCTTTTCGTTCTCTTTGTAAAAATAGTGCAGTCATATTTGCTTGCATCAATCTCTTCATACCCTAGTCCCGTCTCCTCTAAAATTTTCATCGCTCCATAGAAAGATGATAGAAGAGTGTTATCTCAAGTAGGATGGTTTTGAAAAACTCGAGCAACATATTAAAGCTTTTATTGCTCCATTTATTTGGCACTTTGATATGAAGCAATTTAACAATAACTAATAACAATGATTTTCCTACAACCTAGATACAGTTCACGTTTTGCATTTTCTAACAATTCGCTAAAACTTTTTGTTTAGTCCTCAAGCTGTCACACTTGACCCATGTCAGCCTACAATTCATTTAAATCATCGTCCAAAGTAGGTGGCAGAACATTTATCATATTGTCAACAAATGGATTGTATACATTATTCTGTCTTTTGATGTAGGGAATCTCTACATGGAATATCTATTCAAATAAAGTTTAACTGCCTCAAGGGTTTTGAATGTCGTATTGTTGCAAAAGAGACATGGGCAGTGAATCAGATTGTTAGGCCCTGTCATATTTTCTTTTGCACGGCTAAGAAATCATTGAACCTCCTTAATATATGATTTTGGGAAAGTATTTCTCTAATTTTTCCAACTTTTATCCAAGTTTAGGAACTTTATATAAACATACGATTTATACAAAGCCTGCAAAATATGCATGAAGAAAGAAAGTAAGAAAAAGCTAAATGTAGAATTTTCATAAAAAAAGTATATACATGATGTTATTACACTATCATGAACATACTCGTGTGAGAGCTACTATAACCATTGTATCATGCCTTTAGTGAAAGTATAAAATATAAGTAAAAATGACTTATTATGGAGGCAAGATTGCAAAGGAAGTATGGGTATCTTGTCTTTAAAGATACTCCTATGATGTTTATGCTATTAACAAAAAAGGGCAAACACTTACAAGTTAATAAAATGTACCAAAAAGATAAACGCTTATAAGTTAATAAGTTAATATTATATATATCTTATGAGGTATATAATACCAAACACAATGCAAACATACATGGTCTTTTTATCTCTGTTAAAGTATACATCGCTGGATATTTAATTGGGATTGACATTATTAATCAAGCACGCAAAAATGGAAAAGAAAAATGGTGCTTTCTTATTTGGAGCTATTTTTTAGATCTATTTTCTACTTTTATCCTGAGAAGACCTCATTGACTATTTAATGCCTCTCCCATAAAAAAGGGGAAAAAAAACTAAAATCGCAACTAAAGCTACGATATTTAGAGGCCAAGTTTTATTTAGAGGCCAAATTAAATAAAACAAGATTATGTGCCATTTTTGTTAGTTCAAAACAAAATTGCAAATATGATAACACATTTTTTGTCCAAAGGAACAACATTTCAAAATTTAGTATTTTATTATATAGTTCACATCAAACATATAAAATATTATTAATAACGATATGTGAGGAAATTGGAAATGAAAAAACCTTAAAGAAAAAATATCAAGAAAAGCTGAATTCTTGTTAAAAAAATTACTTGTCAATGCCTTTGGTTGGTACCCCACATTGTTTTTTCCCTCTCTCTCTCTCTCTCTCTCACACACACACACACACACTAGAGAATTTCTGTGCATGCCAATTATATATACATATGTGTCTGTTTGTGAATATATATATATATTGTATGCATTAGCTTTCCAAGATGATTATTGGGATATGTGGAGTATTAAAATCGACTAGTTTAAGAACAATCATAAGATATGTGGGCTTTCATTGTTGGATTAGTCAACATTCAACTTTGTCTTCTAATTTTCATTCAACATTTCATAAAAGTGCCAATTTCGACAAGAGAGTATGTGTCCCAATGGGTGATCTTTTCTTCCAAGAAATTATTGTGCAAAATGCCAAAAGCCTACTTAATGTTCTTTTTCGATTAGTAAGCATCTCGAGATGCAAACAATCCCAGAATTATCATTACTCAAATTGCAGCTTGTCCTAATACAAAGCCAACTTGATGTAATTAGGGTGTTCATCACCCCAAATATCATAATGAAATAAGCTACTACATGCCAAACTAGCTAACGAGTGAACCGTCTGGTTCATAGACCATCTAACGTGTACAAAATTGCACCTCTCAAACTTAGTTTCTATGCCACTGATGACATCCAATGAATACTTATGGAAGGAAATGCATGATGTCGGACGTTGGATGAGCTGCATCATTTGTATCAATCCCCTTCAAAGCATACATGCTGAGCACCCCTCTTGATAAGCCACTTCATCGTCTCCTTGAACCCCTTGAATTCCAACTCGAACGCCATCCCTTCCCTAAGTCTATATCTAACGTTACTCTCCCAAATTGGTTTTTCTATCCGAGACTAGAGGCTGGAAGTCAAAGATAGAGAAACTAAAATCTAGGTCCGGTTTGCATGGTATATGTGTGGAACCCGAAGGATTGAGTGTAGGATTTGCATTACTTTGGCGCCTTGAGATAACTATTTCACTACTAAGTTCTCAAAATTTCACATCGACATATCAATTCTAGACGAGAACAGAACGAGCAATTGGAGATTTATTGACATGTATGGAGAGCCAAACCAAACCACAAAGATAGGACATGGAACCTATTACATCACTTAAGCCATAACGATATGGGTCAAGTGGCTTTGTGCGGGTGATTATAATGAAATTCTGTATAATGAGGAAAAAGAAGGATAGAATCCGAAAGTAGGAGGCCAAATCCAAGCATTCAAAGAAGCGATTGAAAATAATAGTTTATTTGACTTAGGATATTCCGGAGATAGATATAAGTGGTGTAATAATAGAGAAGAGCCGGGCACCGTCTGAGAACGCCTAGACCATGCTTTGGCTATGGGAACATAGATCAGTCGATTCCCTTTCGCTAAGGTCAGTAACATTCTAACTACATATTCGGACCATAGCTTGGTGTTGATTGAACTGGAAAAGACAATGGCAACCACACAAGTTGGACAAAGACTGTTCTAGTTGGAAGCACTATGGGTCCGCCATTCTGACTGTGTAAAGGTAGTTAAGGAGTATTGGAAGCCGAATAGTGATGAAGCTGGTGCACAATTGGTGACTTTGAGAAACATTGAGAAATTCAAGGTGGGTTTTCTATCTTGGATTCAGGTTGAGCTATCAACTGCTAAAGAGAAGATCAAGAGCATTGAATAGAGACTTGTGCACTTTCGTCGCAAGTTTATCTCTACCGAATCCAAAATGGAAGAGAAAAATCTCCAAGCACAGCTTGAGGAAATCCGTAGTTAAGAGGGGTTGAAGTGGAAACAAAGGATGGTTCAAAGAAAGTGATAAAAACACAACTTTCTTCCATGAACAAGCTAATCGACACTACAAGAACAATTTTATTTCGGGGCTACATGATATAGGAGGACAATGGCAAGCCAAAGCAATTGATATTCAAACGATCATTATGGAGCATTTCTCTTCGGTTTATGAATCAGGATAGCCTTCGAGGCAGCTTATTGATGAAACCCTGGACGCCCTTGACCCGCAGGGGATGAAGATATGCAGTGCGATTTGTTACGATCCTTTGAAGTGGATGAAGTAACGACTGCTCTCAAAAGCATGTTCTCGCTCACCTCTCCCAGCCCGGATGGCATGCCCCCTATTTTTTTCCACAAATTCTGGCATATTATCAGTCATGATGTTATTAGTTGTGTTCTCAATTTTTTAAATGGTTGGGGTATTTGCGCTTCATTAATAACACGTATATTATGCTCATTCCAAAATTTAATAAACCAGAGCACATCTCCCTATTTCGGCCGATTAGCCTGTGCAATGTAATTTATAAAAATGGGGTCTAGGATATTGCTAATCGGATAAAACCTTGTCTATCCAAAGTTATATCTCCCACCTAGTTAGCTTTTATTCCCGATTACTTTATTTCAGATAATTCCATTATAGCCTTTGAGATTAATCACTTTTTGAGATGAAAAACATCAGGCAAAACAGGTTTCATAGCTTTGAACTTTGACGTTAACAAGGCTTAAGGTGGAATGGCCTTTTTTGCGAGCAGTAATGCTTAGATTAGGATTTCCTATCCTATTTGTTAATTTGGTTTTAAACTGTGTCACTACTACACAATTCTCAGCTTGAGCCTTCGAGGGGAATCCGCAAAGGCAATCTACTTTCACCGTATCTCTTCCTCTTTCGTGTTGAATTATTTAGTTGTTTAATACAAGTGGAGGAGGAGAAAGGAAATATCCGAAGAATCTCTATCAGCAATAAGGGGCCACACATCTCGCATCTCCTTTTCGCAAACGATACCTTGATTACATGCCAGGTAAACCAACAGGCTGTGTTCTATATTCAAGCTATCCTCGCTCGACACGCTGCAGTTTTGGGACAGGAGATAAACCAAGGGAAATCAGCAGTAGTGTTTAGTAAAAATATGGATCAAGCAGATAAGGATGATTTGGCTCGTGCCGGTGGCATTAGAGAGCTTCCACATCACAACATTTATTTAAGGCTCCCATCAATCATGGGCGTACAAAATGGGGGGTATTTGCACAGATCCAAAGCCAAACATGGAAGAAAATATACTCGTGGTCATCGACACATATCTCTTCAGCAGTGTCGAGAGGTGTTAATTAAAGTTGTACTCCAAACCATCCCATCATATTGCATGGGGTGCTTTCTCCTTCCAACTAGGTTCATGCACGAGCTAGACAAAATGATTTGGGTATTCTGGTGGAGTAATAAGGGTGACCACAAACTTCATTGGGTGTCTTGGGAAGAGTTATGTAAAAGCAAGTGCGATGGAGGGTTAGGATTGCGGAATTTGAGAGCTTTCAATTTAGCACTCGTGGCCAAATAATGTTAGAGGATCATTACGGAATCGGACAGCCTTCCTAGCCAAGTCTTGTGCAATAAGTACTTCCTTGACGGTAACTTTCTCAAGGTGAAACTCAGGTACCGCCCTTTGTACACATGGCGAAGCCTTATGGCTGCACAATTCTTGATTCGAGCAGTGGTTTGGTGGATGGTAGGAGATGGTGCAAGTATCAAGACTTGGAGTGAACCGTGGATCCCTCGAGGATGATTGTATCGCCCAATAACTCCTTGTCCCCTACAATCGGAAGTGCAGTCTGTTTCAGACCTCATCGACAGTAACACTAGTCAATGGAACAGGCCTCTCATTAACTCTTGATTTTGGCCCATTGTCGTGGAAGAGATCTTACGTATACCACTGTCTCGTATTGACATACCTAATAGGAACATTTGGCACTATTCAAAGAATGGGAGATTCCAAGTAAGAAGGGTTTATCAACTTGCTTTACGGTTGGAGAAAGAGAATCGGGCATCATCATTGGTGTGTCATCCACGTAGCAACTGGCAAAAAATCTGGAATTTGAAAGTTCCCCCTGAGGCAAAGCACTTCATTTGGAAACTTTGTAGAGAGTGTGTGACAACCCGGTAAACCACATTACTTTAAATTTGGAATTATGAAGTATGTTTACTATTTTATGAGAAAATCCTTTTATTGTGAATAAATGTGCATTGCATTACATGCATTTATTAAAAGTGTGACTTGTTCTTAGTGAAATTGAAACCAACAAAATTCTCCTCAATTTTCCGAAAACTACCCACAACCCTAAATTGTCGGTTTAATTTTATTATTGATACAATTTTTTCCATATCATGAAATTTAATTTTCATTCCCCCCCCCCAATTCAAAATTAATAATCGAAAATTATTTTAGAAACTATACATTTACTAGAATTAATTATTTACTTCACAATTTTAATACTTTTGAAATAATATTATCGATATATATATATATAAAAATCCGAAAATACCCTAAAAATAATACATATAATTAGTTAAATATGTTTTCTATTAGTGTAATTACCTATTTATGTCACTTTCATGTAAAATGTGGCAAAAAGAGACTAGTTGTACAATTTCACTCTTAGTATTTTTCCTAACAAAGTGTGTATTAATCTTTACATATATAATTGTATATTTGGCGATCTCTCCTACCATTATATATTTATATATATATATATATATATTTAGGAAAAATAATTTCCTAAAATCCTTAAGCTTTCTAAATTGTTTACATATTTACAAAAATTTAGAAATAATTAATATTTTTTCTACAAATAATCCTTAAGCTTTCTCTACAAATAATATTTTTTCAAAATTGTATTTTATTCTTTAATAATTAATAATTACGTATCTTAGACTATTATGACTTGGAAAAATATATTTTCAAAATTAGAATTTAATATCCTCAATTTTCGAATTTTGCTCAAATTAAATCATAAATTCCCAATAAAATTATAAACTTCCAAATAAAAATATAAATTTTTAATTACCATAATATACTTCCTAAATTTATAAGTATAAATTTCGAATTTTAAAGAATTAAACCTGAATTTTCGGATCTTAATTGAAAGCAAAATATAAATTATGGATTTAATTTAAGCTATTTTATGATATTTATGCAAGAAAAATCTTCTATAATATACCATAAATAAATATTGCTGCATGGCTCATATTTATGTAGCTTGTGAATCATGTGCTAGCATATATGCACACCAAGCCTAAATTAGAGCCCCCACTTGGAAGAATTCATTTAATGAATTCACTTAGGTGTAAATTGGCATTAATGAAGAAAATGACCTCAACAAAAATCTAATTCATTCTTCCTCTTATTAAAATAAACAAGACAAAATCCCACCTTCTTTTTCCTAGCCAAAAAACCGGCCACAACACACACTCTCACACACTCTTCTAAATTTTCTCCCAAAGCACTCTAGTTTCTTACTCTTTTACCCCACAATTCACTACACCCAAAAAGAAAGAGAAAGAAGGTAGAAACCTTGCTTAATCTCATAAGTAGAGGGTTATTAGGATACCTTGAGGAAGAGTTTTGCTTAGACATGCTTCAATGCTCATGAGTAAAAGTCCTTGCATAAAAGCATGCTTCAATGCTCATGAGTAAAAGTTCTTGTCAGGTTTGCTCCAATACTCATGGTTTAGTAGCTTATCTATTTGATTTTAGTATGAATTTACTTGTTATGTTATGTGCTTTATGTGCAAGATGTCTTTTGAATGATAAAGTATGTGTGGGTTCTTTGGGTTCAGGAAGTTATGCTAGTTAGTTTCATTACTTGATTCCTATTTATGTGTTATCTTGTGATCTTGCAAGAATCATGAGAATTTTATGAAAGTGCTATGTGCTTAGATGTTCATAAAATATAGTATACTATACTACTAATTTGGTGTCAATATAGTATACTTGAAATTATGTTTATAATATTTGGTGAAATAATTTGTTTTTAGGAAAAGTATGAGTCTGGGAAAAGATGTACTATTTTCACGCAAATATATTACTTAAAGTTACCAAACTATATATTTTTTGATATTTATATATATATATATATATATATATCATACATATATAGTTGTATAGTTGTTTAGATATATATATAATACGTACATATATATATATAATTATATTGAGTTCGTGATACTATATATATATATATAAATATATGATGTACGTATATGTATATAAGTATAATTGTGGGTAATTATATGGTTATTTTAGATTTATGATTTAATCATGTGTTTAATCTAAATTTCTATTATGTTTAGTCTAAGTTTCTATTTTAATGATAGGTTTAGTCTAAATATATATAAATATATATATATACATATACATATATATGTATGTGAGACCGTGTATATATATATATACATATTATTATGTTTTGACTAGATTTTTGGTTTAAAATATTCTCTTCTATTAATTTCATTTTATATTAATGATATTCTTTTAAGATGTTGGAATAACATGTTGAAATACGGAAGCAAGACTTCCAAAATTATGCTATGTGCATAAATTGTGAATGTGAAACGGGCCCAAAATATATCGGAGTGGTTTGTGTGAGTTCCGCCGGGACATACCAATGGGATAGCCGGCTGTAAGAGTTTTCACTCCCTCCGTCTCCTAATCCCCCCTTGGATAGACGGAGAGATCTACTCAAGAGAGAGGGTCGTAGGAAAAATTTGGCGTAACACCCGGGATACGACCTAAGGAGGATAAGGTAGGCGGGAGTAATGTGCTGGTTGTAAAATTCGGCCGGGATAGTCATAAGGGTCACTGTTAGGTGACGAGAAAGGTTTGAAATTGAAAAACTATATGTACATGTGAAAAGTGAAATATGTGTTTATGTGCAAATCACACACGATCACCTTATGTGATTAAGTAATGTTTTTACTCAACTATGTGTTGAATGTGCTCTGTGATGACCCCGAAAACCCTTTATTATTATTATTATTATTATTATTATTATTATTATTATTATTATTATTATTATTATTATTATTATTATTATTATTATTATTATTATTCTTTTTGGTGGATACATACATACATACATACATTGTTATTTACAAAACATACTAGGCTACATTACATAACATAAGCGTACATCGAATAAAGGAGAGTATCGACTTGCTAATTATACTATATGTACATAGCAAAAGCAAAAACCACTAACTACAGGTACTCAGTGAAAATCTTACATCTTCCTTCCTAGTAAAATGCTTCAAAAGGTTCCTTCTCCTCATCATCATAAAGGCTAGCTTCGGAAGCATCTAAATCATTAAGTAACACGGAATCAACATACGTTGAGTACAAATATTTCTTTATACACATAAGGTGCTCGGGTGTCAAGTGCACATTAGTTACGCATAACACACACATAGTTTCACACTTTCTACCTTTTGTCACCTGACAGTGACCCTTGTAACTACCCGGGCCGAAATAACAACCAACACATTTCTTCCGCCAGCCTTATCCTCCAATGGTCGTATCTCAGGCATACGCCTAGTATTATCCTACGACCCTCTCTCTTGAGTAGATCCCTCCGTCTACCCAAGGGGGGATTAGGAGATGGAAGGGGTGTGAACTCTTCTGGCTACTCAATAGTATGTCCCGACGGAACACCCCGCAGACCATTCCAGCACATATGGACCCATTCACACAATTGAAAAGTATTCACATAAGCACAAAATCTTTGGAAGTTTAGATTATAGTTTAGTAAAGTAAGCTCCACCCTTATAAATGAAAGCTTTTATTTTTGCTTATTAAGCATACTTACTTAAAAATATTAAATAGGTATAAATATAATAGCAAAAGTATACTTAGAAGATGATGCTTATTATAAATATATGGATAAAATATAATGAATATAATGATATAGATTAAAATATAACTAGTAGAAATATATATAGATAGACAAAATATAAGAGATATAAATATATGAATACTACATATATACCTATATAAAATATAGATAAGTATATATATAGATATGATAAGAATTATCTACATATACATATAAAACTAATAAAATGAATATAAGTATATATATATACACATATACGTAACATATATATATAAAAGTAGTGTATAATAGCATATACCTATACGTACATATAAATATATATAATTAGGCTATCATTAACACGTAATGAAATTAGTTAAATGAATATATAATCACATTTTAAATATTTATATATATATACATGCATATATATATATATGTAATCATCTAATCACTTACTAAAACCTTAAATAGGTTTATATATATGTAAGGACTAAAGTAGGCATAAATCTATAGGATAAAATATAATAAAAGTTTTATTTATCAAATAATAGATATGTGTAGCTTTCTTTACTAAGACTTTCAAGAACAACATAGGATATTCCCCTAATAGCTCAAATAAAGCATCATGGTCTCATACTACTTCATATAAAGCATAGAACTCACATAATAGTTCAAATAAAGCATAAGAATTCAACATTATTGCAAAACAGCACAATAATCCCATAGTTTTTCCAAGAAAGCATAGTAAGCACATAGTACTCCAAATAAGCATATTAATCACATAATGTCTTCAAGATCATGCTCACAAGTCTATCCATCCTTCAACTTCCTCCCAACAAGAGTTAAAACATGAAAAATTAACTATAAAGCTTTAAAGCAATATGAAGATGGCAAAATAACTAAAACCCTCAACTTGGAGGCGTGTTTGGCAAAAGCTCTCACTCTAGGCCATTCAAGCTTGTTCTTTTACATTGCTTGGGCACAAGAGTATGGAAGCTTGTCTTTTCTTTTCAAGAAAGAAGAAGAAAACCCTCTACTTAAGGCATAAAGAAGTGTTCCTACCTTATTTTCTTCCAAAGGGTGTAGCGGTTTGGAGAGAGTGAAGTGTTTGGAGGAAAAATGAGAGAGGGAGTGAGGGTGGCAGCAAGGGGCATGGTTTTGTGGCTAAATGGGGCTGAAAAATGAGGATTGTGAGTGTATATGGTCTTGTGTATTGATCCTACAAGGTATTAGAGGCAAATATCTAAATATTAAAATCATCAAATTACATCCTCCATATATTTATACATGGTTGTAAATACATACACCTCACTTTACTAACCACCATGTATATGTATGTGGGTATGTGTGTGTGTGTGTGTATGTAGCTATGTATATCACCACTAATATATATTTACATATGTATGTATAAGGGTTCAAGAGTGTATTATTAGAGATATTTTGATAAAATATAGAATAAAATCAACTAAAATCAAACAAAAACCTATAAAATCTAAAAACTCTTATTCATTAACTATTTTTATTGTTCATTTCTCAGTAAAACCGAAATTGGGGGCTTGGGGGAGTGAAAAGACCAAAATACCCCTTGTTTTGCCCATGTTTTTGAAAATTGCCCAAAAATAGGAATAAAATTCTTAAAATTCGAAAATTAATTTTTGTAAGTCAAATAAAATCTAAAATATTTATTTATATTATTATTTTCATTTTTTGATAATAATTAATCATTTTAAAAATTAGATTTCAAATTAAGAACTTAAAGACAATGTTTTTCGAAAATTACTAAAAATTCTCGGAAAAATAGGTAAGAGTTGAAAATAATTTATTAAATAATTCTGGGAGTTTAGAAAGAGTAAATGTATAAAATTTTAAGAATATTTGAAATTTGTAATATTTTCTAAAAATTTATGTAGTAAATGCGCATTTGTTCGAAAATAAAAAATAATAGTTTTGAAGAATAATTTCTATAAAACAATACTTCACAAAATAGTTCTAAAAGAAAATTATTCATCAAAATAATGGACACCCAATGTATAATATAAAATATTTAATTAAAGAATTTTACCGGGTCGTTACAGGCTCACCTGATCTGTTTTAGACGAACCCGAGGCTAGCAATGAGGCCGAAGAAGAGGAACAATTTGAAGGTTTTTATTAGGAAGAGAGCTGTTTGTTCATTTCCGCTGCGTGTTTGTTGTTTATGCACTCAATCTTATGTACTTTGTAACTAAATAATTGCTCGGAAGTGTACTCACGATAAATCATTACTCTATCAAGTCTTTTGATATTATGCTTTCTTTAAGTTTATTCTCTTTACATGCTTTAATTGTAAATTACATTAAAAAATGGGTTACCGGGGCATTATAAGTGGTATCAGAGCATGGTCGCGGAGACCTAAGCTCTCATATATGTATGAGTTACTATAATACTTGTGTAGATGGCAAATTCGGGAGGATCCTTTAAGCGGACAGCCCGCATGAGGACTAGGGAACCGGTGCCTTGTAGAGTGTCTACTATCGATATAGACGAGTTGTTAACCGAGAATTTGGAGCTTCGGGAGGCTAACAAGAAACTTTGGGAGGAGTTGTACGAGGCACAGAGTAATTTGGAGAAAACTCAAAGGCATATCTTTGAGTTGCGTCAGAAACATCAGCAGATCCTTGAGCTTGTTCATATGAAAAGCAAGGATCTTATGGCTCTAGCTGCGGAGAACTTCGAATCTTGCTCGGTTGGAAAAATCGGCACTCGAGGCTATCCGATATGTCTCGGATAAGTCGTAGAGGATGATGTCGATGTTTTAGAAGTAGTATAAGACTTTGTGATTATATGAATAAATAGTGTGTTGTAGTATGTGTAGCAAGCTTTTTGGATGTAAATATTGCATGGTTGACTTATATATAAATAAAATGCGTGTTCGAAGTCGATGAAGTATTACTACTAATCTTTTGGATATTCTTGGATATAGATGCCGCCGAAGTGTACTAGAAGTGATACCGAACCTCAAGATGATCGTTTTTCTGTCGTGTTCGAAAGGATAGCAACTATCCTCGAGAATCAGACGAATAATATTAACAACAACAATCACCACAACTCCGAAGAAACCCCCACCGATGCCCTCACTAATTTTCTACGATTAGGACCACCACATTTTTGAGGCGAGCCGGATGATGTTAAGGCAACAAATTGGTTGGAAGCGATGGAAAAGATTTTTGAGGTTCTCAACTACGACTCCCGACGAAAAGTTACTTTAGCCACCATTCTCTTAGAGGACGATGCTAGACATTGGTGGAAGAGAGTGAGCAGTAAATGGGAAGCCGTCCATACCCCTCCTACTTAGGACAACTTTGTCAGGGATTTTAATTCACAATACATCCCCCGCATTGTTCAAGAAAAACGAGAAAGGGAGTTCTTGAACTTAGCACAACGGGACATAAGTGTGGCAAAATACGTGTGACGACCCAGGTAATCTGTGACATCCCAATTTTATACATTGAAATTATATATATAGATCTATAATGACCCGGTACTTCCTAGTATTTTCAAGAATTACAACTTATTACTTTATTTAAAAGCCTTATGTATAAGTATTTATATTTCAAAATATACATATGTATACATGTAATTTCGAATTTATATGTATATATTATATAAAAGGTCATGTTTTATCATAAATATACATATACTTATCCAAAAATGTCATTTTCTCTTACCTATTGTCATTTTCTCCTAATAAATGTTCTTAAATGCTACGATCTTGATAAGATTCTTGATAGGCATAACAAATTGGATAACTACAAAAATATCTTATCCTATCTTATCTTATTCTATCCTATCTTATCTTATCTTATCTTATCCTATCCTATCTTATCTTATCCTATCCTATCTTATCTTATCTTATCTTATCTTATCCTATCCTATCTTATCATATCCTATCTTATCTTATCCTATCCTATCCTATCCTATCTTATCTTATCCTATCCTATCCTATCCTATCTTATCTTATCTTATCTTATCCTATCCTATCTTATCCTATCTTATCCTATCCTATCCTATCTTATCCTATCCTATCTTATCTTATCTTATCCTATCTTATCCTATCTTATCTTATCTTATCCTATCCTATCCTATCTTATCTTATCTTATCTTATCTTATCTTATCTTATCCTATGCTATCCTATCCTATCTTATCTTATCCTATCCTATCCTATCCTATCCTATCCTATCTTATCCTATCCTATCCTATCCTATCCTATCTTATCTTATCTTATCTTATCCTATCTTATCCTATCCTATCTTATCTTACTCTATCTTATCCTATCATATCTTATCCTCTATGCATTTATTATAAATTGACCTTATAATATAAAAATCCTATTTCTTCCCCTAAACTCTATAAAAAGGAGCCATTGTCTTCATTTTTCTACAAACACTCAAAAATCCCGCCTAAACCACCCACCCCCACACTCACTCCATTCTCAACCCACAAAACACTCTATTTTTATAGCATATCTTCCATACACATATATGTATCAATAAACCCTTCTTTTTTCACATATATATACCGATTAGCCTTCTATATATCTCCTTATTTCCTCAAACACGTTTAAAAAGGAGGGTACCAAGTCGATCTAGTCAATTCAAGTCTATAAACTTGATAAACTCCTTAGGTGAGTGCTTTGTCAATTCCTTTCTGGGGCTTTGAACTATATGATATAAATATTATTCGTATAGCCTACCCTATTAAATTTATGCCATCAAATCTTTCGGAAAATGTTTTCCATACATATAAGCCAAGGTATTTTCAAAAATATTGCATTCTATGATATTGCCAGTTGTACCTGTCCCGAAATGATTTTTGACACCTTTGGGATATCATATTTTAATTATATTTCTATGTATCCCGGGTGTAAAAATAAGTTATTGCTTTGTTGACAAGTTGTGAGCCATATCTGTTCCGTTGTATTTCCGTTTACCCTTGGGGACGCCCTTGGGAAGTTTGGGCCCAGGTACTTATAAGAGGAATTTTATCGGGCGGAACGGACCGTCGATGGAACCTTTTATATGATACCATTCCGTGAAACCAATTTCTACGTACAGCCGGAGGATGACTGTAGTAGGCATTGGAGCGATGTATTGCACGGACGCGTGATACATCTCCGTCTTGTTCAGTGTCGAGGTGGCTTCTCGACAAGGGAGGCATAAGGATTTCTATTATGATTTATCTGTTTTGGGTAGCAATAAGGTTGGAGATTACGTTCATGGCTCACCATCTGTCTTGTTCAAGTTTGTGCATACACACCTTTTATGATTCATTATTTTGTTGGTTTATGACTCTTATTTTCAGTTTAAGTATTTATATGTATATTTCCTGCCTCACTAAGTCATTTGGACTTACCACCCAAGTTCTTTCTGTTCATTGCCTCAGTTTCAGGAAAATAGGTTGAGGGGACTCGGTTAAGGCGATCAGTGCATTACAAGTCATTAGTATATAGTCTTTTATTCTGTATAAAAGATTTGCTAGTTTAATGGGAAACAGAAGCTCACTAGTTAAAGTGTTGTACTTGGATAGTTGTATCTTATAGTTCTATATAAGTCAATTGCGTGTTTATTTTATCTCGATTTTATTATTGGGCAGTACTAAATAAGTTGCAAGTATTGCGTACCGATTCGAAAAATTGGTACTCAGCAAGACCGTTAAGTGAGCCCTACTCGTATAGGATGATCTTAGCGAGGGGGGTGTCACATAATCCATGCTTTATTAATATTATTACTATGTACATACAAGAGTCTATTTAAACTCAGTACATATGAAACGCCAAAATCAATACAAGTTACATCGTATCACTAAACAACTTGCAAGCGACAAGTAAAAACCAAAGGCGAGTACGCAGCGGAATCTAACATCTTTCTTTCTAATAAAATGCCTCGAACGGTTCTTCTTCTTCCACAATTTCGGTCTCATCTAAAACATAATACATATTCAACATCAACACATGTTGAGTAGAAACACATACTTCAATTACATAAGGTGCTCGGGTGATAGTTGCACATAAAGCACATATAAAGCACACATTTTGCACTTTTCTACCTTTCGTCACCTAACAGTGACCCTTATGACTACCCATGCCGAATATACAACCAGCACATTTCTCCCGCCCGCCTTATCCTCCGGTGGTCGTATCCCGGGCATACGCCGAATATTTTCCTACGACCCTCTCTCTTGAGTAGAACACTCCGTCTACCCAATGGGGGATTAGGAGATGGAGGGAGTGTGAACTCTTAAAATCGGCTACTCAATAGTATGTCCCGGCGGAACACACCCAAACCACTCCGGCACATTTGGGCCCATTCACATAATATCACATAATCACAAAATCACATAATCATGGAAGTTTATGAAAAATTGGTATATGTATAACAAATCTCATTTCTTTTAAAAAAAACAAATATGTGTATAAGTTTGATATGTTTAATAAGAAAATTAGTATACTTATGTAACTACGAACTTACTTTTAAAGACTTTTTAAGATCAATATGTTTTCTTCTCAAAAATACCATTTTTGCAAGAAAATTAGTTTACATACTTAAAAACAACTACTTCATATACATAAAGATAGTAAGATTTGTGATCTAACATATTTGCATAGATTTTTTTTTTTTTTTTTGGAAAGAAGGGTTAAAGGGGACCCAACCCCTTTATTAAGAAGATAAAAAGTTACAAAGGGAAATTAAAAAAGTACATCAAAGGAACAGAAAACTCAAACAAGCTAAGTGTTTCTAAAAGAAGGAATCCCAAGACAATCAAGCAGAATCATTCCCCGGAGAGATCCATTAATGGTGGCTGGCTCCAAAATAGAGTTATCGCGCCTATCACATGCCATATTCACAAGAAAATCTGCCGGCTTGTTCCCCTCTCGAAAAATATGAGTGCATTTGAATTGTATGTGTCGGATAAGAAGATGTATCCTCATGACCAGGTGGCGCAATGACCAGCTGACCATGCCTTGCCCAGATATAATGTCGACTGCAGGTTTAGCATCCATCTCTAACCAAATATTTTGAAAGCCCCTCGCAATCGCAATTCGTAACCCCTCGTAAGCGCCGAACAGCTCCGCATGTACGCTCGTGGTGCTATCAAGGACGGAATAGAAAGCAAAAAGAACATTACCTTGGTGATCCCTTGCAAGACCACCAGCCCCTGCAAGCCCAGCTGTTTTTCAAAAAGCCCCATCGGTATTCAGCTTCACATTATTAATGTGCGGGGAGTTCCAGCGAACCAAAACAGGCCGCTGTACCCGATCCTTGCTGGCGGGGATAAAGAAAAAGGGGGCAGCAAGCTCCGAACCTTTCCATTGTGAGGGTTTGAAGTGTCCACTTGTTCCCAATAAATATATATACCGCCACACCTTCTTCACAATAAGGCTAGCGATCATCCGAATTTGACGATACTTGCAATTATTCCGAGCCTCCCAAATATACCAGAAAATGAGAGCTGGTATGAGAAATCGAATATGATCACCCCCGTGCGTTTGTCTCCAGGCCTGGAACATTAAGTGCACGCGAGAAGTCTTAGGTAAAGTAATCCGGAAGAGAGACGCAAAAAATTCCCAAATTCACACCGCTTTATCACTGATAAAGAAGAGATGTGTAAGACTCTCCTCCCAGGCACAACAGTAACACTTCGATGCCATTTGGATTCCTTTGGATTGAAGACGTATATCCACCGGAATCCAGCCCTTAAGCAATCTCCAAATGAAGATAGAGATGTTAGGTAAGAGAGACCTAGACCAAATGCTTTCATATAGCGAGTGCTGCGTTCTTGACCCTCAAACTTGATCCCACGCCTGCCTCGTAGAGAATTCCCCATGTGGAGCCATAGCCCAAACCAGTTTATCCCCAAGACTCGGATCCAACGGGATGAGCAAGACCTGATCCACCAAGTCTGCCGGCAGAGTTTCTTGAAGAAGATCCTCAGACCAACCCGAATCACCAATATAATGGGACACCAAACTCAGCGGATACTCAGCCCGTTGAATCAAGATTTTCAGAGGTCCAGCAGCCATCCATCCATCGTGCCAAAAAGAAATATTGCCTTTACGAAGCTGCCATCGTATGTCGGGTTCAATCCAGTGCCGCCCACGACACATCCGCTTCCAAGCAGCTGAGTCATTGCGCGTTTCGTTGACCACGGAAGGGTGACTATCGTTCACATATTTGGCATACATAAAACGTGCCCAGAGGGAGTCTCCTTGGCGAAATTTCCACCAAAGCTTACATGTGAAGCTATCAACAACATCCTCAAGAGCGCGTATCCCCAATCCACCCTCCTCAATGGGATAACACACGTCGTCCCAGGAGCACCAATGGATACGACGCTGGGCTCTATAAGAACCCCAGAAGAAGCGATTGAACAACTTCTCGATCTTGCGTATAACACTCTTGGGAGGCTTTAAAACCTGGACCAGATGAAGAGGCATCGAGGAAAGCACACTTCGGATCAAAGTCAAAAGACCACCATAGTTGAGAGAAACCTTCTCCCAACCTAAAATTCTGGTTCGTATACCTTAAATTAATGGCGTGAATAAACTGATTTTCTTACGGCCTGAATAAAGCGGAGCTCCTAGATATTTAAGAGGGAAATCAGTACGAGTGAACCCCGTTATTCGCTGCATCCGGCGGACCTTACCCTCGGAGCACCTGTTAGAGGGAATAAACATGCTCTTCGTATCACTAATGAGCTGTCCTGAAGCATGCTCGTATCTCGTTAAGAAGTCCCGAAGTTTTTTAAGTGATTTCGCCCTAGCACTGGCGAAAATGATAATGTCGTCTGCATATGCAAGATGTGAGATAACGACAGGAAAATCCGCAATATGACGCATTTTAATATCAGCCTGGAACAACTGATCCAACCCTCTTGACAGCCACTCAGCTGCTAGAATAAATAAAGCCGGTGATAACGGGTCTCCTTGGCGCAAACCACGCGTAGAATGAAAAAAACCAGCGCCTTGGCCGTTGATAAGCACTGAAAACCAGCAATGTTCTATCGAATTCCGCACTAAGTGGATCCACTTCGCAGAAAAACCAAGTTGGTGAAGCATGGAGATAAGGAAAGGCCAATGTATTCTATCATAGGCCTTAGCCATATCCAGTTTCACCACCACACGATCCCCTTTAACCTTTTTGTTAAGCGAGTGAATAAGTTCTTGAGCCAATAAAATATTATCTGAGATCGCACGGCCTGCAAGAAATCCAGATTGGGCAGGCGAGATGATAGATGGAAGAAGATTCGCCAACCGACTATACATGAGTTTCATCATGATCTTGTTGGACACATTACACAAACTAATCGGTCGGTAGTCCGCCCAAGTGAGAGCGACAACTTTCTTAGGAATAAGGACAATAGTCGTGGAGGTGAAAGCACGGGGCATAGGTGTCCCTGCAAAAAAATCACAAACAGCGGCATAAACATCCTTCTGCACATATTCCCAGCAGGCCTGATAGAAAACCGATGAGAAGCCGTCTGGCCCAGCAGCCGAATCAGAAGAAATGCCAAAGACAGCCTCCCGAACCTCCTCCAGCGTAGGCATAGTACACAGGGCATCCGAAGCCTCAAGTGAGATCATTCGGGGGACATGCGACAAATCTGAATGCGGTATGGGAGTGTCGGCCCTGGTAAGAAGCTGCTCAAAATATATAGCTGCAGATTTTCGAATATCATCCGGGAGCTCCACCTTGGCGGCCTTGATCCTGAATTGTGAAAATACGCCCCTTAAGACGACGTTCTTTCACCAAATTATGAAAATATCGAGTATTTCGCTCCCCGTCTTGCAACCATCGACTTGCTGATTTTTGACGCCAAAAATCTTCTTCCATCGTGAGGGCCCGATTCAACAGCGCCGAGGCGTGATTCATAGCCATAAGGTTGGTATCGGTAGGATCAAAATCATATGCTTGTTCCAGCTGTTGGACCTGTTTACTCGCTGCAGCCACTCTATCAAAAATATTCCCAAAGACTTCCTTGTTCCAGGTTTTGAGGTACTTCTTCAGCCGAACCAACTTGTGTTGGAGATTGAGCATGCCAAAAAGCCCTGTCGGATACTCCCAGTTATCTTTGGCAGCTGCATGACACGCGTGGTGATGCGTCCACATTTTTTGAAATCGAAATGCAGAAGGTCCCCGCTGTTCCAAAGCTGCCGGGGCAACGAGCAAAGCACAATGGTCCGAACCATGACGTGATAGATGCTTCGTGCGAAAGCTCGGGAACCAATCCATCCATCCAGCTGAAACTAAGACCCGATCCAGTCTCTCCCAACGCCTTCCTCGATTCCATGTAAACTGACTTCCCTCAACCCCCGGGTCAATGAGACCACATCCTTCAATGCAATCCGTAAAATCCTCCATCGAGCCGAGGGAGGGCCGGCCACACCCTTTGCGCTCCTCAATGGACTGCACAATATTAAAATCCCTGCCAATGATCCATGGGTCCGCTGTGGAAACGGACCGCATAGACCCCCAAAGATCTCGGCGAACAAAAGATCCAAAAAATGGAGCCGGGAGGAGCCCCGAACTGATTTTGACATGCATTAGCTGGGCTTCATTAAGTAGCACATCAACAACAAGAGAAGAATCATAAAAACACCAGATATGATTAGTGGGATTCGAGATGACACCACCAAATCCCAATTTTTTAAGCATATGCAGTTCACGCAAGCAAATCTTCGGTTCAATAATCACTAAAATAGCAAGCTTATGTCGAAATTGCAACTCAGCCAGGTACCGTTGTTTAGCGGAGCTACCAATACCCCGCGCGTTCCAAATAATCATATTAATCATTAATTGGAAAGAGAATAAGAATCATTCGCCCGCACTTTACTCCTCGTAAATCGAGGGAGAATATCTACATTCGATTTCATAGAAATCTTTTTAGGCCCAGATAGAGAATTACCTGGGGCACGTGGATCCCTCTTTTTTGCCATGGATATAGGTCTGTCCTCATCTTTGCTGAAATCAGGTGCGGGCTGATCCAAGTGTAGGAATATCAGGCGGCAACTCATTACTGACCGCAACAGTCGCATGGCAGGTCACCCAAGCCTGCAATCGGGAATCTACCCCTTCACAATCAGTCATACCTGGTTGCGGAGTTTCATCGAACTCCTTATCAATGGTAGTCTACTTCAGGGCACCCACGAAGCCTTCATGATCAGTGTGACCAAGCTGAGTAAGAGCATGTGTGACCTCCGCAACCCCTCCGTCATTGAAATTCTCCTTTGGTAAAGCATCTATACCTTCACAAACAATCGGACTTTGTGGGACCTCGTCGACCTCCTCGTCATTGGGAACTTCCTTGGGGATACTATCAGCCACGGCTGAAACATCCCCTGAATTCTCCTCAGCATTGCCAAATTGGCCAGCCATGGAACGTGCCTCATCCTCTGAATCCTCATCCACCAAAGCAACAAATCTGTTATTGAGACTTGTGGCTGCCGCCTCTGGTGCCTGCAATTTCTGGGCACTCATATCAGTCCCAGCCACTGATTTACCCTTATCAGGCCGAGACGCTGCCACCTTCTGGAAGTTTTGGTGGATCATCACAGCAGGGATAGGGGCCATATCCCGCAAGGATTGAGTATTTTTGGAAGAGACAGGATCATGCTGGGAATCATCCTGTACGTTAACCTGCGATGCCCGAGACGGCTCACTCCCAGCCTTGTGCGACTGCTCCTTCAACGGAGGCTGTAGCCCCTGAACACCAAGCTTATCCCTGAGATCATCGGAAACCCTGGGCTGCAAGTTAGGTTTTTCAACCTCTTCATCCGCACCAGGTGGATGAAAACAGGTCCTGATCGTATGTCCCCGGCGTCGGCAGCGGCGACAGTATTCTGGTATTCCTTCACATTCGATCGGCTGTTGGTAGACCTTATTCCCCTCCTTTACCCAGACCGCCTTCTTGATAGGCTGTGTAATGTCTATTTCAACGCAAACCCTGGATATCTTTGGCCGCCAACAATCTGCCGTTGGCTCATCAACCTGAACTGGCGTTCCAATACAGCGGGCAATGGTATACAGACCGTCAACAGGGATCAGATGGAGAGGGAGATGATGAATCTTGAACCAAACGGGACAAATCGGAGACTCCACGGTGGGATCAAAATTCGAATCCCACTTGAACACCCGCATAGGATAACCATTGAAGTGCCACAACTTACGCATGAACAGCCTAGCGTAGTCTTCATGGTCATAAAGGTGGATACCCAGGTGTGTATCATCAAAGAAAAATAAACGAAAGCTGCGTTTCAATTTCATCTTGCCGAATATGAGCCGGAAGGACGCGCATCGGCGGGTGGCCATGTTAGAACTTACCGACCAGCAGATATTGAAATGGTTTGCAGAGATGCTCTCGATCAGCCTGCGTGAAAACCGCAGCAGGTTCACCCTGGAAATCAACTATGGTGCCGACGGGGGTAAACGTGGAGGTATCGAAGTTTTTCTTCCGTTCACGGGCATCGGGGAAGAAGGGATCAACAGCAGCACCGACGGCCACCGCATAAGAACGGACGACAGCACCACCACCATCCGGAGGCTTAGAGTCGCCCATGGAGAGGGGCGATGGCAAGGGAAAGGATGAGGGAGAGTTTGAAAGAAACAAAAATTTTTTCACCTGTATCCCTGTAGCATCACGGGAGTTTTCCCCTGTAGCATCACGGGCTGGAGAGAAAATGTTGTCTTCTCAAATATCACTCACAAAAGTAAACTGATTCTGGTGCGGCTTCTGCCGCCGGTGGATGTGCGGGCAGCTGGAGGCTCTGCACGGCGACCTGGTGCTGCTGTTGGCTGACGGCGGAGCAGTGGAGCTGGTCCAGCTGAAGCTGGAGCAGTGGATCTGGAGCTGGAGCAGCAGCGGACGAGCAGGAGCAGTGGAGCTGGAGCTGGAGCTGGAGCTGGAGCAGCAGCAGGCGAGCAGGAACAAACCGTTGTTAGGGTAGCATGAAAACTTACATCATATTTAAAGTGCACTAATGCAATATGACAGAGCAATAAAAAGTCCAATAGTCTTTAACATATTTGCATAGATTTGGCTAGCTAACAAGTTAACCATAACATATCTAATAAACCTTCCTAAGCACATCACAAACACAAAATACCTATCAAAGAGTAATTCAAGAGAGAATCCTAATAACTAATCACACTTTATGAGCACAATAACAAGACAATCATTTCAACATGAATATAGCAAATAAAGCATATAAACATGGAGCAAATATCTCTAAGCCCAAAATTGGAGGGCATGTTTGGCAAAAGCTATCACTCAAGGCCAATCAAGCTTGTGTATTTTACATAGCTTGGCACAAGAGTATGGAAGCTTGCCTTGTAGGAAGATCCTACTCAAAAGAAGGAAAGAAAACACTTATGAAATCAAAGTAGGTTTCTACCTTAGTTTATACTTGAAAGGGGTATAAAGAAGAGTGAAAGGATGATGTTTGTGGAAGAAACTTGAGAGAGTATAGTGTGTGAAGGTGTGAGGACGTTTTTGGGGGTGGGGAAGTGTGTGGGAGGTCCTATTTATAGTGGAGAATGAGGATAGAAGCCAAGACTTGAGGACCAAGTTTTAATAAATGCAAATCTCCCTATTTAATGCAAATCTCTCAACTAGGCATAAAATTAAATGCCTAATTAAATGAAATCTTCCACCTCCCTCATCTATTTCTAGCCTTGGTGTAACCCTAATCCATGAGTCATGAATCTAAATGATAGAAGACCACACAAGTGTATAAATTCTAGAAGAAATTCATCTTCTATTAGTGTAGGATATTTTAATAAAATACTAAAGAAAATCAACCAAAATCTGATTTTATTTTATTGCCATAATTGTATAAGATCTGAAATTATCTACTTGTTTTAGATAAAATTCGAATTTGCCTTCTTTTTATTGTTAAAAACCTAAAATTAGGGTTTTAGGGCATAAAATTAGGGTTTTGGAGCATAAAATCCGAAAATTCATAATTAATTTAGAAAAATTCCAAAATTATGAAATTTAATCTTTATAAATCAAGAATTATATGTATACTTCCCAGAAATTACAAATGTTTTAGTTAAGTTTTCGAAAATTGCAATTTAGGACATAGAAAGTTCGAAAATTGTGTTCGAATGTCAAATTCCTCTAAAATTTGGAAAATCATGTAATTCATTCAAAATTGATTTTCTCCATGCATAAAAGTCTAGAATACTTAGTTATATTATTTTTGAAACTCATAAGTATTTAATAGATGAATTTTTCCAAGAGTGGTAATCGAAATTCGAAAATTGGCATTTTACCGTTCAAATTATAAATTGATCTAAAATTTGACTAAAATGTGAAAATGACATTTTCAAGAACATAAGACATTATATCAATTATTTAAATATTAAAGATTACCAGGTCGTCACAATACGAGGTCCTATTCACCAAACCATCTCGATTTGCTCCATACTTTATCAAAAACGAGGAGAGGAAAATATGGAAATTTGTTGGTGGACTCCAACTAGAAATCCAAGATCGGTTAACGGCAGTTCAACTACCAACCTACACTATCGCAATTGAAACTGCACTTAAAGTGGAAAGCACACTGGAGCAACTTAAAGTTAAGCGAGGACAGTTTGAACGAGTCCAAAGCATGGGAGGACAAAATAGAAAGGGACCAAGAGGATTTAATAGGATGAATAAAGGAAAGATACACGGAAACCAAGGAAAGTTCGCCAGTCCCTCGCTTCAGAAGCCTATGAGCTACTCTTATTATGGGAAACCAAACCACACGGAGGATCATTATTGGATTAAAGCTAGAAAGTACCCAAGATGTGGGAGCAATGGATATTTTATATTAAATTGCCACAATCTAGACCAGCGCAAACCACAAATCCCGGCAGGAACGGAAAAGGCGACGGGAGTCAAGGGGGAAAGCCACGAGTTAAAGGAAAAGTGTTTGCTATGAACCAGGCCAAGATTGAATCACCATCGATTGTAGAAGGTATGCTGCCCGTGGACCGATATTTTGCTAAAGTATTGGTTGATCCTGTTCTACGCATTCATATATATTTGCTAGTTTCTTTACTAGTTTACAAGTATCGCCTAAGACGTTACCCTACGAATTAGAAGTCACTACACCCCTTGGAACCACTTGGAAGACGGATTTAGTTCATCAGGATTGTGAAATAGAGATAGGTGGTCGGAAAATGACAGCTGACTTAGTATTATTACCTATCCACGAATTTGATATTATTTTAGGCATGGATTGGTTAGCGTCGCACTATGCCCAAGTAGATTGCCATCATAAGATAGTCAGACTATGCTTTCCAAACCAACCTATTATTGAAATAGTAGGGAATGAACCCATACAAATAATACCCATTATCTCCTCCCTACAAGCCCACAAATTATTGCGAAAGGGCAATTACTGCAATTCTAGCCCACATCATGAATAAACCCGAAGATCAAAAGAAGCTTGAAGAGGTACCCGTGGTTAACGAATACCCCGACGTATTTCCTGATGATTTAAACGGTTTACCCCCATATAGGGAAATCAACTTTGTAATCGAATTAATACCCGGAACCACCCTGATTTCTAAAACCTCGTACCAAATGGCCCTTGCATAATTGAAAGAACTTAAGATGCAGCTTCAAGATTTATTAGACAAAGGATTTATTCGGCCGAGTTCATCACCCTGCGGAGCTCCTGTACTGTTCATAAAAAAGAAAGATGGGACATGGAGATTATGTATCGATTATCGCTCTCTTAACCAAGTTACTATTAAAAATAAATACCCTCTCCCTAACATCGATGAATTGTTTGATCAACTACAAGGAGCTGTGGTCTATTCAAAATTAGATCTAAAATCTGGATACCATCAAGTAAGGATCCGAGAGGTGGATATCCCTAAAACTGCTTTTAACACTAGATATGGTAACTACGAATTCATGGTAAGGCCTTTTGGAGTAACAAATGCCCCTCCAACATTTATGGATTTGATGAATCGAATATTCCGACCATACTTAGACCAATTTGTAGTTATATTTATAGATGATATATTAGTCGGAAGAAGAACATAAAGAACATTTAAGAATAGTACTCCGGATGTTGAGGGAAGAAAGTTGTATGCCAAATTCAGCAAATGTGAATTTTGGCTTACACAGGTAGCATTTCTTGGACATATAGAATCGAAGGACGGACTTGCAGTTGATCCCGGAAAAGTCAAGGCAGTGGTAGAATGGAAACCACCCATAACGGTCACAGAGGTACGAAGCTTCTTGGGATTGGCGGGATATTATCGACGATTTATCAAGGATTTTTTGAAAATCGCCCGCCCCTTCACCAGATTAACCCAATCCAAGGTGCGATTTGTTTGGGATAAGCATTGTGAAAACAGATTTCAAGAGTTAAAGGATCGATTGGTCACCGCCCCTGTATTAAGCTTACCACAAGGAAATGAAGGATTCCTCGTTTACACGGATGCATCCAAGGAAGGTTTAGGAGGTGTACTCATGCAGAACAAGAAAGTGGTGGCATACGCCTCACGAAAGTTGAAACCATATGATGAGAATTATCCAACTCACGATTTAGAATTGGCAACCATTGTCTTTGCTCTCAAAAAGTGGAGACACTATCTTTATGGAACCTCGTTCGAAATATTTACCAACCATAAGAGCCTCAAGTACTTATTCTCTCAAAAGGAGTTAGAACCTGAGATAGCGTAGATGGTTAGAAATGTTAGCCGATTTTAATTGTGATATTCAATACCATCCGGGAAAAGCAAATATCGTAGCTGACGTATTAAGCAGAAAAGCCAATCTTGCTTGTATGATGACTCAAGAATGGAAAATGCTGGAAGACATCTCGAGTTGGAAACCTAAGGAAAGGAAATTTGGAATTTTTTATTCACACTTGCATGCACAACCCGTCATAATCCAAAGGATCAAAGAAGCCCAGGAAAAAGATAAGAAACTCCAACGAATCAAGAATAGGATTAACCGTGGAGAAGAAAAGGAGTTTATATTGCCAGATGATGGAATTATAAGACTCCGAAATCGAATATGTGTTCCAGATCATGAGCAGTTAAAAAGGGAAATATTGGAAGAGAATCACAATACGAAGTACACAATTTATCCAGGGACGAACAAGATGTATCAAGATGTTAAACGACAATATTGGTGGCCCAAGATGAAGCAACAAATAGCTAAATTCGTATCCAAATGTTTAACTTCTCAACAAGTTAAAGCGAGTCATCAAAAGCCATTTGGGTTGCTACAGCCATTACCGATACCTGAATGGAAATGGGAACACATTACAATGGATTTTATTATGGGACTACCACGAACACAAAAGGGACATGATGCAGTATGGGTAGTAGTAGATAGACTCACAAAAAGCGCCCATTTTATTGCATTTTTGAAGACCTGCTCATTGGAAAAAATGGCGGAGATCTATAAGACGGAGATTCTCCGAGTACAGGTGTTCCAATAAGTATAGTATCTGACCGAGACCCTCGGTTTGTTTCTAAGTTTTGGCAAAGGTTACAAAAGGCTCTGGATACTAAGTTTAGGGCTGTAAACGGAAAACCGAAAATTCGATTACCGTCCGCATCCGTATCCATTTACGAGGCATATTATCCGCATCCGTTTAAAACGGATATATCCGTATCCGATTATAGGTATCTGAGTAATAAACAAATACGGATATGGTAATTAGATATCCGCTCCGTTTAATATCCGCTCCGATTGTATATCCGTTGGATATATCCGTTTACTTATATCCGTTATCCGTATTCGATAAATTATATTAAATTATTATTATTATTATTATATCCTTATCTCTTCTTACTCTTTATATGATTTAATTAGATTATTTATTAAATTATATACATTATAAGAATAAATAGAAAAATAGGAATGAATAATATGAATTATATTAATTGTATTAATGATAAAATATAAACACATTCGGATATTCGGATAAACGAATTCGGATATCCAATCAAATATTCGGATAAACGGATTCGGATATCTAAACAGATATTCGGATAATTGTTAGCGGATTCGGATATTCGGATATCCAAAAATTCATAATTATATTATATTTTAAAAAATACTAAACGGATACGGATATATCCGAATTCGTAAAATATCCGCCGGATGCGGATTCGGATATAGGTTGCCAATATCCGACGGATTCGGATTCGGATACGGATACGGTAAAATTTAATCGAATACGGATTCGGATACAGCATATCCGCTCCGTTTAATATCCGTTTACAGCCCTAACTAAGTTAAACTTCAATGCGGCATTTCACCCACAAACCGACGGATAGACTGAAAGAGTTATCCAAATTCTAGAAAATATGCTTAGGGCTTGTACCTTAGATTTTGGTGAAAGTTAGGATCGACACCTATCTCTTGTAGAATTCGCCTATAATAATAGTTATTAAGCCACAATAGGAATGGCTCTGTTTGAAGCTCTTTACAGACGTAAGTGCAGATCCCCGGTTTATTGGAGCGAAGTAGGTGAAAGTAAACTTTTAGGCCCAGAACTGATTCATGAGACAACTGAGGTTATTAAGACAATTAAAAAACGAATGGAGACAACACAAAATCGTCAGAAAAGTTATGCCGAAAAAAGGAGAAAAGACCTGGAATTCGAGAAAGGTGACTTTGTATTCTTAAAGGTTTCACCAAGGAAAGGATTAGTAAGGTTCAGATGAAAAGGAAAGCTAAGCCCCCGCTACGTTGGACCTTTTGAAATACTAGCGAAAGTGGGGAAAGTTTCGTACAAATTAGATTTACCTCCAACTCTTGTAGGAGTACATGATGTATTTCATGTCTCAATGTTTAAGAAATATCAACCTGATCCCTCCCACATCGTGAACTATGAAGCCCTCGAGATTGACAAAGACCTAACTTATATTGAAGAACCAATTAAGATCTTAGACTTCCAAGAGCACACGTTAAGAAACAAGACGATTCCGTTAATACGCGTTCAATGGAAGCACCATGAGATAGAAGAAAGTACATGGGAACGGCTAGAGGAGATGCAAGAAAAATATCCGTAGTTGTTCAAATAGACGTAAAACACAATTTCGAGGACGAAATTTTCTAAAGAGGGGAGGATGTGACGACCCGGTAAACCACATTACTTTAAATTTGGAATTATGAAGTATGTTTACTATTTTATGAGAAAATCATTTAATGAATTCACTTAGCTGTAAATTGGCATTAATGAAGAAAATGACCTCAACAAAAATCTAATTCATTCTTCCTCTTATTAAAATAAACAAGACAAAATCCCACCTTCTTTTTCCTAGCCAAAAAACCGGCCACAACACACTCTCACACACTCTTCAATTCTAAATTTTCTCCCAAAGCACTCTAGTTTCTTACTCTTTTACCCCACAATTCCCTACACCCAAAAAGAAAGAGAAAGAAGGTAGAAACCTTGCTTAATCTTATAAGTAGAGGATTATTAGGATACCTTGAGGAAGAGTTTTGCTTAGAGATACTTCAATGCTCATGAGTAAAAGTCCTTGCATAAAAGCATGCTTCAATGCTCATGAGTAAAAGTTCTTGTCAAGCTTGCTCCAATACTCATGGTTTAGTAGCTTATCTATTTGATTTTAGTATGAATTAATTTGTTATGTTATGTGCTTTATGTGCAAGTTGTCTTTTGAATGATAAAGTATGTGTGGGTTCTTTGGGTTCAGGAAGTTATGCTAGTTAGTTTCATTACTTGAGTCCTATTTATGTGTTATCTCGTGATCTTGCAAGAATCATGAGAATTTTAGGAAGTATTATGTATTTTATGAAAGTGCTATGTGCCTAGATGTTCACAAAATATAATATACTATACTACTAATTTGGTGTCAATATAGTATACTTGAAATTATGTTTATATTATTTGGTGAAATAATATGTTTTTAGGAAAAGTATGAGTCTTGGAAAAGATATAATATTTTCACGCAATTATATTACTTCAAGTTACCGAACTATATATTTTTTGATATTTATATATATATATATATCATACGTATATAGTTGTATAGTTGTTTAGATATATATATATATAATACATACATATATATATATATAATTATATTGAGTTCGTGATACTATATATATATATATAAATATATGATGTACGTATATGTATATAAGTATAGTTGTGGGTAACTATCTGGTTATTTTAGATTTATGGTTTAATTATGTGTTTAATCTAAATTTCTATTATGTTTGGTCTAAGTTTCTATTTTAATGATAGGTTTAGTCTAGATATATATAAATATATATATACATATATATATATACATATTTGAGACCGTGTATGTATATATTTACATGTTAATATGTTTTGACTAGATTTTTGGTTTAAAATATTCTCTTCTATTAATTTCATTTTATATTAATGATATTCTTTTAAGATGTTGGAATAACATGTTGAAATACGGAAGCAAGGCTTCCAAAATTATTCTATGTGCATAAATTGTGAATGTGAAACGGGCATGAAATATATCGGAGTGGTTTGGGTGAGTTCCGCCGGGATATACCAATAGGGTAGCCGGCTGTGAGAGTTCTCACTCCCTCCATCTCCTAAACCCCCCTTGGGTAAACGGAGAGATCTACTCAAGAGAGAGGATCGTAGGAAAAATTTGGCGTAACACTCGGGGTACGACCATAGGAGGATAAGGCAGGCGGGAGTAATGTGCTGGTTGTAAAATTCGGTCAGAGTAGTCATAAGGGTCATTGTTAAGTGACGAGAAAGGTTTGAAATTGAAAAACTATATGTATATGTGCAAAGTGAAATATGTGTTTATGTGCAAATCACACACGGACACCTTATGTGATTAGGTAATGTTTTTACTCAACTATATGTTGAATGTGCTCACCTGATATGTTTTAGACGAACCCGAGGCTAGCAACGAGGCCGAAGAAGAGGAACATTTTGAAGGTTTTTATTAGGAAGAGAGCTGTTTGTTTATTTCCGCTGCGTGTTTGTTGTTTATGCACTCGATTTATGTACTTTATAACTAAATAATTGCTCGGAAGTGTACTCACGATAAATTATTACTCTATCAAGTCTTTTAATATTATGTTTTCTTTAAGTTTATTCTCATTACATGCTTTAATTGTAAATTATATTAAAAAATGGGTTATCGGGGCATTATAGAGTCCCTCCCAACAGCCCAGAATACTCGTCGCTGCCTAGGGGACTCCGATAGCCACTGTCCCTACTGCAACTTGGTGGAGGAAAACGAGATATGCTATGCTCGAATGCCATTTTCCCTGATAGGTTTGGAGTCTCACAAACTTACGTCGGCTCGTTGTGTCTCAATAGGGAGATTGCCCTATGGATTGGATACAATAGGCAGATAACAACTTATCAGTGGACAAATGGGATACCTGGCGACGACGCATGGAGTTTATGGTGGAATCACAACCGTAATCTAATTGACAAGGAGGGCTTGAGTTTGAAGGAAATCGTTCACTTTGCTGGGAGCTTTTACCAAGTTTATCGAGAGGTAGAATCAATGGTCCCTACTACCCCTGGTTCAATAGCTCCCTCGAGATGGACACCTCCAGTACAACGATAAAAATTAATTTCAATGGGGAGGTCTTTCGGGACGTTGGTGAAATCGGTATTGGTGTTATTGCAAGAAACAGACTAGGCACTTGTTTGGGATGGGTTGCTGATCGAACTTAGTCACTGTGATGATCCGGAAGCAGAGGAGATTTGTGCGGCATGGGAAGAGGTTAGTTTGGCCAAGAGAAGAGGCTGGGAGATTGTTCAAATTGAAGGGGATAGCCTCAATGTCATATCGAAGATTGGTACTACTGAATCAGACTCCTCCTACCTTGGAACTATCATTGCTAAAATTCATAGCATACTAAGCACTTGTGGACATATTATGTAACATCCCAATTTTTATGTACATGAAATAGGTACAATAATACTAACTAAAAGAAAACCGTTTCCTATGAAATACATGCATAAAAAACAAACTTTTGTAGTATATATGTATAAAAACCGGTTCTTATGATATATGTGCATGATTAATTATATTTTATGTTTTGTATACATGTTTTATATGATCTTTATTTTGTATGAGAATTATGTGATATGATAATTATGTTTAACATAAACAATTGAATTTATGATACATATATAAATCGGGATATATACATGTGTACATGCATGCATCTTCAAGAATTACAACCTATTAATTTATTTGTAATAAAGTCATATGCATAAATATATTTATATTTTGAAAATATTGCTATATATATATATATGTATTTTTTGAATTTATATGTATATTATATAATAGGTCATGTTTCATTATATATATATATATACTTATCCAAAAATGTCATTTTCTCCTAATAAATGTTCTTAAATGCTAAGATCTTGATAAGATTCTTGATAAACATAACAAGTTGGATAACTACAAAAATATTCTATCTTATCCTATCTGATCTTATCTTATCCTATCTTATCTTATCATATCCTATGTTATCGTATCCAGTACTATCTTATCCTATCTTATCTTCTATGCATTTATTATAAATTAACCTTATAATATAAAAATCCTATTTCTTGCCCTAAAATATATAAAAAGGGGTCATTGTCTTCGTTCTCCCCCCCCCCCCACACACAAAAATCTCGCTAAAACACGCCACCCACACCCACCTTACTCTAAACACAAAACACTCTTCTTTATAAAATATCTCCTACCCATATATATACATATATATATATATATTAAACCCTTTTTTTACCTACATATATACCTAATAAGCCCTCTATACACTCTCTTTTTCCTTAAAAACATTTGAAAAGGTAGAATTATTACCTTTTTTATAAGTAGTTTAGGCAACATAATCTTAAATTACCCCGGATTTTAATTTAAAAAATTCAAAAAAAAAAACCGGGGGAAAATCCGGGGGAAAATTCCCCCGATTTTTTTTTTAATTTTTTTAAATATAAACCGGGGGAAATTCCGGGGAAAAATTTTCTCCGGTTTAATTCCGCCGGAATCCGGCGTTCTTCCTGTAGTGATAGAATATTACGGTTCAAGATCATCCACAATTAGATATGCCTCCGAATACAACTCTAGTTGAAAACAAAAAAGAGCTTAACTATGATAAATTAAGCTTAATTCAATATCCAATTTGGGAGTAGGGGTTGATAGGGGGAAAGATTATATGAGTTATTATGAAAGACAAAAATTCTAGAATATTTAAATTGAAATGGGGATGCTTTCAATGAAAAATTAGGAAAGTAATTAAAGAACATATGAAATTGATACTGATTTTGAGGAAATGATCGACTTAGTTATTGTGCCACTTAAAATTTAAAAAAAACTTTTATACACCAAATTTAAGGAAAAATTAGGATGAAGTAAGAATTAATGCATTGTAAGAGTAAAAACACGAATGTGTATTAATTACTAGCTTGAATATGTCATTATTCAAATACAATGATTTGAGATCCTTATGATTTACTATAATGATAATAACTAACAAAGGGATTTATATATATAATTAGAAAGTCAGATACGAAAACACAAATAGTAAGACATGATTTTCTTAAAATGAAAAATGGTACAAAATATATATAAGACATTCAATCATAGCAATTAACTACTTATCAAAATAAAATCATTTTAGAATGGGGAGAAATTAATTATACACGTGTAGTTCAAACAAAAACATTTTAGAATGGGAAGAAATCCCATTAGAGGGATAAAAAAAATAGGTTTCCGTTCTAGTAAATTATCACTAAGAAAACTTAATGTAAGAGGTCAAGTGTGATACATCCATAAATCTGTAAAAAATAATTGTTGCCTTTCGAGTGAAAACGTAATGGAGCGTGCTTTTTGGATTGTAAATTAATTTCATAAATTTTTATATATTAAAATGTATTTTTAGGGTTCTCTAGTAATTCTGTTTTTGTTAATTAATATCTATTTTCGGGTTTTATTAATATTATTTAACAGTAATAATAATCTTTTAATGATCAACTAAATAAGCATTACTTATGAATAAAATAATACCTATCAAATTTCAAAATTATGAAAATCATTATTAAATTCTTTAACAAAAAAAAAATGTCGAATTAAAGAGTGTTGACTGATTTAAAAAAAACATAGCTACTCTTTAACATTTTTAAATAAAAGTACAAATTTTAAAAGCATTAATTAAGATATTGAAGTAGGAACTAAATCATGAATACATATATTCAAGAGTTGAGGATGAATTTAATTTGTCATCAGTATTAAACAAGTTAAAAACTCGTGTCAAGGCACGGGATAAAATTAACAAAATATATTTGAAATATATAAACTTATTTGAATGAGAAATAATGATATATTTGAAATATATAAACTTATAAATAAATTTATATTAAGTATTTGTGAACAATTATTTATTCAAAATATTTGTAGCAATTTTAAAGGAGAAAACTTACATGTGAACAAATTTATACGATAAAAAAAGGAACGAACCAAAACACCCTTAATTGAAATATGAATCCAAAAATTATAAATATTATGACTAAAGAAATGGCTATTAAACATGTCTTGTTGACATCAAAAAGTGGATTATTATAAATTTGCAGAATAATATAAATATTTAAAGTCAAATTCCAAATACATGGATAAAGTAAAGTAAGCCAACAAAATTTGAATTAAAATAAATTAATAACAAATTTGAAGAATAAAATAATGAACAATATAAATAAAGGAGAATCATATAAAAAGTGTTACAAATTATTAATAATAAAAGAAAACTATTATGCTTAGTTGGCCTACCAAAAGTTTAAATCTAAGAATTATTATGGGGAAAAGTGGTAAAAAAAAGAATCATGTATGATCAAAACCGTACATCAACTTTTTTTCAAAAGTATACTTGGATTGTACATATATATACCTATGTATATCTATATAGCAAGTATGAAAACAGAATGAAAGACTAAATGGAATCTCTGATTATCAAAGTAAAATATGCAGGCATTGAAATTCGACAAATTCATTATATAGTGTATAAAATTCAAGGAATAAAACTGACGTGGCCGAATCTGGCTTAGCCACGTCGGTGCCAACTCAAAGAAAACTTCCAACCGCGAGTTGCCCCGTGTCCGGATGAGTCCGATCAAACTGTAAGCTGGGGGGACTAATGACGGAGGCCGAGCACGACTCACTAGTGTGCCCCGGCTTTCAATCCGTGTTAGGAGCCTCAGTGCCTCCACGAATCTCAACAGTGGCTCCTCAATAAAGGTCTCACCCTCCTCGGGTGGTGCCGCACCATCCTCGAGGTAGTCCCAAAAATAACCGTCTCTAACAATTGGTATACCCGGCGCATCCACGACACGTACCGAGAAATATCGTCTATACATACAGTAGGGCTGGGCCGGTCTAATCCTAGTCGGCCCACCCATCACCAATTTCTATAAATAGCATAACGTTACTGTTCATAAGAGTGAGCTTTTCAAATCTACTTTACGCATTAATCACCTTCCAAATACCTGCTTGAATTCTGACTTGAGTGTCGAAGGGTCTTTGCCGGAGACACTTCCGGCTAGGCTCACGCGTGTTTCATCCTTGCAGAATAGTACCTGACCAACACACATATACCCTTTACTCAGACCTTCGGACGAACATTGGACTATCTTGCTCGGACAACATCTTTGCTGGGAGTGAAGTATTCCTCGATCGAAATCCGACCGCATCATCTTGGTGATAGAACGAGGGCCTCTATTCAAGCAAAGTGAGAAAATGGTTAACACTCGTTGAACCAGAACAGAGCCATGGGACTCGCACAACCCCTTGGCCCCGCAAATCACTATCAGCACAATAGAGCTGCACAACGCTCCCTCCCACACAGCTCCGCAGACCACTATCGGGCAGAACCTGGTCGTTTTGAACGCGCTATTACACGAGATCCGAGGGTAGAGGGACCCAAACCCTGTTTCGACCACAGTTGCAAAAGACCCTCACGCATCGAGGGATGAGATTCAGCCCCCACGGGGTGTTCAGGTAGCCAACACTGAGCGGGATTGTAACGACCCGGTAAATCCCTTATTTACCTATTTTATATTATACAAAATTTATAGGATTATTTTGTGAGTTATTGATTTCTAGAGATTATTTTTTCAAATATGATTTTATTTGTGAACTAGTGAGCATTTTACTACCTAAATATTTATAAAATATTATAAATTCCAAATATTTTTTTAAAATTTTATGCATTTGATCCTTCTAAACTTCCAGAAATTTTTAATAGATTATTTTCAACTTTTACCTATTTTTCCAAGCATTTTAGTAATTTTCGGAAAACATTGTATTTAAGTTATTAATTTGAAATCTAATTTTTAAAATGCTTAATTATTATCCAAAAATTAAAATAATAATACAAATAAATATTCTAGGTTTTATTTGACTTATAAAAATTAATTTTCGAATTTTACAATTTTATTTCTATTTTTGGGCAATTTTCGAAAAATTGGCAAAACAAGGGGTATTTTGGTCTTTTCACCTCTCCAACCCCAAATTTCGTTTTTTCCTGAGAAATAAGCAATAAAATACTTAATAAATAAGAGTTTCAGAATATATATGTTTTTGTTTGATTTTAGTTGGTTTTATTTATATTTTATCAAAATATCTTTACTAATACATACTCTTGAACCTCATATACATAAATAACTATATATTAGTGGTGATGTACATGGCTACATATACACACACACACATACCCACATACATATACATGGTATTTAGTAAGAATAGGTGTAAGCATATATAGCCATGTATAATGTATGGAATAGGTATTTAGTTGAATTTAATAATTGGATATTTGTGTCTAATATATGGAAGATAATTACACAAGACCATATATACCAAAATCCTCATTTTTCAGCCATTTTTCCAGCCCAAAACCGTGCACTCTCTCTTGCTCTTACACTCTCTTTCATTTTTCCTCCAAACACTTCACTTCCTCCAAATTACTACACACTTTGAAGAACAAAGGTAGGAACTCTTCTTTATACCTTAAGTAGAGGGTTTTTCTTCTTCTTCTTGAGGAGATTAGGCAAGCTTCCATACTCTTGTGCCCAAGCAATGTAAAAGAACAAGCTTGAATGGCCTAGAGTGAGAGCTTTTGCCAAACATACCACCAAGTTGAGGGTTTTAGTTATGTTGCTAGCTTCATGTTACTTTATAGTTCATTTTATCATGTTTAACTCTTGTTGGGAGGAAGTTGAAGGATGGATAGTATTATGAGCATGATCTTGAAGATCTTATGTGATTAGTATGCTTATTTGGAGTTCTATGTGCTTACTATGCTTTCTTGGAAAACTATGTGATTATTGTGCCTTTTTACAATAACATGGCATTCTTATGTTTTATTTGGATTATTATGTGAGTTCTATGCTTTATATGAAGTAGTATGAGACCATGATTCTTTAAGTGAGCTAGTAGGGGAATATCCTATGTTGTCTTGAAAGTAATTGTGAAGAAAGCTCCATATATCTATTTATTATACTTTATTGTATAGTTTTATGCCTCCTTTGATGATTATAGAAATATATATATATATATATATCTATGTACGTATATATATAGATAAATATTTAAAGTATTGTTATCTATTCATTTAGCTAATTCATATTATATTAGGTATATATCTATATATATATATATATATAGTTATGTACGTATATATATATGTCTACTTATTATAGACTAATTATATACTTAGTAATACTTAGTAAGACTACTTTAATCTATATATATATATATATATGGTACGTATAAGTATATATATAATTACATTCATTTTATTAGTTTATATATATATGTAGATAATTTCAATCATCTTATATCTATATCACACTTTATATAGTTTATATATTTTTCTATCATCTTTATATATATAAACTCATCTATATCACATTTTATATATTTTATATATTTATATTAGTTATCTTTTAATCTATATATATATTTAAGTATATTTATACTAGTTATATTTTAGTCTTTATATTTATATATTTATACTAGTTATGTTTATATATTTATATTTATATTTTATCTATTTACATATTTTGCTAATATCTATTTACATATGCTTAATAAGCAAACATAAAGCTTTCATTTATAAGTGTGGAGCTTAATTTGCTAAACTGTGATTATGTGCATATGTGAACAAATTGCAATTGTGTGAATGGGCCCATATGTGCTGGAATGGTCTGGGGGGTGTTCCACCGGGACATACTATTGAGTAGCCGGGAGAGTTCACCACCCTTCCATCTCCTAATCCCTCCCTTGGGTAGACGGAGGGATCTACTCAAGAGAGAGGGTCGTAGAACAATACTAAGGCGTATGCCCGGGATACGACCATTGGAGGATAAGGCTGGCGGGAGAAATGTGCTGGTTGTTATTTCGGCCCGGGTAGTTATAAGGGTCACTGTCAGGTGACGAAAGGTAGAAAGTGTGAAATTATATATGTGCTATGTGTAACTAATGTGCACTTGACACCCGAGCACCTTATGTGTATAAAGAAGTGTTTCTACTCAACGTATGTTGATTCGATGTTATATTATATTTTAGATGCTTCCGAAGATAGCTTTTATGATGGTGAGGAGGAGGAACCTTTTGAAGCATTTTATTAGGAAGAAGGATGTAGGATTTTCCGCTGCGTACCTGTTTTGGGTTTTTGCTTTTGCTATGTATCAATAGTAAACTAGCAAGTCGAGACTCTCTTTTGTTGATGTACCCTTATGTAATGTACCTTATACGTTGTAATTAAAAATGTATGCATGTATGTAGCCAATAATGATAGTATTAATCTAATAATAGCCATAAGACTAATAATAATAATAAAGGGATTTCGGGGTCGCCATAGGGATGACCCGCGAGTGCGCGAGCAGGCTCCCATTGGAATGGATCCTCGAAGAGAAAGATGGGCCCCACCCTCTCGCTTTGTCGAGGAAGTGGAGGAGTCTTCCATGGGGGCCTCATCGGGGAACTTGGGCCAGAGTCAGAAATGAGGAAATTTCCCACCAAGCAACTGATATCCAGAGGCAGATCGATGAAGTCCGCCGGGAGAAGAAACCCCGCGACGATATCAGTGAGCAGTCGCACTGAATGTAATATCTCAACCGCAAACTCGATAAGGTGTCACATCGATCCAGGCAGGGATCCGCCCAATGGTATTGCACTCCCAATGAGACTGACCCCCTCTGTCACGATCTCCAGAGGGCCAAGGCACCCCGAGGAGTCAGGATCCCCACGGACCTGCCTCAATATGATGGGGAGGCCAACCCCAAGGAGCATCTGATACAATTCAAGCACATCATGCGTGTTCATATGATCGATGATGACTTCGTGGCCAAGCTGCTGGTCACCACCTTCCAGGGCGTGGCCTCGCAATGTTATATCCGCCAAACCCTGGTTCTATCAGGAGTTTCGCCGATTTGGCGATGATATTCGTCAACCATTTCTAGACGAAGAGTCTGGCCAAGTTGCCCTCGTCTCACCTACACAAGATCTGGTAGAGGGACAACAAGTCCTTGAGGGACCTTTTTTAACTGTTTCAACACTGAGCTCTTTAAAGTGGAGAGCGTCCAGATGGACTTTCTCCTCCATATGATAATGGGAGCCATACGAAACCAAGCATGCTCGGACCACCTAGCTAGGAAGCGCCCGACCACCATCGAAAAAGTCATGTCCATTGCCCAACAGTACATGAATGTATAGGACATGAGGTTTGAAAGGAAGCCTAGCGCCGGAGAAAAGAAAGACGGGACAACGACCTCACACCTTTGGTGATCTTCTCTACAATCAACGCAAGCGATCCCATGATCTTTCAAAGGTCGAGGAAGATCCAAGACAAGGATAGAGCCCCCCGAGGGGAAATAAGTACTGCACCTTCCACAAACAGGTGGGCAACCACGATACTGAGGGGTGCTTTGCTCTCAAGAAAGAGATTCAACACCTAATCGATGCGGGCTACCCGGAGATCAAGAAGTATGTTATAAAGAAAGATCGAGGCCATAAGAGAGAGGGCAGCCGCCTACATTTCTCCTCGTCCTCCGTGGACGATAACTCTGGATCCCTAAGGAGGGAAAGGTCGCATTCCCCTCGAAGAGATCGTACTTCGCTTCCACGAGCCGACAAGCAATCTACCATGCAAGACAACCTCCCCACCTGGGGCATGATTCACACCATAGTTGACGGGCCAAGTGGCGGAGACACCAAAAGTAGGAGAAAGCATGTGGAAAGGCGCCTTGATTAGGCTCGATATCATATCCAGGAGCGTTACTACCACGAGAGGCTACAAGGCAATGCAATATCCGGGGTAGAAACCCCCAGGGAGGAACCGCTCGGGTTTAGTGATCGAGACGTCGAGCATATACCGAAGACGGACGGCCTCAAAGAGACGCCAGACTATCCGATGGTCATTAACTTGGATGTGGACAACTACTCGGTGGCCAAGACTCTGAACGATAATGGGAGTTTCGCTAATTTCATTTTCACAAGCACTTTCGCGCGAACATGGACTTGGGAAAATATACACTCTCCCCTGTGCAGACCCCACTCATCGATTTTGGGGGATCCGAAGTGGTTACCCTCGGCATGATCCTGCTCCCTACTTCGTTGTGGGAAGCTCTGAGATGGAAAACTTTGATGATCCCATACCTGATCGTGGATGCCTTGTTTGCCTATAGAATCATCCTAGGGCGCCCTCAACACGTTTAGAGCAGTGGTATCCATGTACCATACGAAAATGAAGTTTCCGACCCCTGCTGGGGTGGGGAAGGTCACTTGTCAAATCTTAGATGCTTGGAAGTGCTACTCTATCTCCGTTGAGGGGAATAGGACACCGCCACCCCGACCAGTGGACACCAACGCCCCATACGTCAATATCCCTGAGTCCTCCGAGCTTGACTCAGTGAAGAGAAGGAAACTCAAGAAAGGAAAGATCAACCTAGCGGAGGAGTTCAAAACCATCCAGCTCATTGAGGGAGATTCGATGAAGACCACCAAGATTGCAACGAACCTCGAACCACACAGCGAGGTTATGCTGGTAAAGTTTCTTCGGTCAAACATCGATATTTTCTCTTGGAAAGCCTCAGATTTCCCGGGTATTGATCTTGAACTTATCGTTTACCACCTCAACATAGACACTTCGGTTAAACAGATTAGACAAAAGAAGAGAATTTTTTATGAAGAACAAAACCAGATCATTGAAGAAGAGGTTAACAAGCTACTAGATGCAGGATATATCATCGAGATCCAGTTCAAAGAATGACTATGCAACGTGGTCATTGTGGCAAAGGATAACGGCCGATAGCAGATGTGCAACAACTTCACCGACCTCAACAAGGCCTGCTCGAAGGACCATTATCGCCTTCCCGAATTGATCAACTTGTGGACTTGACGGCGGGATGCGAGTTGATAAGCATGATGGACGCCTTTCAAGGCTACTACCAAATTTACATGGCAGAGGAGGATAGGGGAAAGACGCCATTTGTTATCGCAACGGGAACATATTGTTTCCTCGTAATGCCCTTCGTGCTAAAAGACGCTGGCGCTACGTACCAGAGACCAGTCAACCTTATGTTCAAGGAGGAAATTGGCAAGACCATTGAGGTGTATATGGACGATATGATAGTCCGAAGCGAGCGAGAGTCCGATCATCTGGGACACCTTACTCGAACCTTCGAAATCTTGAGAAAGTATGGCTTGAAGCTAAACCCCAATAAGTGCACATTCGGGGTCTGTGGAGGCAAGTTCCTCGGATACATAGTCAGCCACAGAGGGCTCGAGGCCAACCCTACAAAAATTCATGCCATCCTCAACATCGAGCCCCCTAGTTTCGTAAAAAAGGTCCAGAGACTAGTGGGAAGAATAATCGCGCTCAATAGATTTATATCCCATTTGGTGAATCGAAACCTCCCATTTTTCAAAACTCTAAGGGTGGTGCCGAATTGGAAGTGGTCCGAGAAATGTCAGCACGCCCTCAACAAATTGAAGCACTACCTGACCGAACCCCCTCTGTTGTTGAAGCCTGTTATGGGGAAACCATTCTACGCCTACCTGGCTGTTTCCTCGAATGCTATCAATTTGGTTTTGGTCCATTTAGACGATAGGGTCCACCGCCCTATCTATTACTTGAGCAAGCTCCTCCAGGGCCCTGAGCAGAATTACCTAAAAATCGAGAAGTTAGCCCTTGCCTTGGTCCACTTCTCACAGAAGCTGAGACAGTATTTCCAAGCCCACACCATCGTGGTTCTGACAAACGAAGCACTAAGACAAGTATTAACTAAGCCCGACGTGTCTGGTCCGCTGGTGAAGTGGGCTATGGAACTTGGGGAATTTGACATACAATTCTAATCCCGGACGGCTATTCATGCGTAGGTGTTAGCAGATTTCATCGTTCAGATGACCCCGATGACAGAGAAGGGCCAAAAGATACCTTGGACCCTCATGGTTGATGGATCCTCCACGAATTCTAGAGGGGGAGCCGGGATTTATTTGCGGGATGAGGGAGGCAACGAACTTGACTTTGCCATTTCGCCTCGAATTCCCAATTTCCAACAATGAGGCGGAATACAAAGCCCTGGCTACAGGGATGAAGATAGCTTTGGATAAAGGAGTAGATGAATTGGTGGCCCTGACTGACTCATAATTGGTCGCTGAGCAGGTCAATGGGAACTATGATGCTACGGAGGCGTCGATGACAAAGTACCTCGAGAAGGTCAACAAATTAAAAGGAATGTTCGCCAAGTTTACACTCGAGCAAGTCCCACGGGTGGAGAATGAGAGGGCGGATCAACTGTCAAAGCTTGTGAGCTCAATGAGGGCGACAAAAGAAAGACGGATAACCATGCTGAGCTCATCGGAGCTGGGACTGCCCAGTGTGTACTCTCCATTGAAACCCCAGAGGAGCGTATCACCGAGTTAATCGCCTACGTGAAGGATGGGAATTCTCCCCGAGGACCCTGTTAAAGCTAAAAGACTCCCGCTATGCTCTGGATGGGTAGAGATGCCTGTCTAGGAAAAGCTTTGACGGGCCTCCTCGACGCAAATAGCATGTAAGGGAGATAATCGAGGAGATACACCGGGGTGCTACGAAAACCATACCGAACTACGGTCCCTAGCCAAGAAAGTATCCTAAGCAGGTTTTTTCTGGCCCAACCTTGTGCAGGACTGTTTTGACTTTGTCCGTAGGTGCCGGACATACCAAATGTACGCCAACCTCATCCGCCAGCCCACTACTCAGATGATGAATGTGGAAATTTCTTAGCCCTTTGATCAATAGGAGATAGACATCCTCGGACCATTCCCTCAAGTCCCCGATCAGAGGAAGTTCATAATCATTGCCATGGAATATTTCACGAAATGGGCCGAGGCAAAAGCCGTGGCCAAGATCATCGATTCGACCGTCAAGATCTTCATCTGGAAAAACATCATCTATCAATTCGAAACTCCCCAGAGTTATCATCTCCGATAAAGGGACCCAGTTCCAGAGTCATCGGGTGAGGGAGTGGTGCTCTAGCCTTAAGATCGAGCAACAATTCACGTCAGTGGGGAATCCACAAGCAAATGGACAAATCAAAGTCACCAATCATATGATTCTCCACGGACTCAAGACGGCTTTGGCAGATGCTAGAGGCAATTGGGCAGACGAGCTCCCAGGCATGCTCTAGGCTTACCGAATCACTCCTCAGACAGCAACCTGCGACACACCATATGCCCTAGTCTACGGGTCCAATGCCGTCATACTTGCCGAAGTGCTGCACCTCTCTGCCCGGGTTGCACACTTCGATGAAATGGCTAACATTAATGCTCGCTTGTTCGAGCTGGACTTCGCCAATGATAGGAGGCGTGCTGCCTCACGGAGAATGGAGAATTTCCACGCATCTACCGTCCGTGCCTACAATCACCATGTCCTTCCTCGAACATTCCAGATCGGAGATTTGGTGACCAAGAAGGTGGAAGTTTCCCACCCCATGGGCAAGTTGGATCTCAAGTGAAACGGCCCGTTCAGAGTGGTCAAAATCTACAAAAATAATCCTTACCGCCTTGAAGATATGTCGAACTACCCCGACCTTAGAACGCCATGAACCTAAAAAGGTTCTATATGTGATTTATCCTGAATGGGCCCCTGGCAGGCGGCTTTCTCAAGTTTTTGTCGAGCAAAATCTTGTAAATCATTTCATTCAAATGTTAGGATTTTTATCCCATGGGGGCACTAGCCTTACTCGATGTTCAATTACTTAATGTTTTATCATACAATGTCGTGTTCCACATCGAATTGTTTCAAACTTCATGCACTTAACTTTTAACTCTACCTTCGATTGAATTTCTTTCGATTTTGCTTGATTAGAGTTAAGATCTTGAAAATCAAATTCTGTCGATAAAGACTGAAATAGCAAACAACAAATTTAAAAACCCTGGATACATTCCTTGAATAGTAAATTTTATTAACAGCAAGAAAAATTACACTTTCCTCAAAAAATGGAAAAATACAAATGAAATTAAACAATGAAATTAATTGCCTCATCAGGCTTACAACTTATTCAGAAATTGAACAATGAAGTGAAAATGAACAAAAAAAAAAAGAAAAGGGCCTATGCGCCATCTCTCTCCTTGACTGCCTCCTCGACCCCTACATCGGGCCCCCTCTCCATCGCCGAGGTGCCAATCGCCCCATGATCAGTTTTTCTCCGGTCCACAACAATCGCATCATCAGGCTCCACATCCAGGGAAAGAGGCCTTCGTAAGCGTTTGTTCTCCTCATTGCGGACTTGCTTCTCGACGATGGAGATGACCGTGAGAATTTCGCGTTCTGGTAGTCGGGTAACGGTTCATCATCATCCCTGGCATCTACTTCCCCGGCATCAGCCAGATGGATGTCGTAGCTATCTATTGTGAAATCTGGGGAAATGACTCCTCGAGCCTTCAGCTAGCTGAAAGTCCTACTGAAGCAGAGCAACATCATTGGCCCCGCGAAGGAGAGTCACGTACTTGAATATAGGCCCGCAAATGAATCGGTTCACAACAAGCTGCAGTTCAGCCTTGGCCTCCACTCTTCTCCCCCTGAGCAAAAGCCTTGTCGACCTTTTGCTTTAGGACGATACTTCTGGTCTTCCAGCTCGAATTCCTTTGTTTTGGAGTCGAGCTCAAGCTTGTTCACCTGCTCCTCTATCTTGCAGGATTTCTCCCTCTCCGTTTCAATCTCCCATTGAGCGACTTCATTCTTTTGCCGCTCCTCATTGAGGTCTGCTTTGAGGCTGCTTTCTCGGGCCTCTCTCTCGACCTTATCACACCTAGAGTGGCTGACTTCTAGTTGACGAAGGCTATGGAACATCCTCTGCTGGAGCGTGTTGATGTCCTCCGCAATGTCTGCATCGTCGAGCTCGGTCAAGGCTACCTGATCGGCCTTGAAGATGCAATTCTGCCACCAGCTCATGGCCAGGCCTCGATCCCTCCGGCCAGGATGCTTGCATTAGAGAGATCACTAAACTTGGAGCCAAAGCGAGGTTCCGTAACTTCCAAGTCGTTAGCACCTCCAACTCCTCAGACGTATAATCGGAGCCATCAGTGGGGCGCTTGCCTTTGCTCAGCTTTGAAGCGGGCTTATTCAGAGGGGATCCTGCCATCGTTTTCAAAGCCATCGAAAAGTTGGGGGCCTTTCTCTTCTTTCGCACCAACGGAGTGTCCTCCTCGATGTCGATGGTTTCAAAGCCATCCCGCACAGAGGCTTGTGCGGGAATGATGACGGCTTCAACCGTAGACCCTGAGGCCATGGTAGCCATCGTGGGGGCATCAGTCGGCGTCATCCTCCCCCTCTTGGGGAGGGGGGGAGATGGCCTTCTCCTTCCAACTGGTCACCTTGCCCAAGAGATTCAATCGGTCCATCTCCAAGACGTGTTGATCTGTAAAACCACAACAAGAAAAATCAGTCAGAATCATCCTCGAGTCGGATCCGAGCAGCAAGAAGAAACAATAGTAAAAATAATGGAAATACCAAATACAATATCCTCGGTCTCTAATCTGGCCGGCGAGAGCCCGACGTTTACCAGAAACCTCTCCTGAGTCCCTATCTTTTGTGCCTGAGAACCCACTCCCTCAACTAGTTGGACGACCCTAGTTCGGCTAGGGAGAGTTTCTTGACTTTTGGGTTATAAACCCTCCTCACCGGCCATTCCTGATCGGAATGCACGAAGCACCATTTTTGCTTCCAGTCGCCCCTGTATGAAGAAGAGGCCATTTCAACGATCTTCCTCCCATTCTTCGCTCTCATAAAGAAGCAATTGAACTCATTATCCTGGGGAAGACCTACTCAAATTTTTTATTTGGAAGAGGTCGGAGAAGTTGGCTATAGTAGGTTTGTGCCCGTTGCAATGATAGAATACAACAAAGGCACATATCGAAGCGTAAGAGTTCGGGGTTAGTTGGATTGGGCTTATGTTCAGGTGGTTAAGGATCAAAGATATGAAGGTCGGAATGGGGAATCTAAGTCCATTCTCGACATGAGAGTAGTGGATGGGGATGCACTCCGTAGTGGGATTCGTGATGGATTCCTTACTGTCAGCCAGATCAGAGCAAAAGGGGCATTAACGTAGTCGTTCATCACTTTCTGGACATCTCGATCGGAGTTGTGAGCGAAGATATTGCCCCAGCTCACCGTGGTTTAGGTTGCCCGCTATGGCCTTCCTCCTTCAATGAGACAAAGACCTGGGTTATGCTCTTCCCCGGCGATGGGTCTCCATGAAAGGACCCGTAATTCAGATGACTAGCTCATCGGACGGAGCTCATTCCCACCTTCGGTGATCATTCACTGCCTCATCTTCTCTACCTTGCTCGGGCTTTTTCCACCCCTCCTCTGCTGGCTTGTACTTGCCTCGCCCAGGCATCGAGATGATGCCCCCACCTATTGTTTCTCCTCAAAAGAGGCTTCAACATCCAAGGATATCAACAAATCTATGTCGCTCAAACCTTCTCTGATGGGAGACTTTATCACCCTATTCTGGCCATCGCAACCACTACTAGAAAAAGAGCAAATAGCCACGTATTTTAGCCACGGATTAGCAACGGTTTTCGGTGAAAAAAAATTTTGAGCTTTAGCCACGGATTGGCCACGGATTACCCGTGGCTGATTTAGCCACGGCCAAGCCGTGGCTAAATGTCGTGGCTAAATTTGGTGCCAGTTTTGCCGCCAATGGTTAGCCACAGCTTGGCCACGGCCTAGCCGTGGCTAATTTGGCCACGGCCAGACCGTGGCTAAGCCGTGGCCCTTAGCCATGGTCTAGCCACGGCCTAGCCGTGGCTAAGGGCCACGGATTAGCCACGGCCTGACCGTGGCTAATCCAGCCACGGCTAGGCCGTGGCTAAATCGTGGCCCTTAGCCACGGCCAGACCGTGGCTAATTTAGCCACGGTCTGGCCGTGGCTAAGGGCCACGATTTAGCCACGGTCTAGCCGTGGCTAAAAATTTTTATTTTTTTTTTGCAACAAATATGATTTGAACTCTTGACCTGTTAGTTAAAGGTAGAGCATTAAACCACTACACCACTTTAACTTTTTGTTTAATAATTAATTTTTGCTATACTTAAGTAATATATATATATATATTATATTATATATATTGATATATATAATAAATGATTCGATATATTACATACGTATAAGATTAGATATACTTATATATATGTGTATTTATATATAATTAGCTGTATATATATTAGATGTATAAGTACATATATAACATATATTAGATATATAATACACTAATATATGTTTATTTCATATAGATGATTGATCATATATAGTACATATGATTAGATATATATATATATATATTGGATCTATATATACGTACACTACATTTATAACATATATTAGATATGTTCTATATAGATATATACTTATATCATATAGACTATATATAGAGGATTAGAATGTACGTATAATATATTAATATATATGAGATGCACATTGACATATACGTATATTGATATATGTATATATGATATATATACTTGGAAATATATATATACACATATATTGATATATATATACTTGAACATATGTATATATACATGATATATATATATATAAATATAGCCATGGATTAGTCACAAATATATATATATATATATATATTGGTACATATATACTTGGATATATAAATATATGTATCAATATAAATTTACATATGTATCAATATATATATATATATATATAAATTTATCTGTGGTGCAAAAACAAAAATGAAAAAAAACAATTAGCCATGGATAAATTTTTGTTATTGATATTTTAATTATCTCAATATAAATTATCTATATATACTTGGATACATATATATATTGATACATATATATACTTGGACATTTATATATATATTGATACATATATACTTGGACATATTTAAAATAGATACATATCTATCAATATATATACTTGGACATATATATATATATTGATACATATATACATGGACATATTTAAAATAGATACATATATTGATATATATATATATATATGATATATATACTTGACATATATTATATAATACCACACATATACGAAGATATTGACAAATTATCACAAATTAAAGTTGCTATTATCTAAATATAAATTATATAAATAGACTTTTGTTATAATTTTTGTTTTTGATATATTAGTTTATTAAATATTTGTCATAAAATAAAAGTTGAATATTGAACGATAAAGTCAAAGGTAAATATCTTTATTTTTTTAAAAAAATAATTGGTTAATAATTTATAAAAATTACTAAAATTAAATTAAAAAAATTGATAAAACTAATGAAATTTATTAGATAATTTAAGTTTAAAATATTGTAACAATATAGTTTAAGTATAAAAAAAATCAATCAATAACCAAAGAACTCCCTTGGCGCAACGGTTACATGCTCCATTTATAACATTGATGTCCCGTGTTCGAATCTCCTTGAGCGCAAAAAAAAAAAGCTTGGGGACGCGGGTTTCAGGTCCGGGTTGGGCCGCGGGTTTGGGTGTAATTAGCTTTTTTTTTTTTTTTCCAGTGGCCACGGATTAGCCACGGCCAAACCGTGGCTAATCCGTGGCTGTTAGCCACGAATTGGCCACGGCCTGGCCGTGGCTAATCCGTGGCCCTTAGCCACAGCTAGGCCATGTCTAGAAAAAAGTGGCCAAAGTTGGCCACGGTTTGCCCGTGGCTATTAGCCACGGCTTGGCCACGGCTTGGCTGTGGCTAAGCCCAGCCGTGGCTTAAAAGCCGTGGCGAAGGTTAGCCACGCCACTTTTAGCCACGAAAAAAATCCGTGGCTAATCTCCTATGCCACGGATTTTTTGCCAAATCCGTGGCTAAAATCCGTGGCTAAATGCCTTTTTTCTAGTAGTAAACTACCCTCAGACCCACTCATGGTTATCTAAGGAAATTTAACGAAAAGGAAGCGTAGAAATGGAAAAGAGAAAAGAAGAGGAGTACCTAGGTTTTGGCTGGTCGAAGGAAATGTTTGGCTACTCGAAGAGTTTTTCGGAATGCTCGTTGCTTTCAAGTCTATGCTCGAAATGGTTTCTTAGCTCGATATAAAAATGACCTGCCCGTGACCACGACCAAAGCTCCTATTTATAGGGCGGTAAAAATGCTCCTCAGGAAGTCCGACCATTGCCTGCAGTCATTACCAATGGTCAAATTTTTGAATATACCGCCAAACCCATGATCGGACAACCTTGCGGGGTAAAACCAAGCAGAGCCTTCTCAAAGTTCACGGCCTGCCCGGTCCAAATGAGTCCGATCAGACCATAAAACTGGGGGGACTAATGACGTGGCCGAATCTAGCTTAGCCACGTTGGTGCCAGCTCAAAGCTAACTTCCAACTGCGAGTTGCCACATGTCTAGATGAGTCCGATCAGACTGTAAGCTGGGGGGACTAATGACAGAGGCCGAGCACGACTCACCAGTGCACCCTGGCTTTTGATCCGTGTTAGGACGCCCAGTGTCTCCATGAATACATCAAGTGTCTCCATGAATCTCAACAGCGGACTCCTCTAGAAGGGTCTCACCCTCCTTGGGTGGTCCCGCACCATCCTCGAGGTGGTCCTAGAATAACCGTCTCTAATATGGGTTTACCCGGCGCACCCACGACATGTGCCGAGGAATATCCTCTATACGAACAGTAGGGCCGGGCCGGTCTATTCCTAGTCCGGTCCACCTATCATCAATTTCTTTAAATAGCATAACGTTACAATTCATAAGATTGAGCTTTCCAAATCTACTTTACGCATCTAACCACCTTTCGAATACCTGCTCGAATTCTGACTTGATCATCGAAAGGTCTTCGCCGAAGACACTTCCGGCTAGGCTCGCGTGTGTTCCATCCTTATAGAATAGGACCCTACCAACACACATATACCTTTTACTTGGGCCTTCGGACGAACATTGGACTATCTTACTCAAACAACACCTTTGCTTGGAGTGAAGTGCTCCTCGTACGAAATTCGACCACATCAAAAACAATACAAAATCAACAAAATATATATATATATATATATATACACACATAAAAGTAAATTGGCCAGAGAAAATTCAAAATGTGAAGAATAGAACAATGAATAGGGCATAACAACAAGCGAAACAAAAGAAAATTCCTATTAAAACTACTAAGAAAAATACCTCTCAAAATATATTGCCAAATCAAATATTGAAAAAAGAAAAAGTTAAATAAGAAGTATGTTACTTGGATTGAAAAGAGAAACCAAATGAAGAAGAATAATATCTCATGGCATGAAATTCAACAAGTAATTGATAAAATAATATACAATATTAGATTGAAATATTAAAGACTCGGTATATCTATTAAGGCAAAATTATAATTTTAGGACTGTATGTTGTGTCGTCTAATAATTTTAGGACAATAACTTTTTTATTTTCAATTTTGGGCCATGAATTTAAGATTCTATGGCACATGTAGGACTTCTCAACTCGATATTTGCAAATTTTTCGAAAATTTGGCAAAATTGGTTGGAAATTTTGATGTGAATATCCTAAATGTGCCATAAAATCTTAAATTCATGTTTTAAAATTGCAAATAAAAAAGTTAATGTCCTGAACTTGCTAATGAAAAAATTATTGTCCTAAACTTGTTAGAGGGTACAATGTTAGAGTCTTCTCCTCTCGAATGAGAGCTTTGCCTTTTTCACTTTGATTTCGTGACTTCTTTATCTCTTTTTTCTTGTCTTTTTTGCCCTTTTGTTCTCTCGTTTTCTCTCAGGTTGACCAGAGCTGCAGCCGGCTGTTTTCTGTTTCATCTGCTTGAGCCCTAGATCTGCAAGTGGGTTTCGGGAAGGGGATGGAGGAGGAGGCGGATCTGTTGAGACGGGCGTTGGTTTTGACAGAGGAGGAAGCAGAGGGTGAATTGGCTCCGAGAGCGGCATGGTCGGATAAACCACCGGAGGTAAAATTTCGGCAAATTGGGCGAATCTGCTCTAAGAGGCTGGTAAACTTTGAAGCTTTCCGGAGCACGATGGTTAAGGCGATGAACCCATTGCGAGGGATGGAGATTCAGAAGGCAGCGCAGGGGAGATTTATTTTGAGTTTTAACCACCGGTTTGACATGAATAGAACATTGGCAGATTCTCCATGGTCCTTTGAGAAATTTATTCCTGTGCTGGAACGTCTCGAAGAGGGGGTGAATCCGTTAGAAGTGAACCTGGACTGGTGCCTTTTTCTATCCATGTTCACGGCCTCCCCTTCAGTAAGATGACGAAAGAGATGGCTTCTTTCATTGGGGGACGCATTGGGAAGTTCGTCGACGCTGAATTCGATTGGCCGGGGCGTTGGCGGGCTGATACTATTCGGATACGGGTCGCCATCAATTTATCCCAGCCTTTGAAGCGGTGCCTGAAGATTCGAAGCCAAGGTAGGGAAGAGATTCTTGTTCATTTTTCATACGAGAGACTGCCCAATTTCTGCTATATTTGTGGGTTATGTGACCATATTGAGCGCCACTGTGAACAGCAGCTTGAAGAGGGATTTGTGGATCCGGCGCCCAACTACCCGTTTGGGCCGTGGCTCCGGGAACGATCTCAATGGAGAGGACGGCACCCAAGCATGTCGTCTTTCGGAACACCCATGGGGGTGACTGGAGCTGGTATCCGAAATGGCAGTCCGCCGAGAGATGCGGCTAGTTGGCGGGATTCTCGGTACAGCAATTTGGCCGAATCCCCCACTCTGCGGAACTTAACATCTATGGTTCCGGACAATAGGTCTCCCTTCAATCCATCCACTAATGTCATACAGATCTTGGCCCAAGATCAACGACCAGATTCGGAGTGTTGCGCACCTCTTGTGGCACCAAATCCTCATTCCCCAAGTTTCTGTATTAGTTCCAGCCCAAAGATGGTCCAGCCCACTTCTCACAGCCCAAGCACTAAATCTGTCCTTACTATCCACCCAAATGGGCTACCTATATCTTCCGGCCCAAACTTCATGGTAATTAATTCTATTCCCTCTAGCTCGTATAATTTGGCCCATTTTCTCCCTCAGCCTTCCTTACTCAGTTCGAAACACTCAGTACCTTTCCCAGATCCCATATCTTTCGCCACTTCACAGTCTACCCCTGAAATTCCCCAACCTCCCGACCTTGACCCTCATCAATCTCTCTCTCTCTCTTCCCGGATAAAGAACAACCCGAGTAGCTCTCTGAAACCCGACCCCAAAATACGCAAACGCAAATCTGGCCATTTTTCCTCTAAACCCCTTAATTCCTCTTCTTTCTCTTCCCCAGCTCCACAGAATATAGCCCTCCACTTGCGTGATGAAAGCCCTGAACCAACGGCGGAGACTGTCTCGCAGTCCCGCCGAACATTATGAATGTTATTGCTTGGAACTGTCAGGGTTTGGGGGGATCCTGGACAGTTCGTCATTTGGTGGACCTTATTCAGAAGGTTGCCCCCTCACTAGTCTTTCTCTCAGAGACTAGGTGTCGGCAAGTAAAAATTGAGAGACTCAAAAGCAGACTTAATTGGTTTGGGTTGTGTGTTGATTCGGTTGGTAAGAGTGGAGGTTTGGCGTTGCTTTGCGATAAGAGTGTGGTTGTGACTGTTCAGAATTATTCCAAGAATCACATTGATGCCACTGTTCAAGGGGTTGACGGGCAATCGTGGAGGCTTACCGGATTCTATGGGGAGCCCGCGGCACAACTTAGATGGCAGAGTTGGAGGTTGCTTAGGCAGCTCGGGCATCAATCGAGTAGGCCTTGGGTCTGTCTTGGGGACTTCAATGAGATTTTACATTCGGATGAGAAGTTAGGTGGAGGGCCGAGATCTGAAATGCATATGCAGGCTTTTCGGGATGCGATGGCTGAGACGGGGCTTGTGGATTTGGGATACATTGGGCCCCAGTTCACGTGGTGTAATAACTGGGTGGAACAGGCTCTAGTTTGAGTTCGGTTGGATAGAGCATGCGCTTGTCAATCTTTTATGCGTATGTTCCCAAGGTGTCGCCTGGTGCACTTGGAGACGTCGCGTTCGGATCATAGCCCAATTTTGCTAGAGTTGCTTCCTCGAAGGCGAGACGGTGGTTCGTTTCGGCCGCCATTCCGATTTGAGACCGCGTGGATCAAGTCCGAGGAGTGTGAGGAGGTGATCCGCAATGGGTGGGGTGGACCAGAAGTGATTGAGCCTGCTGAGGATGTTTGGGGTAGATTGCAGGAGTGTAGAGTGGGGCTTGTTCGGTGGAGTAAAAGTTTGAATAGCGCTAAGAGAGAGCTTCAGGGAATTGAGGCTGAGTTGGGGTCTTTGAAAGAGTCGCAGAGTACAGAGGAAAATTGGAACAGGGAGCGTGTTCTCCGGGTGCGGGCGGAGGAGTTAAGCTTGTTGGAAGAGGTTCGGTGGAAGCAGCGGAGTAAGTTGCATTGGCTTCGCGAAGGCGACCGGAACTCAGCATATTTTCATGCTTATGCCTCGAGGCGTTTTCGGGCAAATCGTATTGAGAAGTTAGGAAATGAGGTCGGGCATTTTTGTGAGTCGGAGGAGGAGATTCAAGGTATCATTCAGAATTATTTCTCGAATATCTTTACATACGAAAGGCCAGACAGTCAGGAGATTGATACGGTTCTTGAGGCGGTAGGGGCTCGGGTGGATGACGCGGCAAACAGGGTGTTGCTGGCTCCGTTCACAGCCGATGAGGTAGCCCTCTCCCTCTCTCTTATGTCCCCTTTGAAATCCCCTGGTCCTGATGGCTTTCCCCCTGTCTTTTTTCAGAAGTTTTGGGGGGTGGTGGGCAGTAGTGTTGTGGATTGTGTATTGGCTTTTTTGAATGAGGGTCGTTTTAATCATCTTATGAATTTCACGCATATTGTGTTGATTCCCAAATGCACGAATCCCGAGCTGATTACTCAATTCAGGCCTATTAGTTTATGTAATGTGGTGTATAAGCTGGCTTCCAAGACCATTGCTAATAGATTAAAGCCTCTTCTATCTAGTCTCATTAGCCCTACTCAATCTGCGTTTGTGCCTGGAAGACTAATTGCGGACAATATTTTAGTTGCATTTGAGGTTAATCACTTCTTGAATAATAAAAAAAGGGGTAGGGATGGGTTCTTCTCTTTAAAACTTGATATGTCCAAAGCTTATGACCGAGTTGAGTGGTGTTTTGTGGAGAAGGTCTTACTTAAATTGGGCTTTCACCGTCGGGTGGTTGATTTGATTATGCGATGCATCTCTTATGTTACTTATTCTTTTATGTTAAGTGGCAAGCAGTTTGGATATCTTGCGCCGGGAAGAGGCTCCGCCAAGGAGACCCTCTTTCCCCTTACTTGTTTCTATTATGTGCAGAGGTCTTGAGTTGTATGTTGATGTATGAAGAAAGCCTCGGTCGGCTGCGGGGGGTTCGGATAGCTCCGTCTGCGCCAAGCATTTCCCATCTTTTGTTTGCGGATGACACCCTTATTTGTTGTCAGGCAACAGAGGGGGCAGCGGCAAGTGTTCATCAGATTCTTGAACAGTACGCACGGGTGTCGGGACAAATGGTGAATTTTCAGAAGTCTGCCATTATTTTCAGTCGCAATGTTTCACAGCAGGTGCAGGAGGGAATTGCAAGCGTGTTGGGGGTGCCAATCATTCCGAAGCATGACTTGTACGTGGGAATGCCGGCGGTCATTGGTAGATCCAAGAAAAGTGTATTTGCTAATATCCGGAGCCGTATCCAAGAGAGGCTGAAGGGGTGGTCGCAGAAAAGTTGTCGGCTACTGGGCGAGAGATTCTCATTAAAGCTGTACTCAAGGCGATCCCAACATACGCGATGGGGTGTTTTCTCTTACCAGTCACCTTTGTGCGGGATATCGAGAGCATGGTGGCACGTTTCTGGTGGGACAGCATCTCGACAAACCGAACGCACTAGTTATCTTGGGACAGACTTTGTGTGCTGAAAGCCGATGGAGGGATAGGTTTTCGCAGCTTGCGGGCATTTAATTTGGCATTACTAGCCAAGCAGGTGTGGCGTATTATTACCAGGCCGGACTGCTTGCTGACGCAGGTGCTTAAAAGTCGTTATTTCCCACACACTGAGGTGTTTGAGGCAGGGAGCGGCAGAGCGGCGTCTTTCGCTTGGCTCAGTATTTTAGCGGCAGTACCTATTATTAAACGGGGCTCCCGCTGGAGAGTGGGGACGGGGGTGGATATTCGTATTTGGGAAGATCGGTGGTTGCCCAAACCTTTTTCTTTCCAGCCGCTACGACCCGATACAGCTCCTCCGGATCTGGTCTGGGTCAGCCAATTGCACAATGGGTTGGGGGAGTGGACTGAGCCCTTGGTCCACCAAGTGTTTTGGCCCGAGGATGCAGCTCTGGTCCTGGGTTTGCCGCTAGGGAACATGGGGATGCCGGACGTCTTGGTTTGGCACTATGAAAAGAGTGGCAAATTTACGACCCGAAGTGCTTATCAAGTTGCGGTGCAGCTCAGATCAGGTAATGATGCAGCCTCTTCTTCTGGGATTCAGACCAGGCTATTCGAGAAAATCTGGACTTTGACTGTCACTCCGAAGATTAGGGTTTTCCTGATGCGGTTCTTGAGAGATATTCTGCCAACGGCTTCGAATCTCATGAAGCGAAGGCGTGGGGGTTTCTTTGGGTGCCCATTTTGTGGGGAGGTTGAGGAAACTATCCAACACGCTTTTCTCCAGTGCACCTTTGTGAGACAAGCTTGGGCTTGTTCACCTTTTCGGTGGTCCTTTATCAGCAGCTGGCACAGCGATCATCTGGGGTGGCTTGAGGGGTTGTTCATGAAGCTGGAGAGGGAGCAACTTCTATCCTTGGTGACGTTGTTGTGGGCTGTTTGGCTGAACAGAAACAAGAAGTGGGCGGAGGGCACTTCGTGGGATCCGGCTGAGGTGGTTTCCTTTGCTCTAGAATTTGCTGTCAAGCTTGCTGATATTGCAGCGTCAAGTTTTCCTGTTAAAACTACTAAGAAAAATACCTCTCAAAATATATTGCCAAATCAAATATTGAAAAAAGAAAAAGTTAAATGAGAAGTATGTTACTTGGATTGAAAAGAGAAACCAAATGAAGAAGAATAATATCTCATGGCATGAAATTCAACAAGTAATTGATAAAATAATATACAATATTAGATTGAAATATTAAAGACTCGGTATATCTATTAAGGAAAATTATAATTTTAGGACTGTATGTTGTGTTATCTAATAATTTTAGGACAATAACTTTTTTATTTTCAATTTTGGGCCATGAATTTAAGATTCTATGGCACATTTAGGACTTCTCAACTCGATATTTGCAAATTTTTCTAAAAATTGGCAAAATTGGTTGGAAATTTTGATGTGAATATCCTAAATGTGCCATAAAATCTTAAATTCATGTTTTAAAATTGCAAATAAAAAAGTTAATGTCCTGAAATTGCTAATGAAAAAGTTATTGTCCTAAACTTGTTAGAGGATACAATATATAATTCTAAAATTATAATTTTTCCTATTTATAAAAGAAGAAGTGTTCAAAGGTCAGGTACTTTCAATCGAATTCAAACTCTTCTAAATAATATTTGGAGTTAATTAATTGATTTAGAGAATATTAAATTTTAAAAAAGGATTTAAATTAATTCAAAATTTAGTTACCACCAATTAATTTCTTTGAAAAAATCTAGGATATTTTGGATAAAGATAAATGATTACACATTTTAAGTTTAACAATATATATATATATATATATATATATATATATTGTTTCATACGTGGTAAAATAAAATTTTGTGAGGCTATCCACATGTGCACACAAATGGCACTTATGCAGATAGCCTTAAGGGCTCAAGGTTTTCTTCTCTCTCTCTCTCTCTTTTTAATATTTTAATTTTTTTGAAGGAACTCAAAGTTGCTAAATTCTATATGTACATAGATGATATATTAAGGGTATTTCCACCAAAGTTATTTTAATGGCCCGATAGAAGTGCAGGAATATTAGCAAAGGGATGAACACTGAAAAAAATTGAAAAGATAACATATGATTTTGCAATTGTATTAAAAAAAGTACGGGATGAATTTTATCCGTGTCAAACACCCAAGTTTCAAGAGTTTTTGTCCTCATTGCTGCTCTCGTAGTGCAACTATAGTTTCACGATGATATATATTTGAGTAGCAATGAAACTACTTATGCCCATACACCCTAATAAAATAATTACTCTATGTTGTTCACAATAAAATTCTCTTAATATGTTCTTAAACTCTAATTAATATCTTTTGTAAATTTCTAAAAATTTCTCAACAATTCATTAATTATGAGGATATTTTAGTCAAATTAATCTATAGTTAATATTGTTAGCCCATTTCCTTAGTCATTACACAATAATCTTAAACTGAGGGAATATTAGAGATATACATACATACATACGTGCATGCATTTGTATTCGCTCCCCATACAAGACCCTCTATTTCAAATCCTGTTTATCTCCTATTTCAATCTATGATGTATGCCAAGTGTAGAGGTAGCAGATTAAGTGTATAATTAATGAAATAATTTTATAAATATTTCATGTATGTGAATTATGGGATATGAGATGAAAATAATTTTTTTTTTTAAGGGAAAGAAAAGTTGTCATCCGAACAGATTCCTGAAATCTCTACAGTCATTTAGTCATAACAAAAGTCCTTCAAAACCCCACTAAAACAGGGCCACAAAAAGAATAGAAGTTTGATCACAAACCCTCCCTCCCGATCACATCTCCAATATTCCCATGGCGGCCTCCTCCTCCTTGGAAGAGGAAGAAGTGTCCCCAGTAGAGCAAGTCCGTCTGACAGTGCCGAACGGGGACGACACGAGCCTACCCGTTTGGACGTTTCGTATGTGGTTTCTTGGGATGAGTTCTTGCATGGTTCTATCTTTTCTCAACACTTTCTTCAGTTACAGAACGGAGCCCCTCATCATCAGCATGATCTCCGTCCAGGTCGCTACCTTGCCCGTCGGCCGCTTCATGGCAAGGGTCCTGCCCTGCGCCAAGTTCCGCCTGCCCGGCTTCGGGTCGAGGCAATTCTCCCTCAACCCGGGCCCGTTCAACATGAAGGAACATGTCTTGATCTCGATATTCGCTAACGCAGGTTCCGGCTTTGGCAATGGAGCCGCCTACGCCGTCGGTATTGTTGATATCATCAAAGCTTACTATATCAGGAATATCTCGTTCTTGGCTGGTTGGCTTCTTGTCATCACTACTCAGGTTCCACTTTTTTTTTTTTTTTCCCTTGTTTTCTCTATTTAACTATTAAAAAGTCACAATAGGTCTATTTTATTAATAGAAATTCGTTACAAACGCATCACAAAAGTTTATATATGTGATGTGACGGAAGCTATTCATTATAGTTTTTTTAATAAATCAGGTGTCATTTATACTTTTTTAAAAATGTAATCTCACTCTGAAATTAAAAATTGCCTCCACCCCTATACTATCTTTTATGTGAATAATTAGAAGAAGAAGATCTAGATGGCAATAGTAGTCTTGCAATGTCACTTGATTTGTATTTGTTTTTCTAATTTATTTAGTTTTTTTATTTAATGAAGACATTTATTTTTTGAATGGCTCTGGAGCAGGTTTTGGGATATGGATGGGCTGGAATTTTGAGGAAGTATGTGGTAGAGCCAGCTGAAATGTGGTGGCCCAGCAGTCTCGTTCAAGTTTCACTCTTTAGGTAAACAAAAGCACTTTCCAATTAATTTCTTAGGATAAGAACCATAATTTTTTTTTTTTTTTGAGACAAAGGACAAGAACCATAACTGTATGCCATTCTGTGAAAACAATTTTCATTATTTTTAATAAGTTTTTAAAAGTTATATATAACTTTAAAAGAAAGGCGCCTTGTGAATACTTTTAATAAGTTGCTATACTTCAAATGCAAAACAACTGTTTTTATTTTTGAAAAAAAAAAAAAAGAACTCCAATATGAGAAACAGGGCTCAACAAGGACCTGCTTTTTTCTTACATCTTTTTTAATTTTTAATTTTTATTTTTTTAAAGAAAAAGAGAAAGAACCTATCTAATAGCCTAAAAAGTGTTTGCGTAATTGAGCCACCGTTGCCACTAGTCTCTTTCCTAGGATAAGAACAACTATTATTATGCCATTTTCTGTAAAGAAGCCTTCTCATAAATGACAGAAGCAATAAATGTGGGGATTAAGTTTTTCCTTCATAGCCAATTTTGGTCGATTTTGACACTGGGCTCATAGCTGAGTGGTGGAGGGTTCGAAAGTAGTATCGAGAAAGTCCTGAGTTCAAACCCTTTAGTCCTCTATCCCTTTCCCTTTGAGCGAGTGTGTGCGTGCGTGTGGGGTGTTTTCCGGTTAATATTTATAGGGTATTCCGAGATTATTTTATCGAAAAGAAAAAAATAATTTGGTTGATTTTTGTTGTTGAGAAGAGTCGTGCTTTAGATGAGAGTTTACTAATAATTGTTGAACATGACATGCGTGTTCTATACTTTTAAAAGCTTAAAAATGCACATCTTGTTAACTACTGAATTGCTGTGTTTTTGGGTTTGCATTTTATGCGTATTCATATATGTCGGAGAACTTCATACCATCAAAACATCTATATATACCGAACAGAACATTGAATGAAAACATGATGGTAAAATGAAGGGTTAATTACGAAAACCACCCTAATGTTAGTTCCGGTTTCACAAAACCTCCGGTGATATCAAACATTACAAATACCCCCCTAATGTTTGCTACTATGTTGCAGACACCCCCTAACACGAGTGGGATTTGTAATACAAAATCAAACGTTAGGGGGGTATTTTTAATGTTTCATACCACATGGATTATTCTGAAAACGAGCCTTCTAAAATACTGACATCGTTGTACATATTTTTACGGTACAAATGGACTTTTGCAGGGCCCTCCACGAAAAGGACAGCTCGAAAAACTCAAGAGCAAGATTTTTTCTGATTGCCCTAGCATGCAGCTTCTCTTGGTACATATTCCCCGGCTACCTCTTCCCAACTTTATCAAACCTTTCTCTGCTCTGCTTGGCCTTTCCCAACTCTGTGACAGCCCAACAAATCGGCTCTGGCATGAAAGGCCTCGGCATTGGTTCCTTCACCTTCGACTGGTCCGTTGTTGCATCATATCTTACAAGTCCTCTCATCACTCCATTTTTCGCAATCGTTAATGTTTTCGTGGGCTATATTGCTGTTGTGTATGTCATGACTCCTATTGCCTACTGGGGGTTGAATGTCTACCATGCGAAAACGTTTCCGATTTTTTCGTCGTATTTGTTCGATCCCCGGGGGCAGGTATATAACGTGTCTGCCATTGTGAATGACAAGTTCGAGATCGATTTGGCAGCCTATGAAAACCAAGGGAGGGTAAATATGAGCACCTTCTTTGCTCTCACTTATGGCCTTAATTTTGCAGCTGTGGTGGCTACTCTCACTCATGTGGCTCTGTTTAATGGGAAGTAAGTCAAGATTTTTTTGTAACTAATTATAAATATTTTCCTAAGACTTTATTTTCTGTAATTGATATCCCCCTGATGGCATGTGAGATTTGTAATACGGAACCAAACGTTAAGGGGGCATTTGTAATTTTTAATACCACAGGTAGTTCTGTAAAAACTTGTCAAACCTCATAAAATTTTTCGTAGCTAACCCCAAACTTTTGATGCGAAGTTTTATATCTCATTTACTGTCAATTATATATGAATTGATGCCATACTTCATATGGTCGAATTTCCGCTAAGCTTAAATAAGATTATAACCTTTTAAAGCTTGTTAATTAGAAGTTTTTTCAATCTTATATTTCATAGAAGTAGTTAAATGCTTGAATACAATAACATATAGTAACTCATAATGTGCTGAAAACTTATTAAACTAGTATAGTTGTGTTTCTTTAAATAAAAAGTTCTTAATATTTCAGATTAAGTAGTTAAAGATTTCTTTTTCTAATGTGTTATGAAATCACAAAACAGGGAAATTTATCAACGGTACCGAGCTTCACACAGACAAAAAGAGAGGCCAGATATTCACACAAGACTTATGAAGAATTACAAAGACATCCCCAATTGGTGGTTTCACACAATGCTTGTGCTCTCGTTGGTTGTGTCACTTTTGCTTTGTATCTTTATGAAAAATGAAGTTCAATTGCCATGGTGGGGCCTTATATTTGCAGCTGCTCTGGCACTTTTATTTACCCTCCCAATAAGCATAATAACAGCAACTACCAATCAGGTAAATACTAGGATCCCTATAGCGCTAGTGCCCCATCATTTCTTTTAGGGATATATATATATATATATATAAAATTACACTCTTGCACCCTAAATTATACCTAATTATATTGCTTTTCTTCTAAACCACAATACATAACAAATCAACCTTCGAAATGTCTGACGTCAGGGGCTGATTTGTATATCTTTTTACAGTACGACAGGCTGATTTGTTACATTTTGTAGTTTAGGGAGTAGACATGATACATGGTATGGTAAAGGGGTGTAAAATGCAATTAATCCTTTCTCTTAAATACCATGGCATCCCCAAATTTTCGCTTTTTAAGTAGAAATATAGTATTGTGTGGTCTTATAGATGCTTCACTTAATGCCCTTTGTAGTTGGATGTATGCCATGTGTTTTTTTTTTTTTTGGTTTCAGCGAACTATTGTTTCTCCCTTTCTTACTTCTTTTTTTTTTTTTCGCAAAGTGCAACAATTATTTCTCTAGTGCACTAATATCTAATTTGAATTCATTTCTTATACCAGACACCGGGCCTAAATGTTATCACAGAGTACATTCTTGGTATTGTATATCCAGGGAGGCCAATTGCCAATGTCTGCTTCAAAACCTATGGCTATATAAGCATGAGTCAAGCAGTTTCTTTTCTCAATGACTTTAAGCTAGGCCATTACATGAAGGTTCCACCGAGATCAATGTTCATAGTTCAGGTGCGTACTATACAGGCAATGATCATATTTATCTCTATATGATTTCCCCAACCAAACAAATAATATATAGAAGTTGCTACAATATCTAACTAGTAACTAGTTCTTCATCTTCAAAACTACAGCTTTTAGGGACCATCATAGCGGGCACAATCAACATGGCCGTGGCATGGTATCTACTAACAAACATTGAAAACATATGCAACCCCAAACTACTCCCTCCCAACAGTCCATGGACTTGTGCCAACGACCGTGTGTTTTTCGACGCATCCGTCATTTGGGGCTTAGTTAGGCCGAAGCGAATATTCGGATCTCTCGGGAACTACAGCGCTGTCAACTGGTGCTTTCTCGGGGGGGCCGTGGCCCCCCTTGTTGTGTGGTTGATGCACAAAGCGTTTCCTAGCCAAAAATGGATAAAGCTGATAAACGTGCCGGTGCTGCTAGGAGCAACGGCCATGATGCCCCCCGCCACGACTCTCAACTTCAATAGTTGGATCCTCATTGGGACGATTTTCAATTTTTTCGTTTTTAGGTATAGGAAGAGTTGGTGGCAGAGGTACAACTACGTTCTTTCTGCAGCGTTGGATGCTGGGCTGGCTTTCATGGGAGTGGTGTTGTATTTTTGCTTGGGTATTGAGAATGTTAGTGTTTCTTGGTGGGGTTCTAATGGAGAGCACTGTGACTTGGCTGCTTGTCCCACTGCCAAAGGTGTAGTTGTTGATGGTTGTCCAGTGCATTAAGCTAGCCTTTTCTTCTTGCTAGTTAGAGTTTTCTTTTTGTGAAGGTTTGTTAGTTAATTTAATTAGATTTCTTTCAAATTCCATGGATAGGATTTTTTTTTTTTTTTTTTTTTTAAAAACGGAGGGATCCCCCTGTTTATTGATTATCAAAAGAGAGCATTACAAGGCGAACAATACAAGTACAACCAAAAGCATAAAACACAAGAGAAAAGCCAAAATCAAGACCAATGTTTATGACGAAGATACGGAAGACCAATCATATCCATTCTCACTAATCCATGAAGCTTTCCTTGGAGTTGTGTCGGTTCAATCACTCTAGACGTAAGAGAATCACACGCCATGTTAGCCAGGCAATCCGCAACTTGATTGCCTTCACGAAATATATGCGTAACTTTCACCTCCAAATGTCGCATTAACGCGCGAGTCTTGCAAACAAGGTGTTGTAAGTCCCAAGATGTCCCTTGATCAGTACCGATGAGCCTCAGTACCACTTGCACATCCAACTCTAGCCAAATCCGGTGATACCCGCGTGCCTGTGCAAGCCTCAGTCCTTCATATACTGCAAATAATTCAGCGTATATATTTTTACAATCCCCAAGGTACAAGTAAAAGGCGAACAGTGGAGTGCCCAAGTGTGTTCTCGCAATTCCACCTGCCCCAGCAGTAGCAGCTCCCTTCCGATAGGCTCCATCTGTGTTAATTTTAATCCACGAAATCTCAGGTTTGATCCATCTCACCATGCGGACCTCAGTACGCTGTGGCCGCTGCTGTATTTGGAACAACTCTGCCGCATGATCATCGCCTTGCCATAGGTGCGATTTCAGGACACGTGATTCCATAAGGAGTCTAATATGTCGCCAAATCCTGAACACAATCTGACTATCGATAACCCTTTTGCCCCTATATTTCGAATTGTTCCGAGCCTCCCATAAGTACCAAAGAATGAGAATAGGAACAATAAGTCTCACACTCAAACCCCCACGAATTTCTCTTGAGTTTCTCCAGAAATTAAGCACCAGAACAATCTCATCAGAATCAACCAAGGCAATATGAAAGATATTAGAAAAGAATTGCCAAACCAGCTGAGCTTTCAAGCTCCGGAGGAACACATGCGGCATCGTCTCCTCTTGACAGCAACACTGACACTTAGAAGCTAAGTGAAATCCTTTTCGCCTCATTCTCTCATCAACATGGACCCAGCCTTTAATAAGACGCCATATAAAGATTGAAATGTTGGGAGTGATATAGGAAGACCAGATGTGTGAAAAGAGATCCGAGGTTTGAGATTTTTCTCGAATCATCTCCCACATAGATTTTGTAGTGAAGAGCCCCTTCGAATCAAGCTTCCAAATCATCTTGTCTTTACCCCCAGGATCAATAGGGATGTAAACAACTTTCTCCACCATTCTCATGGGCAATATAGCATCCAACTTGTCAACGTCCCAATCTTGTGCATGCCAAAATTGAGAAACCCGTGCCCCCCCATAGCTGTGTTGCTCAATCTGATTCTTGAGAACGCCATCAAGCAACCATTGATCCTGCCAAAAAAATGCCTCCCCACTCCCCAGTTGCCACGCAATATTAGGTTCGACTAAATGTCTCATCCTGCATATTCGTTTCCAAGTTGGAGAATCGTGTGGTTTGATGCTAATTTCCATGGGATGAAAACCCCTGACATATCGTCCCTTTAGAAACCTGGCCCAGAGAGACTTTTGTAACCGAAACTTCCACCAAAGTTTGCCAGAAAAACTGTTAACCAAATCATCCAACTTACTGACACCAAGCCCGCCTTCACCGTAGGGTTTGCACAAGGCATTCCAGGCTGCCCAATGCAGCTTACGTTGTCCTCCGTACGACCCCCAAAAAAAGCGATTTAGGAGCCGTGAGATCTTGGTAAGAGTATGTTTATGAGGCTCCAATACCTGCATAAAATAGAGGGGAAATGACAGCAGTACACTTTTGATCAGCAGTAAACGTCCACCAAAAGTTAAGTGTCGATTTTCCCATGAAAGTAACTTAGCTGTCATTTGCTCCACAATGGGAGCATAGAGAAGAGAACGCTTGTGACCAACATAAAGGGGGGCTCCAAGGTAACGTAAAGGAAGTTCCGCTTGTGAGAAGCCGGTAATCCGTTTGATTCTTCGCACCCGATCAATCACACAGCTCTTGGACACCACAAAGGCACTCTTAGCAATATTGATTTTCTGCCCAGACACCAGCTCATAATTTTTTAAGAAGCTCATCAGTTTCTTAATTCCCGAGACACCTGCCCTTGTAAAGATAATAATGTCATCGGCATATGCGAGGTGTGAGACCACCACTTCTGAGTTATGAATATATTGCATTGAAGGATAACGGAGAACTAATTCATCTAATCCACGAGCTAACCATTCCGCAGCTAAAATAAATAGCGCGGGGGATATGGGATCGCCTTGTCGAAGTCCACGAGATGAATGAAAGAACCCGGCATTAACTCCGTTAATCAAGATAGAAAACCAACAGTTTGTGATACAGTTACGAATCAGTGAACACCATTTAGCACTGAAGCCAAGTTTTTCCAGCATTCTGAGCAAGAATGGCCAATGAACACGATCATATGCCTTGGCCATGTCAAGTTTGACAATAAGACGACCACCGTGAACTTTTTCATTGAGAGAGTGAACCAGCTCCTGTGCCAATAAAATATTATCCGATATCGCCCGCCCTTCAATAAAACCAGACTGTGCCGGGGAAATAATCAAGGGGAGGACCTTGGCAAGACGCATATAAAGCAATTTTGACATGATTTTATTCGTAACATTACATATACTGATAGGACGAAATTGTGTCCATGTGTTCGCCTCTTGAGTCTTTGGTAATAGCACCATAGTTGTGCATGTAAATGCCCGTGGCATAGGTGTTCCAGAGAAGAATTCATCCACTGCCTCATACACATCTGACTGAACAATATCCCAGCAGGTTTGGTAGAAAAAAGAGGAGAAACCGTCCGGCCCTGCTGCAGATTCCGGATTGATCCCAAACACTGCGGCCCGAATATCTTCCCTGGACGGCGGCATGCAGAGATGTTCAGAAATTTCTGGAGTTAGAAGACAAGGAACATGATCAAATGTGCCCCTAAACGAAACCCCTTCCTCTGCTGTGAGAAGGCTTTGAAAGAACGAAGCTGCTGAATTTCTGATATCCTCCTGCCTCTCAAGCGTTCTATCTCCATCAACGATGCGATGAATATGATTCTTTTGTCTCTTTTTCTTGACCAGATTGTGAAAAAAACGAGTATTCCGCTCGCCGTCCACAATCCATTTAACGGCTGATTTTTGCTTCCAAAAATCCTCTTCTATTGCCAATGCCCGATTCAAGTCTGCCGTAGCTTTGTTCAGAGAGATAAGGTTACTTGAACTAGGCATTTCATCAAATAACTTCTCAGCAGTGACCAAAACACGCTCAGCCTTAGCAACGTTATCAAAGACATTCCCAAAACATTCCCGATTCCAGTTTTTAAGACGATTTTTTAGGCGATACAACTTCGTATGTAACTTCTGCATGCCATGTAAAGGTGTCGGTGCCCCCCAATTTTCAGCCACCAAGTCCATAAAGCCAGGATGACGAACCCACATATTCTGAAATCTGAAGGCCGAAGGAGACTTAGTATCTGACAATGTGGGCTTTATTAATAATGCCACATGATCGGAAGCATGCCTGATAAGATCGAAGGGCTTGAAGTCGGGGAACATATCCAACCAACCAGAAGAGATAAGAACACGGTCCAATCTCTCCCACAGTCGACGATTAGTCCAAGTAAACTGTTCTCCAATGAACCCAGGGTCAATTAACCCGCACCCATCAATGCAGTCGTTAAAATCTTCCATAGCCCCAAGCCTCGGTGGTGCCCCTCCCCGTTTCAAAATAGGATTTGGGAGTGATTGTGAACTCACCTTAATATGCATAAGCTGGTCGTCATTAATCAAAAGTTGAACCGAAATGTCCTCTTGGAAAAAACACCAAATATGATTGGAAGGGTTCGTTAGAACCCCAGAAAAACCCAAGCGACGAGACATGTAATCACTCTGAAGTTTAATTTTTGGCTCAATGATCACCAAAATCTGCAACTTATATTTCTTTTTCAATTTTTTGATGTATCGAACTTTGGCGGGATCCCTCAGACCCCGTGTATTCCAAATCAGAATATTGATCATAAACCATTTTGAGATGAGTTTCCTGACCTTGCTTTACTCCGGGTGAGACGAGGAGCAATGTGTGTGTTAGGAATTCTGGTTTTAGCAGTCTTCTTCTTAATTTTTTCAGCGTTCAAGGACTTGGAACAACTACTGGACGCTTTGTCTTGGGTGAAGGATGTGCTTCCCTCCAAGTCTGTGACTGCCCCTTGTTTCTCTTCAACCGTGGGCCTGAATGGTGGATCTCCCAGTGATGATTCGGACTCCTCACTGTCCGAACGCCTGCCATGAGTTTGTTCCCAGCCGTGTGTCGGATTTGTACCTGGGATAGTACATCTTGTTCCAGGATTTCTAGCAATTTGAGGCGTCCGAAACCCCAAATCATTCTCGTTGGACAGCACAATGACCTCATCGAAATTTGGGTGTGTCTCCTCTTGAGCAAGTATGGGCTGCTTGTATGATTCCTCAGCCCATTCCGCCCTGTCAGCAGCATCTCCCTCGTGTTCCATAGCTGCAAGTTTGTCTAGCTCAGCTCCCGAAGCCACTTCAGTCCCATAATCGAATATTTTTCCAGCATGCGTGGGAGTGACATATTCTTGCACGCCTTGCACGCCTGGACCTGCTGTTTCTTCAGCCCATTCCGCCCTGTCAGCAGCATCTCCCTCGTGTTCCACAGCTGCCAGTTTGTCTAGCTCAGCTCCCGAAGCCACCTCAGTCCCAGAATAACATATTTTTCCAGCATGTGTGGGAGTGACACATTCTTGCACGCCTTGCACGCCTAGACCTGCGGATTCTTCAGCCCATTCTGCCCTGTCAGCAGCATTTCCCTCGTGTTCCACAGCTGCAAGTTTGTCTAGCTCAGCTCCCGAAGCCACCTCAGTCCCAGAATCGCATATTTTTCTAGCATGTGTGGGAGTGACACATTCTTGCACGCCTTGCACGCCTGGACTTGCCCATGATGGCCCCGAACTTGATGCATGCGTCCGACAATTCACTGGGTCTGTCTCGTCTTCAGCTAGGATGGGCTGCCTGTAAGATTCGTCTGCTCATTCCGCCATGCCAGCCGCTTCCACTTCAAGTGCCCCAGGTGCAGCTGCGTCTGACTCAGCTCCTCGTGCCTCATGGGTCAGAGATTCCAAATTTTTTTCAGAATTCATAAGGCTGACACATTTGTCCACCAAGCTTTGCACGCCTTTAGACATTCCAGGTTTTTCTGAAACCCAAACCGAGTCTTCCAAGGGTGTAAATTTATTGGACATTGCAATCGAGGCATTCCGATTCCCACTAGTGTTTCCCGTCTCCATCCTTGTGTTCCTCCGACGGGGAGACTCATGAGACTTAACAACTTCCATCCCTGATGAACCACTGCTGCCATCATTATTTTTTCTGGCCGGTTTCTGGACTGCTCTCATTGGATTCTGTAGAATCCCCGCTGGAATGTGGGTTGCTGCTTTCGGATGCTTCATGACTGAAACCAAAACTTCCCCTTGAGCTTGACTTTGACCTATATCCCTCTCCAATCCTTTCTCGGACCGCTGCAACTGTCCCACTTCCTCAGCTTGGCATGCAGATTGTGGAACCTGCTGAATTTGTGAATTCCGTCCCATGTGCTCCTGTGTTTGGGCTTCATGCATGGTATCAAAGGGTTTTGTCCGTGAAGCCACCAAGTTCTCTCTTAAATTCCCCTTAAGTGGTTCAGAATCTTGACACAAATCCTCATCGTCCGTCCCTAGTTTACAATCCTTAGCTTGGTGATCTCTTTTGCAGCACCTATTGCAATATAGTGGTAGCCTTTCACACACAATCGGTTGTTCATAACATCGGTTTCCATCTTTCACCTTGATTGATGTTTTAATGGGTTTCGTTATGTCTATTTCCACACAAACCCGTGCCTCTCGGAGCTTGGTAAGATCCGCCGTTGGCTCATCGACACGCAAGGGATTGCCAATGCATGAAGCAACCACGTAAAGCGCAGGGATGGGCAATATATGAAAAGGTAAATTCGGCACCTTAAACCAAACTGGGCATATTGGAGACTCAAGTGTCGGATCGAAATCCGGAGTCCATTTGAATGAGCGCATGGGGAAACCATTAAAATACCAAACTTCTCGCATAAACAATCTGGAATAATCATCATGATCGTAAAGGTGTATCAAGACATGGGTAGCATTAATATGCACCAACCTGAATCGGCGTTTTAAATCCATCTTGTTGAATAAAATCCTCAAGTTATGCATCGATGGCCTCCCATGAGAAAATTTCCCAATTAAAGCATATTTGAAAGTCTCGCATAATTTTTCTTTCTCTTGAAGAGTGAAAACGGCAATCTTTTCCCCGTTATGCTCCACGATAGAACCTGCCGGCGTGAATGTCGAAAGATCGAAATTCTTTTTCCGTTCACGTGCGTCTGGAGAGAACAAATCTGCAGCCGTGATTTCAGCGTAGGATTTTCCGGATGTTGAAGGACCACCGGCTTTGAAAAGGCCGGCGAAATCCGGAGGATCCCCCATGAGAGGGGCCAAGGCCAAGGAGAAATTCTAGAGAGAAGGCAGAGGATTTTTCAAGTCCATGGATAGATTGAGACGTATTGGATACTGTAATCTTCCCCCAAGTCAAACTTATTATTATTATTATTATTATTATTATTATTTTTTCTTCCTGATAATTCAAAAGAAAAGTATCATTTTTGCCATGATATGTTAGGTTTTGTTCAATTTTGTTCCCTTGGCATTAGATGTATTTCAAATTTTCTCAATTTGAATTATCCATACATCTAACTTTCATAATATTTCTAATTATGAATACAAGAAGTTGTTACAAGAAATTTGAAAATTATTATGAGATAATTATGCATTTACCGTTAAATATTCTAACAAAAGTTAGTAGGATAACTAAAATTGAGAATGATTTGAAAGATATGGGTGCAATGGGATTAGAATTCGATATGGCCTAACTTATGGGACTTAAGATGATATTTCTCCTAATTCAAAAGCGATGCGCCGAAATTGGATGCGCATTCTCCATGTACAAAACTTAAACAGTACCATACAATATTTCTTTCGCTATTAACTTGTTAGGCCAATTATGCACACGCATGTGTGTATATATATATAATCTCCTTTGGTATGAACCATTTCCGTAGGTCTTGAAAATCCTTGTCCCAAAATTTATGATAGTTACATGAGTGTCGGGTGGCATAAGAGGACTTTCAGGCAATTGCGTCACCGATCCTCTGTCATGGATAGAGTTCTACAATTAATTTTAAAACCTATTATCAGTATGGACTCATTCTAAAATTTTAATTCATGATAAGGTACTATTTAATAAATTTCATAGCGAAATTGATTTTCCCGGCGCAGAGTAGCCAACCCTAAGGCAGTCGCAAAATAAACTCAATCAAAATAATTCATAATGATGCCATCACTTTGAAATTTTAAACTCCACAACTGGCAAACTTTTCATCAACTAATTTCTACAATAAATACAGTAAGAACACTTTCATGTGACCCAACAACCTTATGCTACAACATCGACAAACATCCATCCCCAATATTGTTAATGGACTCCACTTATTACTTTCATTACCTTTCTTGCTCAAAGGACTCTGAGGAAAGAACACGATATATATATAAAATAGAGGTTGTAAGCCCTGACGGTTTAGTGAGGTGTACATGCGGGCAAATAATAGAACATTTAACTTGGATTTTATTCACAAAAGGTTATTCCACTAACTAAAATATATAAATGAATTGTAATAAAACAATATATTATTCAAAATACTTTTCTAACTTGTTTCAATCCATAATAGTTGTGGACAGTGGACCATGAACAAAATCATCTAGCAAATGAAATAGGCCATTTTGATAAGTATTTAAATAAAAAATATTTAATTGATCCGTCTCAACACTATCTCATGCCAATGAGGAGATAAGTCAAATATCAGAATCTTTAGTGTAAAATATTTGAAAATATTTACTCTTTCATAACCAATTATTTAATTTTTTTCAAAATAAACTGCTGGTCTAAAACTCCAGTCTCATCACTCCACAACAAACATATCAGAATATAATTTGGCCTTATTCCTACAATTCAAGGAGGCCAACAACAAGACATAATATAGTGTGGCAAGACCGGTTACATACCGATCCAGCACAAACAGTAGCTAGCCACCAACTACATTGGAGAATGGATCCAAATGAGTACTAGATAGAAGACCAGCCATTTTCGGCCCAACACCGTCCGGTTGTCTTTCCAAAACTAGTCCGGGGCACCAAATTTTCCCAAGGACATCCCCATGGGTAACAAAACTTTCCTAGAGTGTTCTCAAGGATAACAAAACAGAACTGATCAAAATACCTAACTTATAATGTCAAACACATATTGAATGACATATATTACCTCCAATGGTATTAGCAGCATCACGATCCACAATAGATATTTCAAAATCAAAATCATTTTTGAGTCATCTCACGAAATTCAAAAGAATGTGAAATTTTCAGTAACTTTCTGATTTGAGAACAATACCCAAAATATCACTTGGGTAAAATCATGATTTCAAGAAATCAATAAATATCAAATAATCTTTATAAATTAATGTTTATTAGGTATATGTTCTTTTCCCCAACAAGAAAATCACATAATAATGAGTGTAAAACTCATATATTATCCAAGTTGATTTCGCAAATTTGGTATGCAAGCTCCTCTTAGATCTCGTTACCTATGCGACAATATAATACTTAAATTAGCACAACATATCTAGTTGTACTAATTCTTAATAGCACCGATACTTGAAATCTACTTAACTGAATATCATCTATTCCATTTCGATATACTCCACATAGCGAATATCAATATATATATATATATATATGTGTGTGTGTGTGTGTGTGTGTGTGGTTGGGTCTTTATCTCGCGTCATTAATGAATAACCCAATTTCATAATTTAATATCCGAAAGATCAATCGCATAACTCAACTTAGTCTAAATGTTAACTCCAATATTCATCTCATTTGATGAATTTAAAAATATGGTCTAAACCAAATTTAGTTAAACTATAAATTGGGCTCAAATTATCACAATTTAGTTTGCCACTTGATTTAATTTAATGTAACACAATTTCTCCAACTTAATTCTATTCAAATCCATCATATTCACGGATTTATATGATAATTTTATTCGATATAAATGTCCGATGTTTCTTCCTCGAGTCATTATTCAATTTTCTCTAGACCACGTTAACTTTGTGGAATCTAATTAGGTAAAGCCCAAAATTATTTCAATTTTCCATATTAGTCAATATCCCAATCCTTTACCCAATGCATAATTTTTAAGTCCAAAAGTAATATGATCCAACTTATCTAATTTTCCTTCATAGTTTTTAGGCCCAAATATGAGTAACTAACAAAAGTACTCACCACACTACAAGCCCAAAAGAAAATAGTTTTTAAAAAGCTTTTAGACCCAAGATATTATCCAATAGGGTTGACGATAGAACCCCAATTAAAACTCAACAAGGGGTAGACTAAGATGAGATACCCCTTATACCTATCTAATGGAAAGATACCCCTTCATCATCATTGAAATTTTTGAAGTTTTAATCTGAGCCGTTCAAGCAGGTATGACATTGGTACAACACGTACTTTTTCTTGAACCAGTCATACCTTTGTATTTTCTTTTCTTTGAACCGGTTGTACTTTGGGGTTTTTTTTTTGTTTACATTACCAAATTGCCCCTAATTAGGGTCAGAATGTATCTTCACCACGCCACACCACACCTACCAACGAGGTTTTCTAATGGATAACCCTTTCAAGTTTTTTTTAAAGAGAATGACCCTCAAGTTTTTTTTAGGTAGATGACATTTTTACTAATTATGCGTACTTAATTACTAATCAAACCTAAGCATCATTAAACTCAATTATCTAAATATTTTTTACAAATTTGTTTTTGACCCCAGAAATTAAATATTTTTCAAATGGCCCCAAAATAACCTAACCCTAAAAAGTTGCAGGTAGCCCCTTTCTTTCTTTCTCCTTCAATCTTCTTTCGTTTTCTCATTTTGCGACATTATCTGGTAATGTTAGTCGATTAGATCTTGTTGCTTGCAATAGTTGTAGATCTTCGTCAACTGTTCATCGATTCCAGTCACATCGACTACGTTTCTTGAAGGTAAATTCTGATTCGAGCACTAAATATGCATTAGAAATTCAAGAAACCACCATGATATGATGAGCTGCTGTGAAATCTTCAAAAAAAATTTTCCAGAAAATGCCAATTTTGTTGTCTTAAGGGTTTTCTACATGAACCCTGTTAAGAGATCTTTCAAGCACTTGGTTGCTGGTTCTTTCTCTGTTCCGTGACATTGTCTCTTAAGAGATAACTTTTGTCCGTTAAATTTGCTTAAGAGATCTCTGGTTTTTTTTTTTTTTGATATTTTTGGAGACTATCATTGTAAGGACCCGATTTTCTCTTGGATTTTCCATATTACTTATACATATATTATTTGACGCTTAAGTGTATACTATTTAAATATTTATATGATTAATTTTATGAATATTATGTGACAATAATATGAATTATGTGATTCTATCCTCAATATGTGACTTTATTATGAATAATGTATAATATTTAGGCTATGGGAATTACTATGGCAGAGGTAATAGAGGTGGAAGATATCTAGTAAACCAGATGGGTCAGAGAAAACTCTATAATGAGAGTTTGTCTTCTAATTCTTTAGATAAATCTGAAATGGATAAAGAATTCCAGGAGTTTTTGAGGTAGAAAAAACTGCAAGAAAATAAAAAAGTGAATCCAATGGTAAGAGTAAAACTCTTTCGTATGTAGATGCTGCATCTTTTGCTAATAAAGCAACAGGGAACATTGAGGAAGTAGAATCACTTCCATATGTTCAGATGTCACGAAAGGATATAACGATCCTTCTTGAACCAAAAGATCTGGTAATATCCACTGACCCTTACAAATTAAAAGAAAGATACCTTGAGGCAAAGTCCTATTCTGGTGGAGTCTTTAAAGGAAGACTTATTTATGAACAAATTTTGGATAAAATCGGTTCTGTCCAGTTTAAACATTTTTATCCAACTGGAACAAATGCATATTATAATTTTACAAAGGTGATTATTAAGCAGATAATGACTGCAAAGGAATGGGGTCTAAGCACCTTCAAAGTAAAAGAATTTTTCAGTCCTGAGTGAACGCAATTGATTAAATTCAACTATTAGGATTATCTGGATGCTTTTCAAAAATGCTTTCTTTATGATAATCATAAGAAGAAGCATACTTGGTGGTTTAAAACCTGTCCAATGTTGTATAATGACAACATTCCTTCTTGGTTCATCCAATGGTGGATGACTTTTGGGCCTTCGATTAAAATCTTACCTGATCCTTTCAAATGATCATCCTAATGCTTTTTGGAATAGGAAGAAACATATTGTTTCTCTTCCTTGTCAAATGAATCAATAATATTTGGAATTGTGTAAAACAGAAATTGCTTCTTTAATTGAAAAGAAAGTAATAAGGCATTCAAAATCTCTTTGGTCATGTACAAGATTTTATGTTAATAAACATGCTGAACAAGAAAGAGGTGTTCCTAGGTTAGTAATAAATTACAAACCTTTAAATAAAGTTTTGAAATGGATAAGATATCCTATTCCTAATAAAAAAAGATCTTTTAGATAGATTATATAATGCCAACATATTTTCTAAATTCGATTTAAAATATTGGGAAATTCAAATTGATGAAAAAGATAGGTATAAGATTGCATTCAATGTCCTATTGGACAATTTGAATGGAATGTTATGCCTTTTGGATTAAAAAATATTCCTTCTGAATTTCAAAATATTATGAATGAAATTTTCATACCTTACAGTGATTTTATAATAGTTTACATTGATGATATTTTGGTATTTTCAAAAACTATTGAAATTCATTTTAAACATTTGGATATTTTCAAGAAAATCATAATTCAAAGTGGTTTAGTAATCTCTAGACCAAATATGTCTTTATTTCAAACTAAAATAAGATTTCTTGGACATAATATTGAAAAAGGACAAATTATTCCTATAAATAAGAGTATTGAATTTGCATCAAAATTTCCTGATGAAATTATTGATAAAACTTAGTTACAAAGATTTCTTGGAAGTTTATATTACATATCTCCTTATTATAAAATTTTGGCTCAAGACACAACAATTCTTTATGAAAGATTAAAAAATAATCCTAAGCCTTGGAGTGAAAATCATACTAAAGCTGTTACATTAATTAAATCAAAGGTAAGTAATCTTCCTTGTCTTATGTTAGCTAATCCTGATTGGGAAAAGAAAACTGAAATTGATGCTAGTGATATTGGTTTTAAACAAGTGTCACCAAATGATAAAATAGAGTATTTATTCTGGTAAATGGAATAATAGTCAAAAGAATTATGCTACTTTTGCTAAAGAAATTTTAGCAATAGTTAAATGTGTTCTAAACTTTCAAGATGATCTTTATAATCAAACTTTTTCTATGATTACTGACTGTCAAGCAACTAAGTTCATGTTTAATAAGGATTTTAAGCATGATGTTTCTAAACAAATGTTTGCAAGGTGGCAAGCTCATTTAGCCCCTTTTGATTTTACAATTCATTATAAAAAGGGAAAGATAACAGTCTCCCAGACTTTTTGACTCATGAATTTTTACAGGATAATACCTCCTAGATAAAGAATTGTTCCTAGGGTTCCAATCCCTAGAGTGATGATAACAAACTTTTATGATAGAAGGATATATACTCATATGTATCAAGGTCCTATAAACTTTGTTTATGTGAACCAGATAGGGATTCCTAGATTATTTCATCGTACTAGATAGATAAAATAGATGGTTAAGGACATTAAGACATGTCTTAGGACTGGAAATTATTTGAATGGTAATCGTCTAACCTGTGGAATCTAGGGAATACCTAGAGATGAGCGTGAGATTTTGGAAGTTTGTTGGTAAGGACATCCAACGTACTATTGAACATAGTTGTATTGCATGAATAGTGAAAATAGTTCATGTAATTGTTGGCAGATTAAAAAATATTTGAGAAACGTTTATGAATTAAGTGTTTACGAAAGATTAATTTATAATCATCTTTTTGTAGATACAAGTTTAATTAATTTTCAACTTTATCCTAAAAGACATTTACCAAGATTAATTAAAGATCAAAAACAAAATAAACAAATCATTCAAGATATAAAATATGTTGTTAGAAATAATAGATATATTGATGATCCCAGACCTTTAAGCAATAATGATTGTCTTTACTTAATTAATCACTATCAATACTTTTATGATAAAGATCTATTTTATGTTGAAAAAATTAAAAATATTATTTGCGAATATATTATATTGCAGATTGCTGTCAAAGGAATGGATGTTATCATGACTATTCCCAAATTAGTAAAAGTATCTAGAGAAATTGATCAACAATTCTAAAAATAAAAAATGAATTAAAAATTTTAGATCAAGATTATGAGCAAAGAAATTTTCTTAAATCTGATCTTGTTTACTGGATTCAAAGAAAGAAAAGAGTTGATCAAATTATTAATGAAAAATGTTATTGCTTAAATAAAATTGTTTCAGGAATTATGATTCCACGAGGTCAAAGTTACCGTGGCTATGGGAATTACCGTAGCAGAGGTAATAGAGGTGGAAGATATCTGGTAAACTAGATGGGTCAGAGAAAACTCTATAATGAGAGTTTGTTTTCTTATTCTTCAGATAAATCTGAAATAGATAAAGAATTCCAGGAGTTTCTGAGGCAGAAAAAACTGCAAGAAAATAAAAAAGTTGAATCCAGTGGTGAGAGTACAACTCTTTCGTATGCAGATGCTGCATCTTTTGCTGATAAAGCAGCAGGCAACATTGAGGAAGTAGAATCACTTCCATATGTTCAGATGTCACGAATGGATATAATGATCCTTCTTGAACCCAAAGATTTGGTAATATCCACTGACCCTTACAAATTAAAAGAAGGATACATTGAGGCTAAGTCCTATTCTGGTGGAATCTTTAAAGGAATACTTATTTATAAACAAATTTTGGATAAAATGGGTTCTGTCCAGTTTAAACATTTTTATCCAACTGGAACAAATGCATATTATAATTTTACAAAGGTGATTATTAAGCAGATAATGACTCCAGAGAAATGGGGTCTAAGCACCTTCAAAGAAAAAGAATTTTTCAGTCCTGAGTTAAAGTAGTTGATCAAATTCAACTATTGGGATTATCTAGATGCTTTTCAGAAATGTTTTCTTTATGATAATCATAAGAAGAAGCATACTTGGTGGTTTAAAACCTATCCAATGTTGTATAATGACAACATTCCTTCTTGGTTCATCCAATGGATGGATGACTTTTGGGCCTTCGATTAAAATCTTGCCTGATCATTTCAAAGGATTATTTGAAGCATGGAGTAATTTATCCCCTAAAGTCTCAAAATCAAAAAAGGAAAATTGTTGGATAGACGGAATTGCATCTTTACATTTCTTTATGGAATTCTCCATACCATGGATCTGGCGGTGGGAACCAGAAAGAGGTTATACCTATGAAAATCTTCCTTGCTTAAAGTGAATTTATTTTACTTCATTCTGGAGGAAATGATCTTAAAAGATGAGAAGACTGGAGTCCTGAATTCACAGGAAACTATTGATTTGATTAAAGAAAAAATTAAGGATTATAAAAAAGTGATGGATGAGTCTAATCCTTATGAAAATTCAGCCTTCGATCAAATTGTTAAGTCCTTAAAAATGAAAGGTGAAGTCTCCAGAGATGAAATTCTCAATGCTTATTAGGCTTAAATAAGAAAAGATATGAAGAAGAATTTTGATGTTGATATAGACAATGATATGGTGTATGTATCTTCTTCTTCAAAAGAAGATGTGGTTTTAGCTGGTGAAGTCCAAGACCCGTATGAAGATCAAGCAGAAGTGCAAATGGATGCAATGATTGCAGTACTGGGATGTCAAACCAGTAAAGCTTTGGGGAAGAAACCAATAATGTGAGTTGATGCACTGGATGATGAAAGCAAGAAGGTGGTGTAAGCAATAACGCCATGAAGCATATAATTGAAGTTTTCTATTGGCAGAATTATTTAACTTATCGTGCTACCTCATTTGTCAAAAAGGTAAAATTGACCTATGAAGAAAAAATGAAAGATGTTGTCTGATGAAAGATGCTGAAGGATAATAATTGTTTTGCTTTATTGAAAATAAGCAATGTAAAATAATTAAAGTAGCTTTTTCGGTTTTGTTTGTTTTTGCTTCCATCCTCTGTAAATCTGAGGATTTTTTAGTTGTTACGTACCCTCTTACCCATCTTACTCTCTTCCTTCTTATGTTTTACATTTTCTTCCTTTTTCTAGTTGCTTTGCTTTCTTGGTGGATTGGAGCTTTTCTAATCCTGTTTTTGTGGGAACTTTTTATTGGAATATAAATAAAAGAAGTTCTTGATTAAAACCTCGTGGTGCGATTCTGATCCCTTTTATTTATTAATGTTTCATTTAAATTTCTGTATTAGGTTAAATCTAATGTTTAGTTAAAGTGTTAGTGCGTTGAATAATATCAAAACTAAAGTAAGACAATAGCATGATTATGGTTCCATAATCTTCTTGCATCCTTTAAACATGGGTTGAGATATTGCACCAGTCTTGTACCTAAGGTTTAAAATGTTTAGATACAGTCTTGGTATCTACATTGTAATTCCTCTGTGTGCCCGCTCAAGCCGTTGGGAAGGCGTTTTAGGGCTTTGATAGGGTTGACTGGATATCAAAGACAGGACTAAATTATTTTAGTAAATGTCCTTAGGATATGACGACAGGTTTGATAAATTTTGTAACATGTTTCTTTGTAAACCCCCTACGTTTGAAGAAGTGGTTCTCGTTATGGTATCAGAGGCATGTTGTTTGAAGACTTTAGTAGAGATATTATTCAACGCACACTTTGTATGTTTGTTTTGAATATGAATATATTTCGTTCTGATAAAAATACTGTTAAAAACAGTATGAGTCATGAGGTAGAAATACTCCAGGATTTAGATCTATTAAATAAATGGTCTATTCCCAAAATGAATATTAATCAAATTTATGAAATAGGAATTCAAAGATTAGTAGAAACAAGTAGTTAAAACTACTAAGGAAACGATATCATTAAATAAAGATGAAAAGATAATCAGACTTTTAAATGAAAAAAACCTAGAACGGTATAAATACACTCAAAAATTTTCAAATAGCTTTTAAACCTTTAACATTAGAAGGTTTACCTGAAAGTTTTATTGTTGTCCTAAGAGATGGTAGAAACTTAAATTGATCTCAATCATTAATGGGAATAATACAAAGTAGTCTGGGTCATGGTCCAGTATATTTTAATGTTTTTCCAAATTTACAGTTATCTTTTACAGATAATAATATTTTTGATGCATTAACATTAAATGTTAAAACACACGATTATAATTATGCACCAGGATCTGAGGTTATATGTATTTGTTATAGAATATATTATAAACCTTTACACACATTAAATCCACAGTGTAAACAAAGAGAAAAAATGGAAAATGAGACAATTGTAATTGAATCAAATTTTAATAAATCACAAATAACGACTAGAAGAGCTATTAAATGGCATGAAATTGAATTTTCAGAAAATTGGTTAATGGAAAAAGCCGCACCTGTTTTAAATACTACTCAAACAGAACCAACTGAAATTGAACAAACACCTGAAGGTGATGTTTATATTCAATTTAAACATAATAGAACAAACCTTTTACCAAGAATTGGTTTTCGTCCCGAATCTAGTTAATCTAGATACTCTTTGATTTCTCCTTTAAATTACCAAGTTAAAATTCCATCAAGATTGTCTACTTCAAGAATTTCTAAATTAAAATCTAAAGATTTTCAAATTCCTTCTAGATCTGAAAGATCTACTGATTCAACAATTTATTTAAATGATCCATTTAAACATTTGAAAGTTGACATAGAAAATTTTGTTTCAACAACAAATAAAAATTCTTTGGATGATGATATTGATCCAACCCCAAGTGAAATGGAATATCATGTATAAAATTGTTTTTATGATTAAGTCAAAAATTGATTTTAGTCCAGCACCTCTGGCACGTCAAATTTGTAAAAGGAAATTTAATGAACCCCAATGGGAAAGTTTTAGAAAATGGTTTTTTAAAACATTTGAACCATCAGAAATGAAAATTATTTCAGAAAATTATTATAATTATCTTTCTGATTTAAATCAAATTTTACCTTTTGTTCAATGGATTATAACCAAATATGTTGAACATCTTGAAAAACATGTTTTTGTTTTAGAAAGAAATTATGAAATTTCTAAAAATAATATTGTAACAGGAGTATTTCCTCCACAAGATCCTTTTGAAATTAAAACTGAAAGCTCAAACCAAATCTTATAATGCTTTTGAAAAATTAATTGATTCTAAAAATGTAATTGTTAACACTACACACATAAATAATATAATTAAACAACAAAATTATACTAATTTGTATTTAATTATACTTGGTGAAAAATTAAACATTGCTATAAACAGAATTGATCATATATTAAATAAGTCTAATCAATTAGTTCAAAAAGTTAATAAATTAATTATTGAAAAACAAGTTCAAGAAGAAGAAGTTGTAACTGCCCCAACAATCCAACCTTCTCCTGAAATAAAAAATTTTAAATTAAAATCAATGTCAGATTTTGAAAAACTCTTAAATGACAAATTTGATAGCTTAAATTTACATACTTCGGATTTTGAAAATAAAATAGAAGATATAGTTTCTAATTATAAACAAGTTATTCAAGATGAAATAAATAAAACTGGTAAAAAAATCATATTCCAATAAATATGCGGATAAACCTAATCAAAAATTTTATTATTATCCCAGACCTACACCACAAGATTTGTTATATGAAGAACAAGAATTTGTTAATAATACAAGTTATAGTGGTAAACAAATTTATGAATGGAATTTGGATGGTTTTACATCTAAACAAGTTGCTAATATGATACATAGAATGTTAATGTACAACACCATATGTAAAAACAATGGTAATAGGGTACAAATCAATTGCTTCAATGATAATTGCTGGTTTTATTGGTCAATTAAAAGGATGGTGGGATAATTATCTTGACCAAGATTTTCGTGAAAAAAATTTTAAATACTGTAAAAATTGAAAATAATGAAAATGTTGAAAATGTTGTTTATACTTTAGTAGTTAACATTTTTGAACATTTCACTGGCAGATGGACAGATAATTCTGACACTATTAGAACTTTGTTGCAAAATCAAAGATGTCATACTCTTACTTCTTTTAGATGGCATAAAGATGTATTTTTAAGTAGGGTTTTAGAACAACCTGAGAGTAATTCCTCTCATTGGAAATCCAAATTTATAGATGGATTACCCCCTTTGTTTGCTGAAAGAATAAGAAAAACTCTTAGGAAAGGAGCATTAAATATTAATTATGATAAATATACTTATGGTAATCTCATAAGTAAGTAATGAAGGATTAAATTTGTGTAATGAAATAAAATTGAATCAACAAATTAAAAAACATCATTTACATGTTAAAAAACAATTAGGTGATTTCTGTGATCAGTTTGGTATGAATCCTCCCAAGGTTAATAATTTGGACAAATCTCATAAAAAACATAAAAAGAAATATAAGTTTAATAGTTATAAAAAAATACAAAAAAGAACGTAAAGAAAAATGTAAATTAGACAGAATTGAAAAATATGGTAAACCAAGAAAATGGAAACCTAATAAAAATAAGAAAAATAAATTTAAACATGCTAATGCCTGTTTTAAACGCGGAAAGGTAGGTCATTAATATAAAGATTGCAGAGTTAAACAAAAAATTCATGAATTAAACATTGATGATGATTTACAAGATACTTTATGTAAGATCCTATTAAATTCTGAATCTGAACTTGAAAGTGAAAGTTCAAGTCCATCCTCTTCTAATAATTCTGATAAAATGAAAGTTTTGGAAAATGAAAGCTATTATTCAAGTTCTTCTAAAAATAAAAAAGAAATTTGTCAACCTTGTCAAGAAGGTCAACCTTGTTTAAAACAAAATAGTGAATGTGATGAATTTTATCAAATAATCTCACAATTCAAAGATTTTGATATTAATATGTTAAATTCAAATCATATTTTAGAATTATTAAAGCATACAAAAGATTCTGAAGCTAAGTCTTTTATTATGGATCATATTATTGGAGAATCCAGTAATAATAATCAAAATCGAATTCAAAGAAATGTAACTCCTTATACAATGGATGTTGTTAAACAAATGTTACAGGATAAATATAAGGTAGAAACACCTACAACAACTCAAGTTTTAGTTAAAGAGATTGATAATTTAAAAAATGAAAATATTTGGTTAAAAACTGAAAATGAGTCTTTTGAAAAAAACATTTCTCAACTAGAACAAAGAAATGATAAAGGAAAATCCATAGTGGACGCGTCTCATTTTGAAAATATTAATTTTGAACATAATATTTCAGAAAATGAAAACTTCTTATCTGCACTTGAAATGGTGACTTCTAAAAAGTAGTATATCAAAATTACACTTTTAATTGATAATCATTTTGTAAAAGATTTAACTGCTCTTGTTGATAGTGGAGCATATTTGAATTGTATTCAAGAAGGAATAATTCCTACAACATATTTTCATAAAACCACTCATACTTTAAGTTCTGTAAATGGTCCAAATTATAAAATACCAAAGGCTTTTATTTGTAAAAATAAAACATGTATTCCTACAAGTTTTCTTTTAGTCAAAAATATTACAAACCAGGTAATTCTTGGTACTCCTTTTTTAAAGAAAAGATTTCATTTAAAACAAGTAAATGAAAAGGGTTTTATTGGTACTTTTGAAAATAAAAAAATTTAGTTTAATTTTATAACTGAGCCTTTTACAAGAATTTTAAATGAAATTAAAGATTTAATAATTGCAAAAGATAACCAATTAAATTTTCTTAAGAATGAAATAAATCTTATAAATCTTGATGATAAATTAAAAAATTCTAAATTACAAGATAAAATTAAACATTTAATAAATAATTTTTCATTAATTTTTAGTATGTTATATATATTCGAATTTGATATATATATCTAGATGTTTCGAGATACGCATAGATGTACATATCTTGATTTGTTCACGACATGAAATAATATATCTAAATTTGAAATTATGAATATGTATACAATATCTTTATTCTATTCCAAATATATATATATATAGATTCTAGGGTGATCTCTAATATTATATATATATATATATGTATGTATGGTCATATTTAGAAAACTATATAATATATAGGTATATATATCCGAAAATTTACACACATATATAATGCTTTTTCTAATTTATTTTTGATAATTCTAATATTTATTATTGATACCTAGACTTCCATTCATCAATATTAGGGCACACCTAATAATATTTAGGCCTATTACTAAGCATGTATGCATTTATTAAATATTGATGAGTAAGATGAATCTAATTATGAAAAATTGACATAATTAATTTTTTAATAATGTGCCTTATCCCAATATCTATAAATAAGGCTTGAACATCCCATTTTCATACCCAAACACACACACACTTCACTACTCCCTACACACACACACACACGGTACATACATACATATATATATCAATACACACACACCCACATTCACAATACACACACACCCACATTCATGACACACACACACACACACACAATACACACATACTCTTCAAATACACACACACATTACATACATATTATATATATATACATATGTATAAATTTTACACTCTTTCAACACTCTCACCACTATATACATATATACGTACACATCTACATATATATCCGTTGAGAAAGTTAAGGTAGGAATTTTGCTTAATTATATAAGTTTAGTTGTTCTATGCTTTTACACACTTAAGTGTTATTATGCTAGAATAAGCCTAGGAATCATGTTTTACTACAAGTTAGATGCCACCATGTTTATAGTACTCCTTAATTGTATTTATATACTATAGTTTATACTCATGCCTTATTATGCCCGATATATGCTCTCCTAAAGCATGAAATCATGATTCTTATGTGAAATTATGTTAGAATATGTTTATGTGATAATCTTTAATTATGCATGACGGGCCCAAATGTGTTCTCGGTGTCGATGGGGCTAGAGTTCAGTCGGGCGGTAATAGGCTTGCCGGTCTTAAAACAATTCTCGCCATCCATGTCCTAATCCCATCTTGCATAGACGGAGTGTTCCATGTATTAGTTGTGGGTCGTAGGAAATTGGCATAGTCTTGAGATATGGCCACCAATGTGAATGGATGAAATTGGTGTGGACAGATGGAACATTGGGATTAACGATGTGAACGGTTGGAATATTATGCTATGAGAGATATAAGGAAGTCACCAATAGGTGACTTGAAAGGTAGTAAAATGTGAAATATTATGTGAGATATTATGACTATGTGCAGTTACTATACACACGAGCACCTTATGTTATTAAGTGAAAATTCCTACTCAACGTGTATGTTGACCATTTCTCCATGTGATAATTTTAGCCGAAAATGAGGCGGGAATTACTAAGGACGATAGCAAGGAACGGTTTGGCGCCGTTCACTAGTTGGAATTAAGCTTGATATTTTGTATTTTGGAGAGGCCGTGATATTATAAATTTTTGTATTACTATGTATTACGCACACTACTCTGATATATTTTCAATAAAATAAGTATAGTTGCACGTTTTAGTTGGCTACATTTTAATAAATTAGTTAAAGGTGTGGGTCGTTACAATCATCATCCATTAAAAATTCACGCATCATGAGTCTATCTGTTGCGTAAACGCTGGTACCTTATCTTTTCATTGTTTTAAGATATCACTACTACCTCTTAAAAGATAATGCTTCAAAGATATATCCTCACACCCAGGCCGTTATTTTAGGAACGGCCATTTTCTGGCTAATCACTGTTAGATTTTTCACTTTTCTCTTAAGTGATAACATTTACCTATTAAACATTGGTGCCTTATCTTTTCATTATTTTAAGATATCACTACCACCTCTTAAAAGATAATAATTCAGATATATGTCTTCATGCCCAGGGTGTTATTTTAGGAACGTCCGTTTCCTGGGTAATCACTATTTGATTTTTCACTTTTCTCTTAAGCGATAACATTTACCCATTAAACATTGGCGCCTTATCTTTTCATTGGTTTAGGATATCACTACCTCTTAAAAGATAACGCTTCAGAGAGATATCCTCATGCCCAGGCCATTATTTAAGGAACGATCGTTTGCTGGGTAATCAATGTTAGATTTTTCACATTTCTCTTAAGCAATAACATTTATCCATTAAACATTGGTGCCTTATTTTTTCATTGTTCTAACATATCGTTACCACCTCTTAAAAGATAATGCTTCAGAGATATATCCTCACGCCCAGGCCGTTATTTTACGAACAGTCGTTTACTGGGTAATCACCGATAGATTTTCACATTTCTCTTAAGTAATAACAATTATCCCTTAAACATTGTTGCCTTATCTTTTCATTGTATTAAGATATCTTTACCACCTCTTAAAAGATAACACTTCAGAGATTTTATCCTCACAGCCATGCCATGAGTTGATGCACGACCATTTGCGTGTAATCATTGTTAACTATGTGTCATATCGTAAGCATTTGTCACTGTTGATGGTGACATTGCCTCTTAAGAGATAATGTGTCTCCATTAGGCATTTGTGCCTTATCTTTTTATTTGCATTAAGAGTTCATTGCCATCCATTAAAATATCACACATCATTATTCTTTATTTGTGACATTTTATTTTAAGAGATAACCTTTATTCGTTAACTTTTTATTATTATTTGTTTAATGTTTTTAGAAAGTGTTCTCATCCATTAAAAGATCACGTATAATATTGTGTAGTGACAATGCAAGCATTTGTGATTGGCATCGAATATTTCGAGTGGGTGGAGCACTACAAGAAAATAAGGTAATTTGGGCAGAATTTTTGGTGAAATTTCAGGCGGACTATATCTGCCGAAAACCCTTTTCGCTTTTCATTCTTGGGCGGATTTTTGGCGAAATTGATTCGCAGAAAAAAAATTTGGCATGTTACTGCCGGGGAAATTTTTAATTTAAAAGTTTAAAATTGAATTATTTTTGGCTGAATTTTCGTCTAAAATCCACCGAATTTTTTTTTCTTCTTTACTGGTGATTTCTGTCTAGAAATCTTCGATGGCAATCAAACCATGAATTCGTTTGTCCGTACTTCAACATAAATGCCTTGTTGTAGCCCCTGCAATACGGACAAGCTAGTTTACCAGCAGTCATCCATCCCGACATCATTCCATAATCCGGAAAGTCATTGATAGTCCACATTAATGCAGCACGCATAATAAAATTTTGTTTTACATGTACATCGTACATGGAGACTCTATCTTCCCACAATACCTTCAACTCATCAATTAGTGACTGCAGATACACATCAATTTTTACTTTCGAATTTTTAGGATCAGGAATTATGCATGTTAGAAACATATATGGGATTGTCTTACACATTTCAGGGGGAAAATTATACGGCGTAATGATTATTGGCCAACAAGAGTATGACACAATGGATTGGGAATACGGCGTGAACCCATCATCACACAAAGCAGGCCGCACATTTCTAGGGTCATTAATAAAATCAGGATATAGTTTGTCAAAGTGTTTCCAAGCATTCCCATCTATTGGGTAACACATAACACCGTCAGGCCGCTGATGCTCTACATGCCATCTCATGTGTGGTGCTAAACTCAAAGATGCATACTGACGTTTCAATCGTGGAATAAGAGGCAAATAATGCATCCTCTTTAGCGGAACTTGTTTTTCACGCACACACCATTGTCACGATATCTTGAAACACCATAGAAATTGAAATTTACTGGGTTCGCAATATCTCTGTTGTATAACATGAATCCATTTACACAACAATCTATTTTCTTACTAGTCAAACCTAACTTTTTTACTAATTTTTGTGCCTCGTAAAAATTTGTACGGGTCCGACAGGCACGTCATTCCATAATAGAAATCAATTTTTCTTTGAATATATTAATGGATAGACCTATCTCTTAAGAATGTCAGAGACAAGGTCTTTTCGTGCAAGTCCCACGGGCATGTCGTTCCATAATAGAAATCAATTTTTCTTTGAATCTTTTAATGGATAGACCTATTTCTTAAGATTGTCAGAGACAAGGTCTTTTCGTGTAGGGCCCCACGGGCACGTCGTTCTATAATGGAAATCAATTTTTCTTTAGATCTTTTAATGGATACACCTATCTCTTAAGAATTTCAGAGACACAGTCTTTTCATACAAGTCCTACGGGCATAGTCTCTTAATGGATAGACCTATCTCTTAAGAGCTATCACAGGCAAGGTCTTTTTGTGTGGGTCCCACGGGCACGTCCCACGGGCACGTCGTTCCATGTTGGAATCAAAGATTCTTTGAATCTGTAGCGGTTAAGACATATCTCTTAAGAATGTCAGAGACTAGGTCTTTTTTTCGAGTCCCACGAGCACGTCGTTTTATGATGAAAACTACTTTTCTTTGTATCTCTAAATGGATACAGATATCTCTTAAGAATGTAAGAGAGAAAGTCTTTTCGTGGGGGTCCCTCGGGCACGTTGTTCCAGGAATGATGGCAGTTTTTCTTTTAATCTCTTAATGGATAGACCAATCTTAAGAAAGTCAGAGCAGACTGGCATTCATGTGAAAGCTGGCGAAAAGCTGAATTTCTTTAAGTGAAACCCGACATCAAAGAGCTCACGATAAAACTAATTACTTATTTCGATATCCACTATAAATTGGGTCATTTAGAACTAAACCAATAAAGAAAAAAATTATCATGAATGAAATTTCCAATTTTCATCCCGACGTTTGCAGCGATTTATCCAAAAATATTATCACCAATCAGCTGATATTTATTTGGCTAAATTTGCCGCAGATGTCGATAAAAAATGGGAGAGTTTTTGTGCAACTTGTTTACGAGATGATACGTGAAACACAGGAGAATGGCCGAGCCGTAATATATTTGACGGCCTGTTGGCATGATCGACATCTACAACAAATTTGGCTCAAGCTTTGCTTAAGCGATGGAATTGCATATGTTGTCTCCATTTTCGGAGACATGGCCGTGGGAGATTTTGGCATCGGCAATCAGGCTGGTGTCTTTCCTTGTTACCGTTGCACTCTGTTTGGGTACAATTCCCATACAAGTGCATTGAACTTAGTAGGAAGTCTTCCACAGTATTTTTTTTTTTGTTTTGCTTGATTTTGTATATATTTGAACCACAAAATGGCTTCCGAAATTATATGAATATATCTTAACAACGAAATGTCCTCCATTTTGTAGGCTCTGCTTGGGCTGACAACATTGCAAACAACAAAATGTTTAAGAGATTCTAGTTCAGCAATCAAGAGATCCTAAATATGTTCCTTATGGAAGTCCTTCTGAAATACTTAATGTTTGGTGTATATCTCTTAAGCGATTTATGTAATCTCCCTGTACCTTCAGGGACCCCATTGTCTATCAAAGAGATCATTCAACGATATGTTTATATGGGTCCAATAATACACGCTGCCAGCTTGGTTAAAAAAGGGCGTAAGTAGTTTGTTGTCTCTTAAGTCACATCTATAATCTCTAAAACGATATTTTGTTTTCTGTACTTTGCCGTTTAATACGCTCTTGCAATCTCTTAATTAGCACATGTAGTTTGAAGGATTTCATTATTTTATTTGGTATCAATAATTGCTTTAATGATACAAAATTTTAATTTCATATCAAAATGAATAAAAATATAAGGGCAATTTGAACTAGAAAATGTATTATACTTATATGTTTAATAGATTATGGTTCATCAATCAAGATATCCTAAATAGTTTACCAAAAACCTCTAAAGTCACTTAATGTAACAAGCCCGAAATTCCTTTATATTTAATTAAAAATAAATAATAATTTGCACATAAAATTTGTACAAAATACAAAAGTTACAATTTTCAAAAGGAATACAAAAGTAACTTTATTGCGTAAATGGCTTCTAAACGCTTCCGCTGTGCCACTCTGACATGCTATCTCATTTCTGTCTAGAAATAATCATGTAAAGAATAATCAACACAACAGTTGAATAGAAATATCATTCAACCCCATAAGGTCGGTGTATTTTTTAATAGGTGCACATAGTCATATAATATTTCACATAATACTGTACTTTTGGATCACGCTATCATGATCATAGTTTCCTTATATCTCCCATATCATAATATACCAACGGTTCACATCGTTGATCCCAATATTCCATCCGTTCACACTAATTCCATCCGTTCACATCGGTGGTCATATCTCGAGACTATGCCAATTTCCTACGACCCACAACCAATACATAGAACACTCTGTCCATGCAAGATGGGATTAGGCATGGATGGCGAGAACTATTTTAAGACCGGCAAGCCCATTGTCGCCCGGCCGAACTCTAGCCCCATCCATACCGAAAACACATTTGGGCCCGGCATGCACAAATAAAGATTGTCACATAAACATATTCTCACATAAGGATCATGATTTCATGCTTTAGGAGAGCATATATTGAACTTAATAAGGCATAAGCATAAACTAGAGCATATAAATACAATTAAGGAGTACTTTAAACATGGTGGCATCTATCTTGTAGTAAAACATGATTCCTAGGCTTATTCTAGCATAATAGCACTTAAGTATGTAAAAGGATAGAACAACTAAACTTATGTAATTAAGCAAAATTCCTACCCTGAAATGTTTTTAGGGAAAAAGAGGGCATATAAAGGGCTATATGAAAGGATAATAGGTATATATGTATGTCAAAAGAAGTGTTTATATATATACATATGTCGGTGGAAGATATTTTATAAATATGGAGTGTTTTGGGTGTTGAGAGTAGAGTGAGCAAGGGGGTGCGTCTATAGGCGGGATTTGTGTTGTGTGATGGAAATGAAGATCACCCCCCTCCTATTTATAGTTGTTGGCCAAGAAACAAGATTATCTTATTAGGTTTTATCTTATTAATTAATGTGATCTTCCAACTAGGCTTATCATTAATTATGTTCACACCTAATTGTGGTTGTGAGTTACATAAGTGTTACCCTAAATAATATGAGTTGTACCCTATATTATATTATGTGTTGGCCTAATATGATGATTCAAGCCCTAAACTCATTAGAATGCTCCAAGTATAAGATTTGCTAGATTCATCAAATAAATGTAGGAAGATATTTTAATAAAACATTAACACAAAATCAAATAAAATCTGATTTTTATTGTCCTAATCTTATAAAATCTGAAATCATATCTTTATTTCATTAAAAATTCAAATTTGTATTTATTTATTTTTGTAAAAACCGAAAATTAGGGTTTTAGGGCATAAAATTACGATTTTTGGGCATAAAATCCGAAAATTCATAATTAATTTAGAAATATTCCAAAATTATCAAATTTAATCTTTACAAATATGAAATTATTTTTATATTTCTCAGAAATTAGAAATGTTTTAGTTATACTTTTGAAAATTGCAATTTAGGACTTAGAATTTTGAAAATTGTGTTAGAATGTCTAATTCCTCTAAAATTTGGAAAATCATGTAATTTATTCAAAATTGCATCTTCTCCATGCATAAAAGTCTAGAATACTTATTTCTATTATTTTTGAAAACTCATAAATATTTAATAGAATAATTTTTCAAGAATGGTAATCAAAATTCAAAAATTAGTACTTTACCATTCAAAATGTAAATTACTATCCCAAAATCATACTAAAATTTGAAAACAACAAGTAACAAGGACATTTTCAAGAAGCATAAGGTTTTATATCAATTATTTAAATAATAAGAATTACCGGGTCGTCACACTTAATGGATGAAATTAACCATTTAAGAGATCAACAAATTAGAGCAATAATAAAAGAACATACCCTGGCCGTCTCGTGTGGTACGGCCGTTCTTTCTGAAATGCTTAATGTTTGGTGTATATATCTCTTAAGCACTTTATTTAATCTTCATGTCGCTTCAGGGACCCCACGGTCTATCAAAGAGATTATTTAGCAATGTGTTTATATGGGACCATAATACGCCCTACCAGTTTGATTAAAAACAGGCGTGAGTAGTTTGTTTTCTCTAAAGTAGCATCTATAATCTCTTAAACGATACTTTGTTTTCTGCACTTTGTCGTCTAATACACTCTTGCAATCTCTTAATTAGCACATGTCGTTTGACGGATTTCATTGCTTTTTAATACACAACAATTTATCTTCAAGAGATAGTCATGTTAATTTACATCATTACATAGTAACATAATTTACACTTGTGTATGTAGTTAGAAATAACTACGAAATATACATTTAAACTATATGCCTTTAGGTTCAATAAGGGTATCCATTTGCCCATGAAAAATCTCCACAGCGAGGCATTCTCGAAAGTTATCGATTGTTTCGTCATTAAGGGTGTCCATAGCGTACCGGTAATGTGGTATTCGATGAACTTCAAAAGTAAACCCCACAATTTCCACTGCAGAACAATACACAGAACATAAGGAACAAGAACTCAATGAAGAAGATATTCGTAGGAATTATGATCAATTTTTTTTTTTTTGAAATACTAACCTTCGATTATTATGTGGCGCCAGAATTTTCACAACCGGCCATTTCCAATCTAGAACCTCACCAAGATGGGCAAATCTACCACTCTTCTTCAACAACTTGGGGAACATATAGCAAGGCCCATGCATTACTTCATCAAATTTCTTCACTGAATAGCACTCCGGGGCACAATCCATGACCTCCACAATCCCCTTTTCTAATTTCCACACTACTCCAATCGAGTGGTAGTTTCTGATGTTCAAAACACCATATAGCCTATTGCATCCCACTATTCTGCCCCCATGATTGTGTGTATGGGGATCTACATACTTCATACAGATCTCATCATCAACAACAGTTGCATTAAACGCATCTTCAATTGCATTGTTACTAACTTCTCCATTCTTTTTTATTCTTCTTCTATCCAGACGAGCCCAAAGTCAATTGACAATCATACAAAGACTACTCGTGAAATACGAATCCTCATTGGCATACGAATTCAGTTGACCCAACTTGGTGTTGGGATGTTCTTTCTATCTGATTCTCATAAATGCTAATGCCTCATGGATTTCCTACATAAAGATGACTAATTGTAAGCATAATGGTTTTACAGAATATTGGTATTACATATGAATATATATTTATATCATTAAACTTACTTCAGAAGTCAACTAATCCTTCAGTGTTATAAGCCTTTTAAACATGGTCTTTTGATTGGGAAATATGGTACATCTTACCGTGGCATCATCACCAACCGCATCAAACCATTGCCTAAAGACAGTCCTCTATCACTCACAAATGGGCAGCAAAAAATTCAATTTTGGCACAACCCGAAAAAATGCCCTTCTTTTTTATTAACAATAAAATACCCTTTCCAAAAATAAGAGTGCATAATTTTCATAAAATAGCACCTTTTTAAACAAAATAACAAAAGTTAATATAATAAAGTACGAAATACCCTTGTATTTTTATAACAAGAATAAGATTTAGTACAACATAGAAAAATCATAAGTAAGTAATTCTATCTAATCAAAAGCTCCTTAATGCCCAGTGTTGTCTTCCTCTTGGTGGACTATAGCATTTTTTGCCTAAAAAACATATTCATAACACATGTCAACATAACGGTTGAGTGGAAATTTCACTTAATCACATAAGGTGAGCGTGTGTAATATTTGCACATAATCACATAATATTTAGCATAATATCATAATAGCAAAATGTAAAACTAGAACTACCTTTTGCAATTAAAGAAACTCCTACATTTTCAAGAGTGTTTTATGGAATTAAGGGGATATATAGAGGGTTAATATGTATATATGTATGTAAAAAGAAGGGTTTATATATATGTATATATATATATGGGTAGGAGATATTTTATAAATATAGAGTGTTTTGTGTGTTTATAATAAGGTGAATGTGAGTTGTGTTTTAGGCGGGAATTTAGTGTGTGTGGATGTGTTTGTGTGTGTCCTAAAAAATTAAAAACATGCCTCCCCTATTTATAGGGTTGAGCATGTGAAATAGATTTATTTAATATTAAGGTCAATTTTCATTCAATGCAAATTTTACACCTTGGTTGGGTAATTAATGAAATGGTCCAACTTATAGACTTAAGTGGCATCCTAAATATACTTAAGTGCGCCCCAAATTGTATGAATCATCCCCTACGTAAATATGAGCCATGCAAGTGCACATTTTCTAGAAATATTGCTACAAGAATTAACAAGAACCATGCAAGTGTAAAAGTTGAAGAACAATCTTAGAAAACTATCTTTGTGTGAAATCATACAATATATATATATATATATGAAATCATCAATATATATGTATAAATTTTCGTGCATATATATATATATGTGTGTGTGTGTGTACAAATATATTTTACAATTTTTTAAAAGGTAGTTTTATTAAAGAAGTAGTGTTATTTTATAAGAAATTACAATGGTGTATTAATTTATAAAAAAAGAGTGTGTATATATTATTATATATATTGTATATTTTCTTAAAGATACTCATATATATATATATAATTATTTTATTTATGTAGAATAATCTTATAATATTGAAAATAAGTATGCATCTATTTTAAAAAATAATGATAAAATAGAGTTAAATTTCGAGAATAGTATTTATTATATCAATCTTGAAAATAAATGATATTATTATTATAAACATACTCGATTTTAAATAATAATAATAATAATAATAATAATAATAATGAGAATAATAATAGCGATATATTAATAATTATGGAGTAAAGAAATAATCATATTGCTAAAATGTATATAGAGCAAATACATATTTAATCATGAAAGCACACATAATTCACACATATAAAACAAGAGTCACATAATAATTGGGTAAAACATCAAACTATATATAATAGTTTTTAAAATATTGCATGAAACATAATATATAATAAATTCTAAAATAGTAGGAAATACCGGAGCATTACAAGTTCACTTTGGGTAGTTGCGGTTGTTTCTCCTTCTGCCCTCTGGGTAAACGGAGTCAATGTAGCACCTACTGCTCCCTTCTCTTTAGGATGCACTGTTCCATCGTTAGCCTAATAGTCTTCCTGTGCCTTGTCAACTTTGGATTTCTTTGTCTTTTTAATCTCAGCAGTAAATGGAGACTTAAAATAACGACTTCTTTTACTCTCCCTCACCGGTCTCCTCTTAATACTAGGCACCAACTTGATACGACTTAGAGCTCGTTTGGATGGGCTTTTTTCAAAGAAAAAACACTTAATTTTTGAAAAAAAGCACTTCAAAAAAAAATATTGTATTTGGATGGACTTTTTAAAAAAAAAGCAGAAACTAGAAAAAAAAAGTCAAAAGGGGCTTTTTTTAGAAGCTACCCAGAGTAGTTACCTGTTAAAGCACTTTTAACTACTATATCCAAACGCAAAGCTGCTTGGCTTTAAAAAAAAAGCTCTACCATAAAAAGCATCATTCGAGAAGCATTTTTTTTTTTCAACACATCCAAATGAAGCCTTAATTGGAACAATTAAGTTGAAGAAATCCACAAATTACACCATCTGGGAAAAAAGAAATCTACCAATTAGATGAATTGAATTGCAGAGATCCACAAATCGGATCAATTGAACTACAATTTGGGAAAATGCACCAATTTGGATAAGTTGTGAAAGATTGTTATAGCGATCATCAAAATTGAATAGCCAATAATTAAATATTTAATTTCCAATTTGGTGTAAATAATGGCAATGAACTAAAGTTAATTAAATACATAAATTATATACTTTATAAAAGTGTAATTTCAATTCATATCTTGGATGGTTTAACAAGCAGTCACTATTTTAGTTGACATATGAGTTTGAAGTTCACTTTTATATTGTACAATTTTTTTGTTCTCCCCCCCCCCCCCCCCCCCCCCCCATCTCTCTCTCTCTATACATATATATATATATATATATATATATAATATTTGTGAATTGTGACTAGTGCTCCATGTTGTAAACTTTATAGTTTGCAAGGACCCTTATTTTTTTTAAGTGTTTAATTTAATTACAAGACTAAAATAAATTTTAGAATAATGCAAAATAGTAGTAATTAAAATTTACAAATGTTTACTAGAAAATATTAAAGCTGTCAAAAATTGAACATATTATTATCATTATTATTGTTGTTGTTGTTGTTATTATTATTATTATTTAAAAAAAAGACATATTAAGGGTTAAGACTGACAAGTGAATAATTTTGAAATTTTTGTAGCAAAAAAAAAAGAGGAAAAACAAAAACAAAAAGAAGTAATTTTAAATTTTGAAATTGACATTAACTCGCTCAAACTAAATACTTGGTGGCCAAATCTCAAAAGTTTTATGAAGAAAATTTAAGATCAATGCATGACCATCTATAAAATTTGAAATTGAAATTCACCCTCTCAAATAAATATTTGGCGGTCAAATCTGAAAAATTCTATATTTAAAATTCAAATTGAAAATCTTCACTTTCTTCCACAAGCCCAAATTGGCAGAACCTACTTGTCCTTGATTTCACTCCTCGGTTGGCTTCCTTCTGCATCGCCCTCTAGTTGAAAAGGGGTTTGTCTCTTCTGAAACATCCTTCCCCTTACACCATCCTCTGCACCCTTTTCTCTCCCCACTGAGTCGGTGCGTATATGCTGACTTTGTCTTTCTCCTATTTTATTTTTTTTCCTTATAATTTTTATTTTAGACTGCGTATTTTATGCTTTTCCATGGGTCATGTGAGGGTAAAAAGCAAGGTCATGTATGGTCTCAAAATTTAGTTGGGGTTCACATTCTATTCAAATATGGTGGAGATCTCCACAAGGTACTCTGGTATTGCCTTCCTTATCTAGTTACAAGTTTATAGTTTTTACAGTTTTTATAGTTTCTTTTTTCCAGTGTGTGTGATTTACAGTAGTTCCCTCTCAAGCTCACACGTTAACATATGCACCGTGTTTGATGAGATAATTTGTAGTGTGTAATTTTCTTTGTTGTGTATTAACTGTAGTGTGAGATAATATCTTGGTGATGGGTTTTGTGCAATTTTTATTTTTTTAGCCAATATTTTGGATCATCATGCCCAAATTGTTATGTCAAGGTTTAGGGTATTTGAAGATTTATTAATGGTGGTGCAGGCGTTGCTTAATAGGATATTTTCTGCCACTAATTGGATGCTTTATCATTTGAAAATTGTAATATGTGATCCTAATGTGTATTTTGGGATGAATATCTCTCCACTGATTGCATGCTTCGTCATTTGAAAACTGTAAAGCTGACTGAGATGTCTGGTGTGCCTCATGAAATGAAATTTATGAAGTTTCTACTCGAATATCCACGTGTCTTGATGAAATGAGTATTACACCTAGTTTATACGTGACACTTCCACCACCAACAGAAAAGTAGGGAAGAGTTAATGTCGTAAATGCGTTTCATGAGATACTATTAAAGAACATTGGCATTATAACATTATATAAAGCATGAAGCAAATATAAGGACGATGATATTACATCATTGTTGTGTTTGTCAGAAGCCTTTTGAGACTCATGTCTTGTCTGATATTGGTTTTCACTATGCAGAGAAGTTTATATTTACTGTTGAGTTCATTGAGTTGAGGCGTCAAGAATTGGTTTTGTTTGTCCACTGGATTGCTTCACATGATGAGTTTTGGCGAAGTGAGGATTTAAGAACCTTTTTGAAGGCAGATGAACAAGTAGTTCAATATGATGGAGGTTTTTTCTTCAACCAAGATATCAAACTAAATACTAAATTTGCGTTTGTCAATTCATAGCATGCTCTAGAAAGAGAAATCTGTGTGAGGAATGGTGGTATGCTTATTTTAGTGGGGGTGGTTAATTACTGAAGCCTTGTCATTTGAGCTACACTGTTGTTATAGGAAGGCCTTATATGTTAGGAATCAAAAGTGGGAGCAGTTAGAGTTCTATTTTACAACTGATTTCATGTATGTTACGCAAAGAGTAGTTCATATTTGGTTAACAAGATTGCTACTTCTGGTCATTTTATTTATTAAGCACCCCATTGATAGTTATTCATTATGGTTAATCTCAATGGATTTTAAATATTTGAAACAACTAGAAAAGCTAATTACATAATTACTGACATATATTGTGCATATATCAATTGAATTATTTATGCTTTAGCTAGCAAGATCCTGTTGTTGATGAGGCATTACTATATATTTTTGTTTCCTATTTTCTTGTGTTACAATTTTGCTCCATAATTGGGTAATTCATGTGATTATATTTTCTTTTACATGATCGGTATAGGATGGAAAGAGCAAGATTCCTGGACATCGGCATTTTCATAAAGAAACCTGTAGACTTGATGCGAACTTTCAAGGTATCTCATTTAAACAATAATAAGTATTCGATATTGAGTTGGAGCAACTAATAGGAAATATTGTTGTTTGAGTTTTATAGTCTTATATATTTTGCTTATATACTAATTAAACCCCAACCTGAAGACTTCTTTTTCATATATTATGAATGTTCTTTCATATGCACAATACTAGAACACACAAATGAAACCTTCTTTATTCAAGAGATATAAACCATGTGCTGATCAACTTGTGGGTTTTGATTGACATTAGTAATACTTCATTTCCCATCGCTTGGCATGTATGTTGTGCAAGGAAGGGAGTTTCTTTTAATTATGGTAGTCTTCGTTAATTTGACAACATATACAGTCCAAAGTAAGTGATGTTGATTTTGTAACACAACCGAAATCTGATGGTGCAGAGGTGAAGAGAAGATTTGAGACAATAGTGAAGCAAAGGAATGAAGGGATAGTTCGATTTCAAGAGCAAAAAAACAAGCGATATGGGTATGGCTTTTCACAAATTTGCCAAAGGTCAGGCTTGGCAAATGGTACGGTTGAAGCTTGGATAAGCCTTCTTCCTAAGCTTGAAGCTTGCTCCTCCCAAAAGAATGTACAATTGTAAAATAAATTATACCAAATTTCCCAGGTTGTATACTATACAGAACCAAAAGCTAAATTAAAAGCTAGTTTCAAGGTTCTTGTAACTTTAACTGGATATATTGATTTGTATAATTGGTAATAATCTATTGGGTCCAGTTTCAACATCATTTGCTCACACACTTTACATGCACAACCATAGAAACACTTGAAAAGTTAGTTACATATTTCAGATACATAAATTTTTGTGATGAATTTGGTTTTGGTTTAACCTTTAAGAGTACAGATTTCACATGTGGATTGGGAAACAAGCTAATCCACAATGACAATTATATGAGATAATTAATTTTTTTTAAAGAGCAAGAATGCTAGCAAAATAGAAGTCTATTTGTAGAACAATCATATATTGAAATACAATTCATGGCCAAAATTTTTTCTAAGCCAAAATCTCATCAAATTGCCTAAGGACCTCGCAGATAAAAGAGTATTGCAGATAAACATTGCAGCCAAGAAAGTTGTTGGATAGGAAAAAGAAAAAAAAAAACCCAAGAGATGGAACCATTAACTAGTGGGGCAAAATCTTTCACTTGGTGACTAACAAAAGTAAAACCCACAATCAATTAAAGAATTAACTCAAACCCTGAAACCCATGTTGTTTCTTCTTCTCCTAGCCCTCAAACTTCCTTCCCTTGGCTCGCACGTAAGGCTTGGTGTGGCTGTGAGGAGCACTAGGAGCTGGACCAAAGTGCTTCACTGCTTCACAATCACGGGCCTTATTAGAACAAGGAGAACCTGTTGCAGAACAGGCATGTTTATCAAGTGTTGTATTGTGACAGGATTAAATGAGTAAAATTTGTAATAAAGCACTTAAGTATTGTGGCACCTCTTCCGCTAGGATCTTCCTATACGGTTGGAGACCACCGACGATCGTACTGAGCACAAATTTTGAAATTCACCCCTAGTACGAACGCCTAGCTTAACAATACGCAGTAGAGGTAGAGTAAAATATACAACATGGATAATATATATATCTATGTTTAGTACAACCAAGTAGCGCAACTGAGTACAACATCAAAATAGCCAACTACTGGCACCAAGTAGCAAACTATGGATTATACATCAAGACAAAGTGAAATGAAGTTTAATATAAACAACTGGAGGAGCGGCTACCATCCTATGCACTCCCATTATTCTGATTTTGAGGCAATGAACAGAAAGAAACGAGAGGTTAAGTCCAAATGACTTAGTGAGGCCACATATAGATAGATATATATTTGACTGAAAATGAGACTCAAAACAGTTAAATCATAATAAAGTGCACGTAGTGTGAAATGTAACTTGATAATAATAACTGAACTGAGTAATGCGGACAGTGAGCCCAAAATGGAGTCTCCAACCTTATGACTACCCAAAACAAATAAATCATAATAGAAACCCTTATGCCTCCCTTGTCGAGAAGCCACCTCGACACTAAACAAGACAGAGATGTATCACGCGTCCGTGCAATACATCGCTCCAATCCCTACTACAGTCATCCTCCGGCTGTACGTAGAAATTGGTTTCACGGAATGGTATCATATAAAAGGTTCTATCGACGGTCTGTTCCGCCCGATAAAATTCCTCTTATAAGTACCTGGGCCCAAACTTCCCAAGGGCGTCCCCAAGGGTAAACAGAAATATAACGGAACAGATATGACTCACAACTTATCAATAAAGCAATAACTTATTTTTACACCCGGGATACATAGAAATATAATTAAAATATGATATCCCAAAGGTGTCAAAAATCATTTCGAGACAAATACAACTGGCAATATCAGAGAATGCAATATTTTCGAAAATAACTTGTTTTACATGCATGGAAAACATTTCCCAAAAGATTTGATAGCATAAATTCCATAAGGTAGGCATACAAATAATATTTATATCATATAGTTCAAAGCCCCAGAAAGGAATTGACAACGCACTCACCTTAGGAGTTTATCAAGTTTATAGATTTGTTTTCGGCTAGATCAACTTGACTTCCTCCTTCAAGAGTGTGTGAGGGAAATAAGGGAGTATATGGAAGGCTAATAGGTATATATGTATAAAAAAAGAAGGTTTTATTAATATATATATATATATATGTGGGGAAGATATGCTATAAATAGAGAGTGTTTTGTGTGTTGAGAGTGGAGTGAGTGTGGGTGGGTGTTTTTAGGCGGGATTCTTTTGTGTGTGTGGGAGAATGAAGACAATGGCCCCTTTTTATAGAGTTTAGGGCAAGAAATAGGATTTTTATAATATAAGGTCAATTTATAATAAATGCATAGAAGATAGGATAAGATAGGATAAGATAAGATAATATAAGATAGGATAAGATAAGATATTTTAATAAAATATGAAGAAAAAAAATCAAATAAAATCTGATATTTATTGGCCTAATATTATAAAATATGAAATCATATCTTTATTTAATTAAAATTTCGAATTTGTACTTATTTATGTTTGTAAAAATTGAAAATTAGGATTTTAGGGCATAAAATTAGGGTTTTAAGCCTAAAATTCGAAAATTCATAAATAATTTAGAAAAATTCCAAAATGATGAAATTTGATCTTCATAAATCTGAAATTATATGTATATTTCCCAGAAATTAAAAATGTTTTAGTTATATTTTTGAAAATTGCAATTTAGGACATAAGATTTCGAAAATTGTGTTAGAATGTCAAATTCGTTTAAAATTTGAAAAATCATGTAATTATCACGTCACATAATTCACATGTCAAAGAAGGATCATACACAACATGAAATATTAGTAAGCATGCGTGAATATTATAAGAACCGATTTATATCGTTGTTAGACCAAAAATCGGGATGTCACAAGTATTGTTCAATAGAATAAAAGATTCCTAGTCTCATTGAGGGCATTCTTACAGCAAATACTACTCCCATTTGCTAACCAAGAAATGTAACAATGATTATATCACAAAGATATGCTGGTTTAAATTTGATCTATCACATGGATATAAGTAAAGTTAAAAGTAGAGATAGATTGAAATTTTAGAGACAATCTAATAGTTAATAATCCCCTGAAGAACAGGGGCATTTTTGTTTTGTGATATGAGAGTATGATATTTAAAGTATGTATAGATGATGTGGTAGTTAGAATAGTGAATTATTCATGTTTGAATTAGGGTAATATGTAGTATCTATTGTATCTATTTATCTCTTTTGACATGTTTGATTTGGGGTATGATTCTTATTCTTAGTGTCCATTACCGAAAATACCCTCACAGTTTTTAAAATCAGGTTTATATTATGAGTTGTCGTCTATTTGTGTTGTGCTTCTTCTCATCTTCCTCCTTCTTCCTTTGTTTTTTTTAAATTTAGTTTTTGTATTGTCTATTTCTAATTTAGTTTTATTTTTAAATTTAATTATCATATTTTTATTTAAACTTTATTTTATTTTCCTTTAATTTAATTTCACTCCTTTTCTACCTTTTAACTTATTTTTTGTTTTGTGTTGTTTGCAATTTGATTTCCTTTTTTTTTCAATTTAACTTTCGTTTTCTAAGTTAATTTCAATTTCCTAATTTAATTTTATGTTTTGATTTAAATTATGTTTTCTATTTTTTTTTTTGGATTTTTAATTTGTTTTTCTGTTTGTTGTGGGTTTTGATTTAATATTTGTCTTGTTTTGGTTTGTGATTTAATTTTTCTTAATTATGCTGTTGCATTCGTGTTTTGTTGCTTGTTTCTTGCCTTAAATTAACAAAAATACCTCTATTCATAGTATGCAAATATTATTTCATTGCAAAGCTAGGGAAGTGACGTCTTTTGTTGTTGCAATTTCTTTGGGAGGAGATGAGATATGATGAGACAGTGTCGAAAGTAATAATTGAGGCAGCGTGATAACTGGTAAAGTGACTAGCACTGTTGGGGTTTAAATTTGTGAATTTGCAATGAATCTTCATTAATACCAACACTTTCAACCTCAATCTCACCCCTTGAGGTGGGATTGCTAGATCCAATAATATCATGTATTCCACCAGGCTTTAGTGGAGTTAGGGGAGGCCCGTACTTTCCAGTATTACAAATCAAATGGGTATAACATGTGACTCAAATGTAGTATTATGCTATATTACCACAAAACAAAAATGCCCCAGAACTATAACAAACTGGATCACAGAGAACGATAAATTACCAAAAACAAAGAAGATTCACACGTAAGACAAGTAAAAATGTATTTATGAAATTTGATTAACAAATAACATGTCAACAGAAACAGATTCAAGGAAAACTTGAGGCCCCAGAGCTTATAAATCGATCCTTCAACTTTTAAATGATTAAATCAATTCTCATTCAAGTTAATACCCAACTGCTCATCAACATGCAATAGGAAGTTTATAACATCTTCAAATTCTCAACCCAAATAAACATTGCATAACGCAAAGTTACATAAAATGAAGTTGCTGGCAAGCTAATAAAAAAGGGACACATGCAATAGGAAAGTTCAAGATTTTAACTTCCTCTGCCCGAGGAAGACTCTGAGGGCGAGCTAGTCAAGAGTCACGCATTCTCCACCAACGTTCTCAATTCTAGACCTTGCAGTTTCGGTGAACCTCAAAGCAAGAACCGTTAAAGTAGGGACTTCTTGCACCCGAATATCATTAAGAGCATTCCCAACAATTACAGCAATCTTGTTCTCCTACCAAAACACCATAACTGTGACATCCCGATTTTTATACATTAAATAGGTCTAACAACTATATACTACCTAAAAACCTGTTCTTATGATACATGCCAGAAACATTAAAATTTTATGTATATTATTTGTGACATCTCAATTTTTGGTCTAATAACTATATAAAAATAAGTTCTTATGATATACACGCATGCTAAATTATATTTCATGTTTTATATGATCCTTATTTTATATGTGAATTCTGTGAGGGTTAATTATATTTATCATAAACAATTGAATTTATGATAAATATATAAATCAAGAAATATATATATATATATATATATATGTACATACATGTGTTTTCAAGAATTACAGCTTATCAATTTATTTTTAATAAAGTCTTATGCATAAATATAATTATATTTCGAAAATATAGCTATATATACATGTAATTTTCGATTTTGTATGTATATATTATATAATAGGTCATGTTTAATCATATATATACATATACTTATCCAACAATATCATTTTCTCCTAATAAATATTCTTAAATGCTAAGATCTTAATAAGATTCTTGATAAACATAACAAATTGGATAAATACAAAAATATCTTATTTTGTCTTATCTTATCCTATCTTATCTTATCATATCCTATCTTATCTTCTATGCATTTATTATAAATTAACCTTATAATATAAAAATCCTATTTCTTGCCTAAACTCTATAAAAAAGGGCCATTGTCTTCATTTTCCCAAACACACACAAACATCCTGCCTAAAAACATACACACACACACACACACTCACTTCACTCTCAACACACAAAACACTCTTTATTTATAGCATATCTTCCCCTACATAGATATATATATATATAGATATAGATTTATATCAATAAACCCTTCTTATTTCATACATATATACCTATTAGCCTTCTATATACTCCATTATTTTCCTCAAATTAACACTCTTGAAAAGGTAGAAACCTTGCTTAATCCTATAAGTTGGAGTGTTATTTATGTTCACCTTGAGTAAAAGTTCTTGCTTAGGCATGCTTCAATACTCTTGAGTAAAAGTTCTTGCTAAAAGCATGCTTCAATGCTCACGAGTAAAAGTTCTTGCCAAGCATGCTTCGATGCTCTTGGTTTAGTAGCTTGTCTATTTTTGAAGTGATTTTCATAAGGTGTTATTTCATGATTAACTTAGACATAAGTCTTATGTGTTGTGGATTTTCTAACATGCAAGTGCACGTGTGCCAACAAATAATAGAGAGTGAATAGAGTGTCGAATCCCACAGAGACTTGTAAATTATTGCCAATTAAGTACTGAAATTAAACTTTCTATTCTTGTTCTAAATTCAATTATGGTAGGATGGAAATTAAATTAAACTAATAAAAATAAAATAATATAAAATTAGGCAATGCAAATAACAAATAGTAGATTAATTAACCAAATTAACTTAAGCCTAGGATTACAACATCCCCCAATATTCTTTTCTTACTCGAATTACCGAAACTCTTATAATTATGTGAATTATTCTGATAACCTAGAGAACGGATTTATTCATACGTTTCTGTCGAAATCTCCTCAAACCTGTTATCAAATAATGCTATCCTATATGTCTATGGCTAGCAATTAATCAATAACGCATTAAGTTCACTCATTGGGTTACACATGGTTCGCAGGTATATGTCTATCCTACAAACTAATCGACTTTTGACAAGCATAAAATAGAACATGCGTTGCTCAATTTATTTTCCGGTTCCTAAATTTCCTTCGTCAAGGCTTAGATAGGATTCCTAACATACAATTGGTGGCCACACAATTGCAAACAAACAATCCAAACTGAACAATTAGAATAAATACATAAAATTATAAGAACATGGCAAATCTCATAAAACTTTTATATTGGGTTCAGTCATAATCCTAGAACAAAATATTTAGCTACTCATGTCAACTAAATTCAAAAGAAAATAAAACCTATCCATCAATACAACTAAAATTAAAGTTAAAGAGAGGAGAAAACTCCAATTTATTGCCAAATCTTCACTTCCTTCGCCTCCAATCTTGTGTTGCTTGATGGAACTTGAAAGAAAAAATTATAACCTAAGCTAAAAACTATGGAAAATCTATTCTGTTACCACAAGTTGCTAGAAAACATGCTTTTAGTTGTAACTGTACTCTATATTTATAAAATTAGGAATAAAGCATGCTTAGTTATTATTCCAAAATATGGTACGCTTTTATGTTTTAATGTAATGCCCCGGTACTTCCTACTATTTTAAAATTTATTATATATTATGCTCCATGCAAAATATTTGATATAAAACCTTTTAATTCCTGAAATTTTTATGATTTCCAAATTTTATTCTTTAAAATTACTTTATAACTTAGACCTTAAAGTATTAATTTTGAATTGTGATTATTTTTTTTTGGAAAATTTATTTAAATACATATTTTAGGCTTGCATTTATTTTATTTTCGAATTTTCTAAATAAATTATACAATTTCGAAATTTATAAATACAATATATTTTCTGACTTTATATGTATAATTTTCAAATTTTAATTATTTATAAACATAATTTTTGAATTTTAATTATTTATAAACCTAATTTTCGGATTTTAATTAAATGATAAATATAAAGTCTAGATTTTTAGTATATTTTACAATTGTTTTGCAAGAATATCCCCTCCAATACATATATATACTTGCTGATTTATCTATCTACATGTACACACACACATCCATATATATATTAGGGGTAATTTATATATCTACATGTACACACATATGTCCATATATAAACTAGTGGTGATTTATCTATCTACTTATACACACACACATCCATATATCACCTAGTGGTAATTTCTATATCTACTTATCCACACACACATCCACATATATAGACTAGTGGTAATTTATATATCTACATATACACCTACATGTCCACATACATAAATATATATATATATATACTAGGTTGTTAATATAGTAATGCGTACATATAAATAATCATATAGAATGAATGGTTTATATATTTATTTTGTTATAATATTAGATATTTCTTCTCTTCCTCCTCTATAAATAGACTTCAACTCTAACTCCATTTTCATCCAAAATCCCGCCTAAAAACACCCCCCCACATTTATTCTACTCTCAACACCCAAAACACTTTCTATTTATAGCCTATCTTCCACCCACATATATATATACAAACCCTTCTATTTTCATCCATATATACCTATTAGCCTTCCATATAACCCTTTATATGCCCTCTTTTGTCCCTAAAAACATTTGAAAAGGTAGAATTATTACCTTTCTCATAAGTAGTTTAGGCAACATGATCTTAGATTATTTTCATAAACAAGGCTTTAACTTGGGTTTACCAAAATAATGGTCAAATACCAAGTGATTGTCCTATGTTCACATTTTATGATTTTATGCCTCACATTATTTGCTATACATATTAATATCATGATAGTTGTCTTCGTGCTACTCTGCTTTTGTAAAGATATATGCATGAACATGATATGTTTATTTATGCTTTGATAAGATATATGTGTTATGAGAAATTATTTCTCAATTATGTGTTGGGCCCAAAATATTATGGAATGGATGTGGTTGAGTTTCGCAGGCACATTCTATCGGAGATGCCGGTATTAAGTGTTCCAACCCTCCATCTCCTAATCCCTCCTCATATGGACGGAGTGTTCCATGTGAGAGTGGGTCGTAGGCTTCGGCATATACCCGGATTATGACCACTGGTGTGACTCGGTTGGGATTGGTGGAATCGTGGAGTGACTCGGTTTGATTATTGATTGTTTGATCGTGGTGGGAGTTATAAGGCATTACGTCACTATATGTGATGAACAGGGAGTATTATGTGATTTTAAATGTTTATGTGCAATTTTCACACACCTGCACCGTATGTGATTGTGTAATAGTTCTACTCAACCATCACGTTGACTCCTCTTTTCCAACATTTGTTTTAGACAGAAATGAGCGGAGGCATTTGAGAGGCGCAGTGGAAACAATGGGTCTTTTGAAGCATTTTACTTAATAAAGTTGCTTTTGTATTCTTTTAAAGCCTTGTATTTTGTACAATTTTATGTGAAAATTATTATTTATACAACTATAAAAATATTTACCGTTGCGCGTTTTGGTCCAATATATTTTAATAAAATAAAAGGGTATTTTTCCGGATCGTGACATTTAAAGTATATATGTTATTTATATTCTTTATGTCAAAATTATGTGAGAATATGTGCAATATTTTCCTTATAGTGGATACTAGGTATAAGTTAGTTCATCATGTTATAGAGTGATGACTATGTAACTATTGTGTTACTTAGAGAATGCAAATAGTTAATTTATATCATTATATACATATGTATATGTGCACTAAGCTATCTTATGATAATATTTGTATACATGTTTTGCCTATACATGTAAAACCAACTTATGTGCTTAAATATAGTAACTTGAGGATTATTCATAAACCTATGTATATACTTACATACTTAAAAGATTAAGATTAATTATATTCATAGCTTTCAAAATAACTTTAACTACATATATGTATATAGTTATGAAGAACAAGTTACTATATTTAAGCTTATAAGTTGGTTTTGTTACGACCCGGTAAATCCTTTATTTAACTATTTTATATTATACAAGTCTTATATGATTATTTTGTGAGTTATTGTTTTCTAGAGATTATTCTTTCAAAATATGATTTTTATTTGCGAACAAATGAGCATAATACTACATAAATATTGATAAAATATTATAAATTCCAAATATTCTTAAAATTTCATGCATTTAATCTTTCTAAACTCCCAGAATTATTTAATATATTATTTTCACCTTTTACCTATTTTCCCAAGAATTTTTAGTAATTTTCGAAAAACATTGTCTTTAAGTTCTTAATTTGAAATATAATTTTTAAAATGCTTAATTATTATCAAAGAATGAAAATAATAATATAAATAAATATTTTAGATTTTATTTGACTTATAAAAATTAATTTTCAAATTTTTAGAATTTTGTTTCTATTTTTGGGCGATTTTCGAAAATTTGGCAAAACAAGGGGTATTTTGGTCTTTTCACCTCTCCAACCCCAAATTTCATTTTTTTTGCTGAGAAATAAGCAATAAAATACTTAATAAATAAGAGTTTCAGATTATATAGGTTTTTGTTTGATTTTAGTTGATTTTATTTTATATTTTATCAAAATATCTTTACTAATACATATTCTTGAACCTCATATACATAAATAACTATATATTAGTGGTGATGTACATGGCTACATATACACACACACACATACCCACATACATATACATGGTATTTAGTGAAAATAGGTGTAGGCATATATAACCATGTATAATGTATGGAAGAGGTATTTAGTTGAATTTAATAATTGGATATTTGTGTCTAATACTTAGAAAATAATTACACAAGACGATATACACCACAATCCTCATTTTTTCAGCCATTTCCAGCCCAAAACCGTGCACTCTCTCTTGCTCTTACACTCTCTTTCATTTTTTTTCCTCAAACACTTTACTCTCTCCAAATCAATACACCACTTTGAAGGACTAAGGTAGGAACTCTTCTTTATACCTTAAGTAGAGGGTTTTTCTTCTTCTTCTTGAGGAGATTAGGCAAGCTTCCATACTCTTGTGCCCATCAATGTAAAGGAACAAGCTTGAATGGCCTAGAGTGAGAGCTTTTGCCAAACATGCCTCCAAGTTGAGGGTTTTAGTTATGTTGCTATCTTCATGTTACTTTATAGTTAATTTTATCATGTTTAACTCTTGTTGGAAGGAAGTTGAAGGATGGATAGAATTATGAGCATGATCTTGAAGATCTTATGTGACTAGTATGCTTATTTGGAGTTCTATGTGCTTACTATGCTTTCTTGGAAAACTATGTGATTATTGTGCCTTTTTACAATAATATGGCATTCTTATGTTTATTTGGATTATTATGTGAGTTCTATGCTTTATATGAGGTAGTATGAGACCATGATTCTTTAAATGAGCTAGTAGGGGAATATCCTATGTTGCCTTGGAAGTAATTGTGAAGAAAGCTCCATATCTCTATTTATTATAATTTATTGTATAGTTTTATGCCTATTTTGATGATTATAGAGATATATATATATATATCTATGTATGTATATATATAGATATAAATATTTAAAGTATTGTTATCTATTCATTTAGCTAATTCATATTATATTAGGTATATATCTATATATATATAGTTATGTACATATATATATATGTCTACTTATTATAGACTAATTATATACTTAGTAATACTTAGTAAGACTACTTTAATCTATATATATATATATGGTACGTATAAGTATACATATATATATATATACTTATATTCATTTTATTAGTTTATATATATATGTAGATAATTTCAATCATCTTATATCTATATCACACTTTATATAGTTTATATATTTTTCTATCATCTTTATATATATACTTATCTATATCACATTTTATATATTTATATTAGTTATTTTTTTTTTATCTTTATATTTATATATTTACACTAGTTATGTTTATATATTTATATTCATATTTTATCTATTTACATATATATATATATATTTACCATTTCTATGTAAGTATGCTTAATAAGCAAACATAAAGCTTTCATTTATACGTGTGGAGCTTACTTTGCTAAACTACGATGATGTGCATATGTGAACAAATTGCAATTGTGTGAATGGGCCCATATGTGCTGGAATGGTCTGGGGGGTGTTCCACCGGGATATACTATTGAGTAGCCGGGAGAGTTCACCACCCTTCCATCTCCTAATCCCCCCTTGGGTAGACAGAGGGATCTATTCAAGAGAGAGGATCGTAGAACAATACTAAGGCGTATGCCCGGGATATGACCATTGGAGGATAAGGCTGGCGGGAGAAATGTGCTTGGTTGTTATTTCGGCCCGGGTAGTTATAAGGGTCACTGTCAGGTGATGAAAGGTAGAAAGTGTGAAATTATATGTGTGCTATGTGTAACTAATGTGCACTTGACACCCGAGCACCTTATGTGTATAAAGAAGTGTTTCTACTCAACGTATGTTGATTTCATGTTATATAATATTTTAGATGCTTCCGAAGATAGCTTTTATGATGGTGAGGAGGAGGAACCTTTTGAAGCATTTTACTAGGAAGAAGGATGTAGGATTTTCTGCTGCGTACCTGTTTTGGATTTTTGCTTTTGCTATGTATCAATAGTAAACTAGCAAGTCGAGACTCTCTTTTGTTGATGTACCCTTATGTAATGTACCTTATACGTTGTAATTAAAAATGTACGCATGTGTGTAGCCACTAATGATAGTATTAATCTAATAATAGCCATAAGACTAATAATAATAATAAAGGGATTTCGGGGTCGTCATAGGTATTACATGTACAGGCAAAACATATATACAAGTATTACCATAAGATAGCCTAGTGCACATATACATATGTATATAACGATATAAATTAACTATTTGCATTCTCTAAGTAACACAATAGTTACATAGTCATAACTCTATAACATGATGAACTAACTTATACCTAGTATCCACTTTAAGGAAAATATTGCACATATTCTCACATAATTTTGACATAAAGAATATAAATAACATATATACTTTAAAACATAAAAGCGTACCATATTTTGGAATAATAACTAAGCATGCTTTATTCCTAATTTTATGAACATAGAGCACAGTTACAACTAAAAACATGTTTTCGAGCAACTTTTGGTAACATAATAGATTATTCAAGAGAATAGCATGTAACATAAGGCTTATGTCTAAGTTAATCATGAAATAATACCTTATGAAAATCACTTCAAAAATAGGCAAGCTACTGAACCAAGAGCATCGAAGCATGCTTGGCAAGAACTTTTACTCATGAGCATTGAAGCATGCTTTTAGCAAGAACTTTTACTCAAGAGTATTGAAACATGCCTAAGCAAGAACTTTTACTCAAGGTGAACATAAATAACGCTCCTACTTATGGGATTAAGCAAGGTTCTACCTTTTCGAGAGTGTTTTGAGGGAAATAATGGAGTATATAGAAGGCTAATAGGAATATATGTATGAAAAAAGAAGGGTTTATTGATATATATATATATATATATATATGTGTGGGGGGGGGGGGAAGATATGCTATAAATAGAGAGTGTTTTGTGTATTGAGAGTGGAGTGAGTGTGGGTGTGTGTTTTTAGGTGGGATTTGTGTGTGTGTGGGGGGGGGGGATGAAGACAATGGCCCCTTTTCATAGAGTTTAGCGCAAGAAATATGATTTTTATATTATAAGGTCAATTTATAATAAATGCATAGAAGATAAGATAAGATATGATATGATAAGATAAGATAAGATAAGATATTTTTGTAGTTATCCAATTTGTAATGTTTATCAAGAATCTTATCAAGATCTTAGCATTTAAGAATATTTATTAGGAGAAAATGACATTTTTGGATAAGTATATGTATATAAATGATTAAACATGACCTATTATATAATATATATATATATATACATATAAATTTGAAAATTACGTGTATTATGACGACCCCGAAATCCCTTTATTATTATTATTAGTCTTATGGCTATTATTAGATTAATACTATCATTATTGGCTACATACATGCATACATTTTTAATTACAACGTATAAGGTACATTACATAAGGGTACATCAACAAAAGAGAGTCTCGACTTGCTAGTTTACTATTGATACATAGCAAAAGCAAAAACCCAAAACAGGTACGCAGCGGAAAATCCTACATCCTTCTTCCTAATAAAATGCTTCAAAAGGTTCCTCCTCCTCACCATCATAAAAGCTATCTTCGGAAGCATCTAAAATATAATATAACATGGAATCAACATACGTTGAGTAGAAACACTTCTTTATACACATAAGGTGCTCGGGTGTCAAGTGCACATTAGTTACACATAGCACATATATAATTTCACACTTTCTACCTTTCGTCACCTGACAGTGACCCTTATAACTACCCAGGCCGAAATAACAACCAGCACATTTCTCCCGCCAGCCTTATCCTCCAATGGTCGTATCCCGGGCATACGCCTTAGTATTGTTCTACGACCCTCTCTCTTGAGTAGATCCCTCCGTCTACCCAAGGGGGGGATTAGGAGATGGAAGGGTGGTGAACTCTCCCGGCTACTCAATAGTATGTCCCGGTGGAACACCCCCCAGACCATTCCAGCACATATGGGCCCATTCACACAATTGCAATTTGTTCACATATGCACATAATCACAGTTTAGCAAAGTAAGCTCCACACTTATAAATGAAAGCTTTATGTTTGCTTATTAAGCATATGTAAATAGATAGTAGCAAAATATGTAAATAGATAAAATATAAATATAAATATATAAACATAACTAGTATAAATATATAAATATAAAGACTAAAATATAACTAGTATAAATATACTTAAATATATATATAGATTAAAAGATAACTAATATAAATATATAAAATATATAAAATGTGATATAGATAAGTTTATATATATAAAGATGATAGAAAAATATATAAACTATATAAAGTGTGATATAGATATAAGATGATTGAAATTATCTACATATATATATAAACTAATAAAATGAATGTAATTATATATATACTTATACGTACCATATATATATATATATATAGATTAAAGTAGTCTTACTAAGTATTACTAAGTATATAATTAGTCTATAATAAGTAGACATATATATATACGTACATAACTATATATATATATAGATATATACCTAATATAATATGAACTAGCTAATGAATAGATAACAATACTTTAAATATTATCTATATATATACGTACATAGATATATATATATATATATTCTATAATCATCAAAGTAGGCATAAAACTATACAATAAAGTATAATAAATAGATATATGGAGCTTTCTTCACAATTACTTTCAAGACAACATAGGATATTCCCCTACTAGCTCACTTAAAGAATCATGGTCTCATACTACTTCATATAAAGCATAGAACTCACATAATAATCCAAATAAAACATAAGAATGCCATGTTATTGTAAAAAGGCACAATAATCACATAGTTTTCCAAGAAAGCATAGTAAGCACATAGAACTCCAAATAAGCATACTAATCACATAAGATCTTCAAGATCATGCTCATAATACTATCCATCCTTCAACTTCCTCCCAACAAGAGTTAAACATGATAAAATGAACTATAAGTAACATGAAGCTAGCAACATAACTAAAACCCTCAACTTGGAGGTATGTTTGGCAAAAGCTATCACTCTAGGCCATTCAAGCTTGTTCTTTTACATTGCTTGGGCACAAGAGTATGGAAGCTTGCCTAATCTCCTCAAGAAGAAGAAGAAAAAACCCTCTACTTAAGGTATAAAGAAGAGTTCCTACCTTTGTTCTTCAAAGTGTGTAGTAATTTGGAGGAAGTGAAGTGTTTGGAGGAAAAATGAAAGAGAGTGTAAGAGCAAGAGAGAGTGCACGGTTTTGGGCTGGAAAAATGGCTGAAAAATGAGGATTTTGGTATATATGGTCTTGTGTAATTATCTTCCATGTATTAGACACAAATATCCAATTATTAAATTCAACTAAATACCTATTCCATACATTATACATGGCTATATATGCTTACACCTATTCTTACTAAATACCATGTATATATATGTGGGTATGTGTGTGTGTGTATATGTAGCCATGTACATCACCACTAATATATAGTTATTTATGTATATGAGGTTCAAGAGTATGTATTAGTAAAGATATTTTGATAAAATATAAAATAAAATCAACTAAAATCAAACAAAAACATATATATTCTGAAACTCTTATTTATTAAGTATTTTATTGCTTATTTCTCAGGAAAAAACGAAATTTGGGGTTGGAGAGGTGAAAAGACCAAAATACCCCTTGTTTTGCCAATTTTTCGAAAATTGCCCAAAAATAGAAATAAAATTGTAAAATTCGAAAATTAATTTTATAAGTCAAATAAAACCTAGAATATTTATTTGTATTATTATTTTAATTTTTGGATAATAATTAAGCATTTTAAAAATTAGATTTCGAATTAATAACTTAAATACAATGTTTTCCGAAAATTACTAAAATGCTTGGAAAAATAGGTAAAAGTTGAAAATAATCTATTAAAAATTTCTGGAAGTTTAGAAGGATCAAATGCATAAAATTTTAAAAAAATATTTGGAATTTATAATATTTTATAAATATTTAGGTAGTAAAATGCTCACTAGTTCACAAAAAAAATCATATTTGAAAAAAATAATCTCTAGAAATCAATAACTCACAAAATAATCCTATAAATTTTGTATAATATAAAATAGTTAAATAAAGGATTTACCGGGTCGTTACATCCTCCCCTCCTTAGAAAATTTCGTCCTCGAAATTGAGTCGAAGCCTAATCGAACAACTGTGGGTATTTCTCTTGCATCTCTTCTAGTCGTTCCCACGTACTTTCTTCAATCCCATGATCCTTCCATAGAACACGAACTAATTTTATGGTTTTGTTTCTCAAGGTGTGTTCTTGGAAGTCTAGGATCCTCACTGGCTCTTCGACATAGGTCAAGTCTGGACTAATGTTGAGGGACTCATGGTCGACAACATGAGAGGGATCAGGATGGTATTTCTTAAGCATAGATACATGAAATACGTTATGTACTTCTGCCAAAGTTGGGGGTAAGGATAATCGGTAGGCAACTTTCCCCACTCTCGCAAGTATCTCAAAAGGTCCAATATAGCGTGGGGTTAAGCTGGCCCTTTCTCCCAAACCTCAAAACACCTTTTCTTGGCGAGACTTTTAAGAATACGAAGTCACCTACTTCGAACTCCAAGTTTTTTCGTCGTCGGTCAGCATAACTCTTCTGACGACTTTGTGCTGTCTCCATCCTTTTCTTTATCATCTTGATCGTTTCTGTTGTCTCACGAATCAAATCTGGGCCTATTAGCTTACTTTCACCCACTTCACTCCAACAAACTGGGGATCTACACTTTCTTCCATAAAGAGCCTCAAACGGGGCCACGCCTATCGTGGCTTGGTAACTGTTGTTATAGGCGAACTCTGTGAGGGGCAAGTGTCGATCCCAATTCCCACCAAAATCTAAGGTACACGCTCTAAGCATGTCTTCAAGAATCTGGATAACTCTTTCAGTCTGTCCATCTGTTTGTGGGTGATAAGCCGTACTAAAATTCAACTTAGTCTCCAAGCCTTCTGCAATCCTTGCCAAAATTTTGAGACAAACCGAGGGTCTCGGTCAGATACTATACTTACTGGGACACCGTGTAAGCGAACAATCTCATTTTTATAGATTTCTGCCATCTTATCTAGCGAATAGGTCTTAGCAAATGCAAGAAATGGGCGCTTTTTGTGAGTCTGTCCACGACCACCCATACTGCATCGTGACCTCTCTGTGTTCGTGGTAGTCCCATAACGAAATCCATCGTAATGTGTTCCCATTTCCACTCAGGGATTGGAAGAGGTTGCAATAACCCAAAGGGCTTCTGGTGGCTTGCTTTAACTTGTTGACAAGTTAAGCACTTTGCCACAAACTCTGCTAGCTGCCTTTTCATTTTGGGCCACCAGTACTGTCGTCTCACATCTTGATACATCTTGTTGTCCCTGGATGTATTGTGTACTTGGTGTTATGGCATTCCTCTAATATCTCCCTTTCAGTTGCTCATTGTTTGGAACACATATTCGATTTCGAAATCTCAAAATTCCATCGTTTGGCAATGCGAACTCCTTTTCTTGGTCGAGTTTAACCCTCTCTTTAACCCTTCG